>ML681997.1:16444692-16532480 GCA_007922195.1 Podocnemis expansa
CCCCCCCCCCCCACTACAAACCCCCACCCCACACACCAGCACCGGCCCCAGCCCCAACCCCATCTCTCCTACACACCCCTGCCCCACACACCGACCCCGCCCCGCCAGCCTCCCCAGACAGCCCAATCCAGCCCCAGACAGGCCAGGCCAGGCCAGGCCGGGCCCCCACAGGCCCCCGCTCCACACGACCCCGGCCCCTCCCGCACTCACCGCTCGGCTGCAGCAGGCGGGCTCGGGGCGCAGGCCGGGCTCCGGAGGGCCGGGGGGTGTCAGAGGGGCGGGGCGGGGCCGGGCCGGGAGCACCCGCCGGCCCAGGCGGCTGCCCCGGACGCTGCGGTGGATGAGTGGCTGGCTGGCGGCGCGGCGCTGACAGTTGTGAGGAAAAAGAACCGTCACCGCCGCCGCCGCGCGCCCCTCCCGGCTCGCCCTCGCCCCGCCCCCACCGAAAATGGCGGCTCCTCCCGCCCCACAATCCTCCGCGAGCCAACCGCTGACGTCACCCGCTGGGGGTGGAGGCCGCGCGAGCCGAGCGGGCTGGTGCTTCCGGGCTCGCGCCCGGCCAGGAGCGCCGCCTAGGCAGCACCTAGCACGGACCCTCCTGCTGGGGTGCACGCAGGGGTTAAAGTATAATTTAGTGGCTCCTGCCCCCCACACGCTTCCCCTAGTTACTTCCCCCAATATCCATTCCCCTGACCCCAAAAATCCACCCTGACCCCAATACCTGCCCCTAGCTCAGGCACCCCTAATATTGCCCCCCCCCAGCACGAGCCGGACGCCCCAGGACTCACTAGCAGCTCGCTGGGCTGGGAAACTGCATCCTGCGCAGGCATAGCCCCCGTCCCCTGGCTGCAGGAATGCAGGGGAACACCGTTCCGGGCCTGCTAGTTTTAGAGGCGCAGCACTCGGGCCCCTAGAAATAGAAAATGGTGCCAGGAGGCAGGATTTCGGGGCCTGCTAGTTTTCAGTGGTGGGCCCCGGAACGCAGCCATTCGACGCCATTTTCTATTTTTAGGAGGGCTGGAACGCTGAGCGCCTAAAAATAGTGGGTTCCGGAACAGCATTCTGGGCCCACTTTAACCCCTGGGTGCACAGAGGAAGGACCCCCCACAGAGCCCCTAGCAGGGATTTCCCTAACACCCCCCTAAATTTCCCAGCATCCCTCAGTTGTCAGCTAGTAACAGTTTTATACCAAATTAGTGAGCATCCCTTTCAGTCTCTCTAAACTTCCCCCTAGACACCCCCCAAATGTCAAGTCCTGGGGAGAATGCTGGCCCCCAGTCCTCCAGTTTCAAGGGGGAACCCTCCTTGAGGGGAAGCAGGCAGGGTCAGGCAGGCCCAGACCCATGCTGGGGTGGAACTGGAGATACTGTTCAGACAAGACCCTCTCTTGATCACTGTCTGCACCCCACAGGTTGTTGGGGGCTCACCTCATGCTCCCCAACTTCCCCAACAGAGGAGCAAGGAAGGGTCAGGCTCAGCCAGCTCCTCTGTCTGCCCGGCCTCTAGTCTCTGCCTGTGCTGGCCTCAGTCAGTGACCAACAGAAAGCTTGGGCCCTAAGCAGTATGGGCAGCTGAAGAGTTCAGTATCAGGTGAGATTTTTAAAGAGGGTTGCTGTGGCTTGTTTGGCTCCCAGGCTGGAATGCACCAGCCTCACTGTGCGAGAGAGAATTAGCATTACTGTCCATGCTCCCAAATTTAGTGGGTAAAGTGATTTTGGCCCCTGCTGCAAAAGTTGTCCCTGCCGGAGATGTCCATTGCTTTCCTAATCATTTGTTTTTACCCCAAGCATCCAGATCACCCCATCTCTCCAGTCTCCTCATCAGTTGTTAGACCCTGCTCCCCATCAGTTCAGGCCAGGGGTGTCAGGTGCTTGGCACAAGCCCCAAGTCCCAGCACCAGTGCCCTGAGCTCCCCGCATCCAGCCCCAACCCTGGACTGGGGATTCATCTGATTTCCTGGCTTAGGTTTGGGACAAATGGGGGGAGCTCAGGGCACTTCTAGGGCCAGGCTGTTGATTGTGGCAGGATCCTTCCGACCGGCCCCAACCTTGCCCGGAGGATCCCAGGGCCAGGCCACCAGCGGCAGCAGCAGCAGGAGCCAGCTCCAGCCATCAAGCTGGATTGGGGCAGGGGAGGGGGGAGAGCAGATCAGGGGTGGGGCTGGTGTGGCAGGGGGCAGAAATGCTTTTTTGGGGCAACAGTGCCCCAGCTTCAGGCCTTCCAAGCCCCCCAGCTTCCTATCATTTGTGACTTCGCCTCACCTAACAACCCTTGGGTTTTTCACAGGCAGGGACATCGCTGGCACTGGGCTCACGGGGCTCGAGCCCTGAGTCCCAGCGCCCGAGCCCCAGGTCTGCTGCCAGGCTAGCTGCTGCTGCAGTGGCGGCGCACAAGCCCCAAGTCCCAGCATGCTGAGCCTCGGGTCTTTTCCCAGGCCAGCAGCACTTCTATTCACAGGGGCACCGTTTCAGATTTGGAGGTGGAGGGCAATTTTAATTATGATTCCAGTGGCTACTTAGGCACCTGGAAACTGGGTTTTGTTTTGTTTTTTTGTAGGTAATAATTAGAAATTAGCTGACAAAAGCACTGTACCTAATTCCTATATAAAGAAAAACTGTAACAAGTGCCAGTTAAAGCCATATTTTAAGTTTATTTGTACATTTAGAACAATCAGAAGATAACAGCAAAATATTCCACATTCCAAATCTTATTAGGCAGATAATAATGGCAACACTGATTTACATTGCTATAAATGAAAGAACTATAAAAATTTAATAGGTAACTAATGCCCTTTACTTCTTCATTTTTTTTAAGTGTAGCCAATGGGGGGAAAAATCAGTTCTACTACTTTTAATTCATTTCACTTTCAATATCCTAGTGCATGCTCAAATGTTAGAGGATTGAGCCAAAAAAAAAAAAAAGGATAAGGTTCAACAAAGACAAGTGCAGAGTCCTGCACATAAGATGGAAGAATCCCTTCTATTTGGCACTGGTGAAGCCATATTTGGAGTTGTGGCCAGTTTCCCCTCCCCACAACTGCAGAAAGGATATGGACAAATTTGAGAGAGTCCAGAAGAGAGAGATGCTCAAACACATGAATTATGAGGAGAGGCAAAGGAAACCAGGCTTGTTTAATCTGCGGAAGAGAAGAATGAGGGAACATTTGATAGTGGCCTTCAGCTACCTGAATGGGGGTTCCAGAAAGAATAGACTAGGCTGTTTTCAGCGGTAGTAGATGACAAAATTGAAGCAGTGGTCTCAAATTGCAGTGGAGGAGGTATAGGTAGGATATTAGGGAAAAAGAATTTCACTAGGAGCAGGGATGTCTCTGCCCTGAAGAAAAGGTTGAAGCCCAGGCCCTGCCCCCTTCCATGCCACCCTGCCTCCTGGGCACAATCCAGCCTCTCAGGTTTGATCCAGATCCAGATTGGGCTCCCCCCACTGGCAGCCCAGGCCTAATCCATGCCCTGCTACTGCTGGCCAGCCACAGGGTGGCCCTAACCCTAGAAGCACCACTGGCCCAAGAAAAGTCCCGGGGCTTGGCGTGCTGGGACTTGTGGCTCAAGCTGTGTAAGCACATCACCACTGCGGGCAACACAGCAGCAGACCTGGGGCTCGGGCGCTGGGATTCGGGGCTTGAGCCCCATAAGCCCAGCACCAGCAACGCCCCTGCCCCGCCCAGATGCAGCCTCTGCTGCTGCTGGGGCAGGGCCAGAGGCAGGCGAGGCTTCAGCCCAGGGGCATTGCTGCCCCCCAAAAAAGGAGCCAGTCCCTGGCCTAGCCCAGGGTCCTGATCCAACCTGGGGGCCCAATCTGGCTTTAGCCGCTGCCAGCAGGCATCCTTGGTGGGCCCAGTCTGGCCCCAGCCACTGCCAGACAGCAGCAGGTGGCCCGGAGCTAGTTCTGGCCTCTGCCGGTGAGCAGCCCCGGCTCCAGCTCCTGCTGCTGGTGGCAAGTAGCAGGTGGCCTGGAGCCAGATCTGACCCTTGCTACCGCCAGCAAGCAGCAGGCGGTCCCAGCTCACCCCTGGCTCACCAGGCAGCCCGGAGCTGGCTCTGGCTCCTGCCACAGCTGGCAAGCTTGAGGGCAGTAATTGCTAGTATCTGCATACATCAAAGACCAGTTGCTCCTCAATAGGTAGGTCTTCTGGCTGGGAAAAAGTTCCTAGAAATATCCATTCACAGCATTTGTGTGTAAGAGCCTATATGAACCTACCTCATTACCTGACTTAAAGCCCACTTTAGTCAAAAGGAAAAATTCTCACAGACAAGTGGGATTAAATGGGATAATAAATTGCCACATTGGGGTACTGCTATTCACTAAAAAATAAGCAGTGGAAGAAACTGGGAAAGTTTTAGGTGTAATTTGAACCATATTTATGGTGTGATAGCACTTGCTGATTTCTTCACATCAGGTAAAGACTGTACAGGTGGGTCACTCTTCAGTAATGCTTTTATAGCCTGAAACTTCTGAAATTAAGCTGTTTGTGAAAATGATTATCCTCTGCATGTGCTTGGGTCAGCAGCCTCCTCCCCAATCTGAGCAGCCGTGTGTCTACAGGTGTCACAAGGAACTTGTTCTTTCATTTTTAAAGTGCTGATATGTGAAGAGTCAAATCAGAATGAAATCTGCATCAAGGATCTTCAGACCTAAGCACTGAGTTTGAGAGCTTACTTCTTCCCCGAACCAGCTAAGCATATTTGTTTCCACTACTTTTTTTGTGAGGGTATGCAGGAGTATGGGGTACCAGCACCTTTTTTGCAGGCCCTGCTATCCAGCTGGTGGAGGGGAGGGACAGAAGCAGCAGAAAGGAGAGCACCAGCACGTTTATTTTTTTTAGACAGAAAAAGCAGTTTGTTTCCACAATGAAAAAATGTTGCAGAGGCTCCCAGCAGCCTGCTACAGGCTCTGCCAGATATGCCTCTGCATTTTTATTTGGTGAGTAAAAAATAGACCAGTGAGGGAAGGAGGGCAGAACAGGAGTAAGCAGTGTGGCTACCAGCTTTCTTATGAAAATTAGTGGGGGGAGAGGGCCACTACTGGCCCACCCGCCCTTCATAAATGGTGTCCCTTATTCTTCATCCCATCCTTCCAAGCCTAAAGAGACTGCAGCAGGGTCTTCTCTCCCCTTTCCAAGCTAGAGTGGGTCACTCAAGGGGCTCTTCACAGCCCTCTGCATCTTCCCAAACCAGCTGTTTCAGGGAGAGAGAAATGGAGCTGAGAAGCCATCTCTCTTTCTCATAAGAGGGGAAGTAGCAGGAAGAGCCAGTGCCTCTGCTCCTCATACCGTCCTGTAAGATATAGCTTCAGACTTCTACAAAGAGAAGGGGAGAGTGCTCTTGCTGTAGCAGCTGTGATTGGTTGTTTTGCTCCAGGAGGCAGAGAAGTGAGAAAGGCTGCCAATCAGAGGAGATTTTCATCCAGGCATAGGGTTATCATCCAGCAGGCATTTTAAAAATACATGATTTTGTCTGGCTTTTTACAAGGGGTTAAAGTATGCTGGAACACCCCAAACACCCTATTTGTACAGGGAAGCATTCCAGGGCCCCCTAAAGATAGAAGAATATTACATTAATACTATATTTTCTCCATGTGTGCTCCAATGTCCTCACTTTTTGTACTTCCATGTCCTCCTTTCCAGGCTTTGGTATCTGGTAACCCTATCCAGGCAGGGCTCAAAGTTGCTAGAGGGAAGGAGTCTCTTGCCTCATTGGGGTACTGATTCCAACTGTTACTGCTTCTTGGATGAGGAAATGGCGATAGTTGGCTTGGCAATTCCACATAAAGTGGAAAATGAGCCTTAATTACATGGGCACATGCCGTCATCCTTGCTCCTCCATCCTCCAGAAGTGCAAAGTTCATCCATTCCAGTCAAGGCATGTGAAAGAGAGTGCATTGGTGTGAATGTTTAACAAGTGTAGTGCAGACAAAGCATGTTGTTTTTGGCATGTGCTAAATTAGTTGAATTCAAGTTTTAAATCTAGTCTAGGCAAGGTCATAATTCATTTGCAATGAAGGGCAGAGGGTTCATCTGGTATTTCCTGAATGCTTTGTAACCTTTCTGCCAGGGCAGGCTGCCAGAACAAGGGCCAGGTTCTATACCTAGGGGTTTCCCAGTAATGTAGCACCACCAACTGGCTCAAGCCCCCACCCAGATTTCTGGGAAATCCTGCACTGTTTCCTGGGCACCCCAAAGGGGTAAGGCTTCCCCACTTGCAAGCATAAAACTGAGTGTAGTAAACAGAACTTTTAATAGTAGTAAAACAAAGTGTAAAAGGACAAATAACAGAAATCAGTGCTGATTTAGCAAATCAGTACAGAGCAAAGTTCCCAACAACCCACACTGCATAACAGAACATACAAGATTTAATAGCAAAACCGGCACTGATCTGAAGAATCAGTACCAACTAGGTTTCCAACCAACCCATGGGTTCTTAGGGAGTGTCTTTCACGCCTGCTGTCCACCGACACCACCTGCTAGCCACTCACTCCATCCAATAGCACCATCCCTTAGCTCTGCCCACTGGCTCTGCCCACTGGTCACTCATGCCACCCAGCTTGCCACTGGCCACTCTCACTGTTCACTGGCTCTGCCCACTGTCCACCAGCTCCACCCACCGGTCTCTTGTGCTGCCCAGCTTGCTGCTCTCACCATCCACTAGCTCTGCCCACTGTCTACCAGCTCCACCCACTGGTCTCTAGTGCTGCCCAGCTCGCCGCTGGCCACTCTCACTGTCCACTCCATCTGCTGCTCCTCTTCAGTAATTTCAGCTCAGAGAGGGGGAGTTCCCTCTCTCTAGTAATTTCAGCTCAGAGAGTTTGCCTTTCTCTAGTGATATCAGCTCTTAAACATTAAGTAGCTGCAAACACCTACTATCCTTAACATAACAAAAGGGGGCCTCAAAGAAGCCCAGCCAGATCTATCATTTGACAGGGGGTCTGGGGTGAGACAGGCATGCCTCCAGCATTTTGTTCAAAAAGGAGCTAATACAAAACACCAGCTCTCTTCTTTTTCAGGCTGAAATAGCCAGTGGCCTTTCTTACAAGCCTTTTTTTAGCTAAGGGTAGCTTTTACTCTTTAACTAATGCAGATAGATTTGGAACAAGCAGAAAATAGCGTATCACAACAGACAGTATTTTATATTTCTCTTCAGTAGACTTACAGACATTGACAGATTTGTGATCAGATTAACCCCAAATATCATTACCCAATATGCAAATACCTAATTTTGCTTTTTGTGTTCATGCTAATAAAGGACCGATGCAGATTAGTTGCTCCCCTTCAGAAGCTGTTAGGCACAGCTCCTAAGCCTGCCCTGCATCTATCCATACAATCCTAATGTTCTCTTAGCTGTTTGTGGCCTGCAAGTTCCTACATTATTATTTTAAAAAAATAAAATAAATAACAATCTGGAAAAGATGTTTCCATGGTCCACTGTCTTACAAAAAAGATTGATAGTAGCATATGTAAATTTCATAATCCTATCATTTGGCTAGGGACAGCAATGGAATATGTACCCCTAGAAGAGTGTTTTCCAACCGGTGTGCTGTCAGCCCTGAGCAGGTTTGCCTCAGAAATTTTACTTGAAGAGTTCTAGATTGGCCCATGAATATTTATGTGTTCATTTAGAGACACTATGGTGGTGTGCCTCAATAGGAGGTGAATGCCTGGCTGCGAAGATGGTGTCTTCAGGAGGGCTTTGGCTTCCTCAACCATGGCGTGCTGTTCCAGGAAGAGGGCCTGCTAGGCAGAGATGGACTCCATTTGTTGAGGAAGGGGAAGAGCACATTTGGATGCAGACTGGCTAACCTAGTGAGGAAGGCTTTAAACTAGGCTTGAAGGGAGAAGGAGACCAAAACCCACAGGTAAGTCACAATATAGCAGACCTGGGGGAAGGGATGGAACTTGGAGGATGCCGGGACTGTAATATCAGAGATAAAGGAGAGAGTAGTTGGAACATGGGGGGGGGGGGGAAATAATTCTCTTAGGTGTCCTAATGAAGCCCTAACACCTGAGGCAAGTGGGCGAGGACAACTCCAGGAGAAAATGCAAGGAGGTAGATGCAATAGAACTGAAAATCAACAGAGGAAAGTAGGGCAATCAGCCTGGTATTTTAAGTACCTGTACACAAATGTGAGGTGCCTGGGAAACAAGCAGGAAGAATTGGTAGTACTGGCACAGACAAGGAACGGTGATATAATTGGGATAACAGAAACATGATGGGATAGCTTGCATGACTGGACCTCTGCCATGGATGGGTATAAATTGTTCAGGAAGGACAGGCAGGGAGGAAGAGGGGGAGGAGTAGCACTATATGTAAAAGAGCTTTATGACTGATCAGAGCTCCATTATGGAAGTGAAAACGAGCCAGCTGAAAGTCTGTGGGTTAAGTTTAGAGGAGAGGGCAATAAGGGGGATGTTGTGGTGGGTGTGTGCCATAGATGGCCAGACCAGAAGGAGGTGGTGGATGAGGCATTCTGTGGACAACTGCTAGAAGTTTCTAGATCACAGGCTCTGGTTCTCATGGGGGACTTCAATTACCTTGACATCTGCTGGGAGGCCAATACAGCAGTGCACAGGCAATCCAGGAAGTTTTCGGAGAGTGTTGACAACTTCCTGGTACAAATGCTGGAGGAACCAACTAAGGGCCTTGCACCTCTCAACCTGCTGCTCACAGACAGACAATAATTGATTGGGGAAGTAAAAGTGAATGGCAACTTGGGCAGCAGTGAACATGAGATGGTAGAGTTCAAGATGCTGATTAACAGGAAAAAAGAAGGAAGCAAAACGCAGACGCTGGACTTCAGAAAAGCAGATTTGGGCTCCCTCAGAGAATTGATGGGCAGGATTCCTTGGGAGGGTGGTCTGAATGGAAAGGCATCCAAGAGAGATGGCTGCATTTTAAAGAAACCCTGCTAAGGGCACAGAAAGATACCATTCCGATGAGCAGAAAGAACAAATGTGGAAGGTGCCCAGCATGGCTGAACAGAGACCTCTGCACTGAGCTAAAACATAAAAAGGAAGCTTACAGGAAATGGAAGCTTGGACAGATGACTAAGAAGGCATATAAAGATATTGCTCAGGACTGCAGGGATAAAATCAGAAAGGCCAAAGGACAATTGGAGTTGCAGCTAGCAAGGGATGTGAAGGATAATAGGAGAGGGTTCTACAAGTATGTCAATAACAAGAAGAGGATCAAGGATGGTGTAGGCCCCTTAATGAATAGGGCAGATATGGTCATGGTGGAGGATGAGGAAAAAGCTGAAGTGCTCAATGCTTTTTTTACTTTAGTTTTCACAGGCAGGGACAGGTCCCAGCCCACTACACTGGGTATGGCAGATTGGAGAGAAGAAAAGAGGCCCTTGGTGATGGAAAGTCAGGTTAGGGACTGCTTAAAGAAGCTGGATATGCACAAGTCCATGGGGCCAGACGAACTGCATCTGAGGGTGCTGAGGGAGTTGGCCAATGAGATAGTGGTACCGCTGGCCATTATTTTTGAAAACTTGTGGCAAATGGGAGAGGTGCCGGAGGACTGGAAAAAAGCAAATATAGTGCCTATCTTCAAGAAAGGGAAAAAGAAGGATCCAGGGAATTACAGATCTGTCAGCCTCACCTCAATCTCTGGAAAAATCATGGAGCAGGTTCTCAAAGAATCCATCCTGAAATACTTGGAGGAAGATAGATTGATCAAGAACAGTCAGCATGGATTCACCAAGGGTAAATAGTGCCTGACTACCCTCATCGCCTTCTATGATGAGATGACTGGATTTGTGGATGCAGGAAGAGCTGTTGACATGATATGACTCAACTTTAGCAAGGCTTTTGATATGGTTTCCCACAGCATTCTCATCAGCAAGTTAAGGAATTATGGGTTGGATATGTGGACTGTAAGGTGGATAGAGAACTAGCTAGACCAATGGTTTCAGGGAGTAGAAAGCAATGGCTCCATGTCTGGTTGGCAACCAGTAATGAGTGGTATGCCCCAGGGGTTGGTTCTGGGGCTTGTTCTGTTCAACATTTTAATTAATGATCTGGATGATGGGATAGATTGCACACTCAGTAAGTTTGCAGATGACACCAAGCTGGGGGAAACAGTAGACATGCTGGACGGCAGGGACAGGATTCAGGGAGACCTACACAAATTGGAGCAGTGGGCCAATAGAAATCTCATGAGGTTCAACAAGGACAAGTGCAAAGTCCTACACTTGGGATGGAAAAACCCTATGCACTCTTACAGGCTGGGGACTGATCAGCTAAGTAGCAGCACTGTAGAAAAGGACCTGGGGGTGCTGGTGGATGGGAAGCTGGATATGAGTCAGCAGTGTGCTCTTGCTGCCAAAAAGGCCAGTGGCATACTGAGCTGCATCATTAGAAGTGTTCCCAGCAGATTGAGGGATGTGATCATTCCCCTCTATTTGGCACTGATGAGGCCGCATCTGGAATACTATGTCCAGTTTTGGGCTCCCCACTACAAAAAGGATATGGACAAATTAAAAAGAGTCCAGCAGATAGCAACAGAAATGATCAAAGGGCTGGAGCACAAGATCTATGAAGAGAGGCGGAAAGAACTAGGCTTATTTAGCCTGCAGAAGAGACGACTGAGGGGGGATTTGATAGCAGCCTTCAACTACTTGAACAGATGCTCCAAGGAGGACAGAGCTCGGCTGTTCTGAGTAGTAACAGAGGACAGAACAAGGAGCAATGTATTCAAGTTGCAGCTGGGGAAGTCGAGGTTGGATATTAGGAAAAACTTTCTTACTAGGAGGGTGGTAAAGCATTAGAATGGGCTATCTAGGGAAGTGGTGGAATCTCCATCTTTGGAGATATTTAAGGCTCAGTTAGACAAAACCCTGGCTGGGATATTTTAGTGAGAGTGGTCCTGCTTTTTTGGCAGGAGGTTGGACTAGATGACCTCATGAGGTCCCTTCTAACCCTATGATTCTATGAATAGAATTAAAGGTGTCAGTGTGTGCCATGTCTAATGAAAGAGTGGGAGTTACTGCCCTAGATAATCTGAAGAACAGAGCCTGTGTACACACGGTGAAACCTGGCACACAGTTATTTACACCAATGGTTCCCAACCTGTGGTCTGTGGACCACTGGTGGTCCATGAGGGTACTGCACATGGTCCGTGGGGGGGGGGGTGAGTTCAGAGATGATTACTGCAGGTAAAAGTACTGTGATGAATGTAATATGTTTTTGAGTCAGCGTAATAAATTATTAGAAATAGCTGTGTTTTTAATACCCCTTGATATATGTTTGACTCCCATCAGCCATAGGCTATGTTAAAAATATTTAAAATGGCTTGGTTATTTGGTGGTCTGCAAAAGTTTTCAATGACAACGTAATGGTCTACATAAGGGAAAAGATTGGGAACTGCTGATCTACACAGAATGAAACCTGGCACACTTCAAGCTTAATGAAAGACCCTATACAAAATGTAGTGTATGCACATGGTTTTAAATGGCCATAGGTCAGACCAAAACAAATTTCACCAGAACACCTTATGACACTTCTCAATGATAGCTACTTTCCATTCCAGTTTTCAGCTTTTCCCTCCACCTGTTCTGCCTCTTCAAAGAATGTAGTCACTATATAAACACAACTCTTCTACTCAAAACTGTCTGAACCATTTTTGCTCAAAAGTAGAACAATCACAGAAACCAATCCTTGTGATGTAGAAAGAAGAGGCGGTTTAAGAGGATGATGAAAAGTTTGTTTTTGACATGTTTAATATGAGGCAGCAGTAGAACTTCCATAAAGAGGTATCACAAGGACATGAACAATGTATATGCAAGCCTGGACAGGCACTCAGATCCTATGATGCATCACCACACGAGTACCTAGCTAGCTAGTGGGGGAAAGCTAGATATGGATCATGAGCATAAAGGTGATGAGACCACACGAATGACTGAAATCATCCATGTGGCACATGTGAAAAGGAGGCACCAAGGACAGAACCAGTAACACCAATAGAGAGAGGGGAGAAAGGATCCAAAGGCAATACTATATTGATTGGACAGGTAAGAGAAACAGGTAAGGGGAGACTCTCAGAAGTCAAAGTTCAAATCTCAGGGAAGAGTGCATGGTAGGTGCTGCCCATGGTAATTGCAAGAGATTATGGAAAGTCCCTAAGATTTCAAAAGGATGGAGGCATTAAAATATATCCTAGAGTTGTTTCAGGTTCTCATGTTGTAGAGGGCATGAATGCTTTTTGATGGAAAATTAGATATCAGTTCTGTAGAACAGCAGTTTTTGTGCTCTTTGTCTCAATCAAATGCACACACACATAACTGGCAATTTCATATTAATGGTTTGTTATTGGTATTTGGAACTGGCAACTGCCAAGGAAGTTAGGCAATATATAGGAAGTTAAAGGTTGAGATATCTCACATTATAGGAACGAGCTGTGTGGGTTTACAGAAGTCTGAAAATAAAAGTAGAGGATAAAGCAGCACCCACATTAAACTTTAAAACAGGTTGGGGGAATCAGATCTACTGCATCTAGATGTTCAGTGTGTTTTCATGAATATGCATAAGATTTAATTAAAATTAGAACACATTCTCATTATGCAATTATGCAAGGGAACTGATACAAAGAAGTTGCTTCTTTCTTCTGGCTAGACAGTATTTACTGTCTCTTCCCCATCACCCATTTATTTAAAAAAATTCTGCAGTTACTAATTTACCCTTGAGACTCAAATGGCTCTGAGGAAAGCAACTACTGTAGCATGTTCAGATACGATAATGCACTTTGTCTAATGAAGCATATATATGGTGTCTAGCTAAGTAGTACATATTTCATAAGCTTCCAGTCAGAGAGATTTCCAGTTTGCTAGAACTCAGAGAACACACACATTCCTGCTTCTGCTTATCACATGCATCAGAATAGATACCGACCCCCTGTGCCTCTGCAGCAAGCTTTCATCTGATCTCACACACAATAGAAGCCCAGCCCATGAAAGTCTATGGCTTAACCCTCCATGAGTACATCTGCACTGTAATAAAACACCTACAGCTGGCCCATGTCAGTTGACTCCAGGCTGTGGGGCTATAAAATTGCAGTGCAGATATTCAGGTTTGGTCTGGAGTCCATTGCAGGGCATTAGAGCCCAGACTCCAGTCCAAGCTCAAATATCTAAGCCAGTTTTATAGTTCCACAACCTAAGCCCAAGTCAGCTGATGCGGGTGTTTTACTGCTATGTAAGCATATTCTAAGAGCCCAGGGCGGATTGGAAGTGGGATAGCCATCCGCATAGCCTAGAATTAATTCTGGTTTCACCAGCAATAAATCTTTTCCTCGCCTGCTCTCCCAAATCCTCAACATGAGACACAGAACAGTGCTTTTAGGATGAAGTGGCCTAGAGACCATTGTGAAGCGATGGCCATTACAGGGATAGGTCAGCTCCTTATGCTTCTGTGCAGACTTCTCAGTGAATGGGGTAATTTGGTTCATGGAAGCGGGGTTGTAGTATGTCAAATTCCCTTCTTTTGCAGAAAGAAACCTGTGCCTTTAACTCGCTATCTGAGATGCATGTTTTACGCATGAGTTATTTGCGGAAAGGTAGCAAACAGTTCAAGCAATGCAATTCAAAAACATGGGTTTAAATAGCAACAGCTGTGAAAAAATAATCTCAGAAATTCAGAGTTCAGTCTGACTGATGCTCTGCAGTATATAATCTTTGATCCACAGAGAAATTCATATGTATGGTTGTGGGAATCACATAAAAAGGGAAATATAGTCCATTCTTTTAAGTTACACCAGTTTGACTTTCAGATATAACTTCCATCTGATAGATCATCTTCTCTCACAAAAGTGACATGTTTTACAAACATAGCCTGGTCCTACAATCTGTACTCACAAAAGATTCTAACTGACTTAAGTCTATTAATATGGGTCACAATATGGAGCGATATTCAAATAACTTCACCCATCACTGAAACGCAGCAGCTGTTTAAAAGTGTCCTGGCAAAACTTGCCAGGTTCCAAAGGGGCAGCTGTGTTAAGTCTAGCAAAGCAAAAAAAGCAAGGAGTTTTGTGGTACTTAAAGACTAACAGATTCATTTACTGCATGAGTTTTGTGGGAGAAAATCCCACTTTGGAAGTGGGATTTTCTCCCACAAAAGCTCATGCGGTAAATAAATCTGTTAGTCTTTAAGGGTCACAAGACTCCTTGCTTTTTTTTCCAGGCAAAACTTGTTCTCTAAAACCCAGATTCAGCAGCTTGTCCAATATTTTTTGCTTTATCAGGCCCTAAGTTGGCACTGTTTAATGCTTTTGTCAACTTTATTGATCACAATTTCTTGCCAATTTCACAGAGGTTTAATAAATATTCCATACAACAAGGTCTCTGCTAGGAAAACAGTAAACATGCATAGATAAGCATGCAGGAATCTGAAAATGCAAAGTTCACAGATCCTTGTAAATAAGTTTAACCCTATCCTCTTGTGCATATGTTACAATATAGTCTTCTGGTTATTACGTGAGAAACTACACTGGTAAAAAAGGCTATTTGGACTGGCCAGGAAACTCTTCTTTGATTTATTGCCATAATGTGTCTGAACAGATCACAGGAAATTCATTACAGGAGGTTTCTTTAAAGATGAAAATGCAGGGCCTGATCCTGCTCCACTTAAAGTCAATACAGCTATTTTCTACAATTCTCTTCCCCTTTTTCTTTTTTTCAGTATTACAAATAGTTGTAAAAAGCCCTTACTAATGAAAGCTAATGTAGTATCCTCTAATCTTTGCTATGCATATGGCAATTGACAAGAACAAAAATCATGCAGCATGTTAGAATAAATGCAGAGTGTCTCAGTACTTAGTTAATTTCCTAAATAGAGCAGGATACTTGATGTGGGTATTTGCATTTCATTACCCACAATTCTCTTCCAGCTCACAGTTATCCCAGACATAGCATTACCATTGTCTGAGCACAAGACACACTGAAAAGTTCAAGAAGGCTATTGAATGCTCTGCTATCTTTATAACCATTGGTTTCTACACTTTATGCTCTGGTAATGGAAATATTAAGGCTCTTTAAGAAGGTAAAATTATTGTTTCCAGCATCCATGAAATTAAGACAAATTCCGTCTACCTACTAAGATGTGAACATAAGGGAAATATTGAGTCACTAGGTGTAACCTGTAAAAAATGATGGGGGAAAATTAAAAGGGAATTTATGAAATACTTATTTATTTTAATTGATTAATAGCTCTTTAATTACAACATTTTTTCACAAAAGTTTTATGGGCAGCTAAAACTTTTCCTTGGCAATTCGTATCTTTCACGTAAACTTTCAGATTTTCATGGTTTCTTCCCCAAGTGAGCGCCAGATACAATTGACTGTGTGCAAAAACAGGCTCAGGAAGATAAATGTTGTTTGTTTCTTTGTTACCATGGCAGCATATGTAACATTGTGACATGTTACATTTCACATCACAAATGCACAATGCAAATTAGAAGGTCTGATTTCAGCTACATTGCCACCCTTCTCTACATCCCTACTTCCATCATCATCTTTAAAGGGATACATGAGTAAGAGAGAATTAGGCCCCTATTCCCTACTATGGATAGAGTGAGATAGCATGTGCTATTTGAATTATGACCATTGTCAGGATTTCCTTTTTAACTTTCCACTTTTAACTTTCTCTCCATCAGGATTTTGCACGTTTCTTTTGAAGCAAAATTGATAGCATCATCAGTAGCTCAGTATCATCAAGTTCCAAAGGGGTAGCTGTGTTAGTCTAGTTCAGCAAAACAAACAAGGAGTGCCATGGCATGTAGTCTTTAAGTGGCACAGGACTCCTTGTTTGAGTATCAGCAGTAGTTTATTCCTATCCCCAAACTAGAGTCCTTCCTCCTTCCTGTGTCCATTGCCAAGGTCTCCCACCTACTTGTCAAATCACTAAGGACCATTCCATGGTCTGCTCACCTCACAAGCACCTTTTCCCCTGGTCTCATTTCACCATCAGCCACTCTCTCCTCTTTGACTCCTTTGCTTCTACCACAGTGTTGTTTTCTCTGTCCGTAAGGAACTTTCTATGCATATGACCTGTCCTGATATCTATCGCTCCTTTCATGTATTGTCTGTTTCTGGACTTCTTCCAGCTCCTTCCTTGCCACCTTCCCTCTGTTCCATTCATCCTGAGCTTACCACAGTAACTACTAGAACCTTCCTGGCCAAGTTTAAGGGGTTTCTTCTTCATAGTAATTTTTTTTATTTTTGTAGACTTACAGGCAGAGGACCATAGATGGGGCTCAGAACCTGCTTCAACAGCAGAGGTGTATCCATTTGGGTGGATGATGTTAAAGGGCTCTGCTAAAGTGGTCAGAGGCCCTAAGAGCAGTGAGTCTAGAAGTTAATGCTTAACTGAGATAATAGAGCACCTTAGTCCCCTATAAGCTATTGTTTCAGGATTTCTCTAAAAATTGGTACATAATATATTGCAAAAGATGGAATATCTTTTGATTTACAATTCTAGTCCCTATCCTATTCCCCTATGTCATCTGCTCTTCTCTGCACCTTAATAATTTCTAACTCAGAGAGCACAGAAGGATGCCTTCTTCAGTGATGGCAGACTTACTTCTATTGCATGGGGATCAATGGCAAACAGTAGCCTTTTTAGTAAGTGTAAACAAATAAAAAAAATCCCAAATTATAAATTAAGCATAGCTGCTCATGAAACCATGAACAGCTGTAGGAAAAAGAAAGAGACATTCCTCCCACATGCAGGGATGGCGCTAGGGTTTCTAGTGCCCCCCCTGCACACAACAGACGCCGGCGCAGACGAGTGACATCATCAGAGCACTGCCACAGCACAGTCCCCATGCTGGCACCCCTCTGCAAGGCTTACCAGCCTTACTGTGTTGCATCAGCCCTGCCCACATGTACCCAAATACAGACTAAATAACACTAGCTCTTATAAACTCATGAGAATTGCAAGTTTTCCTTGCAAATTTCTTTCTAACAACACTATCCCTTTTTGTTCTTGGCAAGTATCCAGATTCCTCACTTCTCTCCTCTCTTTCTCAAAACCACTTGCACAGCATAGCTTTCTGCTTCCTGGAAATCAATAGTATAAACCACCCTAGAGCCCCAGTGGAGCTATTTATCAATGACTTGGTAAGGAAAAGGAGTTCTCTGGGGTATTACGTAGTGGGATGAAAGAGGGAAGAAGGTCAGAGAAACAACTGTTTCTCTCTGTCACCGACAGTGGTAACCTTCAAAAGAAAACATGGATTACATACAGATGTAAAAACAGTAAATTATTTTGTTTTTAAACTAAAAGCTAAGTAAAATGTGATGTTTTGTTTTTTTAAAGAAAAGAGTTTTCTTGTAAAAGAATAAGAGCAATAGTGGCCAGAACACAAGAATTACATGAAGTTAGATTCTATTTCAGTTCCGGTACTGGTAGGGCACAGTTATGATCACCAAAGGGAAACATTCCTGAAGCCAAAGCTTCAAGCAAAAGGGAAAATAGCTGACAGACCATATACACTCCGTCACTTGAAACATGGGAGGAAGTTAGAGAACATTCATATCTGATCATCTTCACGCTCCCCCAGTTGCCTTCTGTATAGTGTATACTATTTGCCCCTCTTCAAAAAAGTGTTTGTTACTTCTGAGCTCATCAGCATTTCTCCACAGATGTCTAAGTCCTAGGCTATGTGTACACTAGCCAATTAGCCTGGACTAAGGAAGCTTAGTCCAGACTAATTTAGCCCTTGGCTACACTAGGCTTTGCCTAGTCTGAATTAAGAAATTTCTTAGTTCAGACTAGGCAAATCTTAGTCTAGTAAGACCGAACTAGTAAGACCTGGTGATGAGTCTGGACTTATTTGCTTAATTCAAAGTTTAGTTCAAACTAAGCGCTTGCAATACATGAACTAAAGCTTAGTTCGAACTTAAAAACTTTAGTTCAAACTAGAACGCGCAGCCAGTTTGAACTAAAAAGCCACAGTTAGTCCAAACTAGCCTGAGGTTAGTTCGCACTAACGTTGGACTTCTTTAGTTCAGACTAGCTAGTCCAAACTAAAATGTCTGATGTAGACTTAGCCTCAGTCTTCACTTATGGCGGCAGATTCATTGCTGTCAGATCGATCTTCCCAATTGACTGATCGCAGCTAAGAAGACACGCTCAACTGATCAGGAAGTCAATCGCTGAAGACCACCCTGGTAAGTAGAGCTGTGCTGAGTCAAAGGGAGAGCATTTCCTTTCAGCTCAGCACACTGAAGACGCCACAGTAAGTAGGCTGTCACAGGGAGATATGCAACGTATTTTAAATACTTCGCGTATCTCCCTTCAACTGTTGCCAAAATCCTACCATGGGGTAGATCTGGCCAAGTCTTGCTGACTCATTAGGCCTTGCTGTAGGTTACTTGCAATCAGCTCAGGTGAAACTGCTTCCCTTGGTTATACTGGTAGAAATTAAAAGCATATTGAAGGATGGAGATCTTTAACCCAGCTCCTTTTTCTTAGGTATTTCCCCAGAATTGGATCCACTATGGTATCTAGGTGCATGTCTTATTTTAAGGTACTAATGTGAGATGCAAAACTTCCACTCCCTCTCAGGGTATATCTACACTAGCAAATTAGTTTGAAATAAGGAGCCTTAATTTGAGCCCTGTCTACACAAGGCTTTGCCTAGTTCAAACTAAAAAATTTAGCTTGGTTTAACAAGTTAATTCGGCTGGTTAGTCCAAACTAGCTATTTAGTTTGAACTTATTTCAAAATTTAGTTTGAACTAGCACAATGTAGTCATGCTAGTTTGAACTAACTGCGTTTTTTAGTTCAAACTAATTTTGACTTCAAACTAGCTGTGCTTTTTTAGTTTGGCTAGTTCGAAATAGAAAATGTGAAAAAAAACCCCAAGGAGTCGTGTGGCACTTTAAGACTAACAGATTTATTTTTTGCATGAGCTTTTGTGGGAAAAAATCTCACTTCATCAGAGCCAGATGGGTTCCCCGAAGTCATCTACTACAGGAGAGGCCCAAGAAAGAAAACAACAGAACACCACTAGTCACCACATACAACCCTCACGTCAGACCTCTGCAACAGTTCATTAAGGACCTACAGCCTATTCTAAAAGATGATCCCTCACTCTCTCAAGTGTTGGGAGACAGACCTCTCCTTGCCTACAGACAGCCGCCCAATCTTAAACAGATACTCACCAGCAACTACAGATCTAACAACAGAAACGTTAAAGCAGGCACACACCCCTGGAACAAACCACGCTGCCAAGTCTGCCCACATATCTGCACAATAGATACCATCATAGGTCCTAATCAAGCCTGCTACTCCATCAAAGGCTCATTTACCTGCTCATCTACTATTGTAATCTATGCCATCATGTGCCAGAAATGCCCCAACCCCTTATATATTGGACAAACAGGATGATGCCTGAGCAAAAGAATAAATGAATAGAGAGCTGATATCAGAAATCACAAAGCAAAAAAAAAGAGTTGCTGAGCACTTCCATCTTTCTAATCACTTGATAAATGATTTGTTAATGACCGTCATCAGAGATGTGACTGGGACAGCAAGACTTCAAAGAGAAACAGCTGAACTCGAATTAATATGCAAACTAAATTCTGTGACAGCAGGATTGAATCGAGACTATGGGTTCTTGTCCCATTACAAAAGGTAATTTGACTTCAGGCTTCCCATGGTTTGAACCTAACAACTGCTCTGATTTGCTGTTACTGTATAACCTGATTCTATGTTTTACACCCCCTTGCATTTATTTTCATTCCATTCTGTAAGTTCACCCATCCTTGAAGCATCTGACGAGGTGGGATTTTCTCCCATGAAAGCTCATGTGAAAAATAAATCTGTTAGTCTTAAAGTGCCATACGACTCCTAGGTTTTTTTGCTGGACTAGACTAACACGGCTATCCCTTTGGAAATTAAAAAAATATGTGGATAGTTTGAACTAACTTTGAACTACTTAGTTTGGACTAAGCAAGTCCAAACAAATCTTTTTAGTGTAGACAAAGCCTAAGTGTCTACACTTGCTTGGTGCCTAAGTTTTTGAAGTAAAACTTTCCTAGATATCTAAGTTCCTGACTCTGAGTAGCCCCACTGCTACTTCCTTCTAAGCACCCAGACATCTATTTCCCACCTAAAGTAAGAACAATCCATAAGCCAAAGGAAGATAAGTACTCCTACACCTAAATTGCATGTGAGGCCTAATTTGGTGGGGAGGAGTACCACGCCATAACCTTTAGCGCACTGGCTAGAACATTCACTCAGAAGCACTACTTCATGCTCTCTTCCTGATAAGAAACTGCAATCTGCCACCTCCCAAGTGAGTGTCCTAGCCAGGGGACTTCAGGATCATGGGGGAAGAGGGAATTAATATTAAATTATTCAGTTAAAATGGAAAAACTCTCACAGGAGAGGTTAAGGGAGCCCCATATCAGAAAACCCAACGTTAGAGCATTTGGGGGAGGGAGCTACCTAAAATAGCCAATGGGAGACACTGATTGCATGAGCTTGTGCATTAAGCACCACTCTTCTGTCAAGGACAGACACCTTCATTCAGGGCTGGATTTTGGGGCAGGTGACTCAGGCAACTACCTGGTGTGCTGGGCTCAGAATGCTGTTTCTGTTGTTAGTAACAAAAGGGAAAATAGAATGCTTGAAGAAAAGTGATTTAGAGCCTAGTGTGAAAATTTATTTTTATATGTCAGGAATAAATCATGCATCAAAGTTGTGAAATATAAGACTAAAAAGTTTAACAGGGGAAAAGAGAGTGTAAAAGATGCTCCTTGCCTGGGGTAGCATTTGGCCTCAGACCAGTCCTGCCTAAGTTTGGGCTGGAGGGAAGTGCCTAGCCCTGCTTAGCAAATCATAAGTGAGCAACATCCAACTAGAGTCAGGCAGTTTAGGAGCCTAAGACATTTCTTGCAGGAATGAATTAGGCACTTGCTCTGCTCTGCATAACAGCTGGAGATGGGACAATTTTATAACTGTTAGCCCAGTGATTCATTAGAGCATTGGGTTGGCATGTGGGATACCCAGGCTCCATTCTGCCCTCTATGTTAGAGGAGAAAGGATTTTAAGCTGGATGTCCCACATTTCAGGAGAGGTCTCCAATCCCTGAGCTACGGGACATTTTCAGTTTCTGCTGTTTAAACTGTTCTGCTGGGCTTAAATAATGAGATTGCCCAGACTCACTGTAGTGCCACCCTCATCCTTTGCATGCCCCCTACAGCAGGACTTGTGAGATGGTCTTCAGAAGACAGCATTGCAGGTGTCCACATCAGTTTCTGCACCAGGGGAATCCTGCCCTAGACAGATATGGAGCTTTTGGAGTCACTTTATGGTTCTCCTTCACCATTACCCAGCACAAGGGGACTAGACTTGGGAGGAGAATTTCACTCTTTGTTTGCAGACTCAGGCTAGCAGGACTGTGTCTGGTCAGTTTCTTTTTCCTCACTCCAGAAAGCCTAGACTTAATTAACATAATAAAGGTTTAAATTATGCAGAAATTGACTAGGGAGGAGGCAGTTACATCATCAACACTTGCTTCATGATGCAACCTCTCTGACATTTTGAGGCTAAGACTGTTCCATGGTACCAACCGTAGCCTGGTTTTGTTATATTCTCTTCTAAAGCATCTAGAGAATAATCCGTATTGAAATAACAGTTTAACTACAAACCACATTTTAGAAAACCAAAACACGTATCAGCATGCTCTAGGTGAATTTTTGGGAACAAAAGAAAGAAAAACATTAATAATGAAATGTTGTGAAATGTAATATGTGGGGCTTTCGTTAACAGTTCACACTGTAAATAAGTGCAATCGTTCTAATTTCCATAAAGTGTAGAATGAAACTAAAGGGTGCAATGTAATTGTTAATTACATGTTAAATGACTTGCAGGGTGCTGACTAGCTGTTGGATAATGACTAAGATCATTATGGCCCCAAGCTGGCAAACAACACTCCTCTATGATGGCTGTTTAACAGATACAGTGCAAATCTCCTGGGCTTCAAGAGAAAACTTCCTGTGCTAAGAAGGGTAATACCCTTTATCTGGTTTCTTTCTATAATCACCCTCTACCAGAGCAGAGTCTTTGATTCCTCCCCAACCAATTACCATGTAACACATCAATCAGATTTATAGCAACAATCTTTCGTAATTACTGAGCATGATCAGAGAGTCTCTTGAGATCTGATTGATGCTCCCCGCCCTTCCTGCAGTGGAAAAATCATTGCAGAAAGAGAAAAGCTCTCTCACACGCGTTCTGGAAATGTCATTAAATCACACAAACAACTCCGCTGGCTGAAACAGTACATATCCTCCACTCCTAGAAAAGTTACTCCATGTTGGTGTAATTCACACAAGCTGCAGAACCCTAAAATGAGGAGACAGGCAAACTAAGTATAGGGGAGTACTGGAGCATGGCAGGTGAAGAATCAATTTGTAAGAGCTTCCCTCAATTCAGGCTCCTCTAAAACAACAAGCAGTTGTGTGGCACTTTAAGACTGACAGATTTATTTTTTGCGTGAGCTTTCGTGGAAAAAGATCCCACTGGGATCTTCTCCCATGAAAGCTCACGCAAAAAATAAATCTGTCAGTCTTAAAGTGCCACACAACTGCTTGTTGTTTTTTTACTGGACTAGACTAACACAGCTATCCCTTTTGAAATCCTCTAAAACATCCCATGACAGAGCTGGAAGTTGGGTGAGGTGTTCTCTTTTGAAGTGGGTGACTTCTCCTCTAGCATGAAACCCATAATTTTGCCAACTTACAGTGATGTCACCCAAGCCCCTCATACTCAATTTGGCATTTTGTTCTGCTTTCCTTCTGGTAGAATTTTATGCTTTAGGAAATCAGAAGCTTTCCAAGGGCTGGTGTTGAGGATGGAGATGATTTTGCTTAATACTAGGGAGCTACCTGCCTTGTTTCTTAAATATGCTTTGGCACTTTGCTCCCCCATGTTTGTACAGATGAAACACTTTCTTACATAAATGTAAGTAGCATCAATAGTTAGTAGTGTGGATGATGGATATGGGATATTCTTGCCTTTAGCTCTCCAGAGAAAATTTTATGCTATATCATGCCCTCCCTCTTGGTATAGGAGTACTATAAACACTCGCTCTTAAACTTGTGGTCCGTAATTGTATTAAAGTCATACAGCAACCAAATTATCTAATTAATCTATTCTTAAGTTTAGAATACTTCTATGGGCTTTGCCTTCTAATATAGTATTGGCCCCATAGCTTATGCTTTTTCATGTACACACACACAAACAGGACAAGTAAATTATTCAAATAATTCTAGAATCATAAGAAAAATATTTTTAAAGTGTTCTAAAAGCAACCATGTGCATTACATAATGATCTTCATGTGACAAATTTTTCAGGGAGAGGCATCTGTTTCAACAGCTGACTTAGCTTTTTGACCAAGTGCTTTAACAATCAGATGCAATTAATAATTCTAATTTCTCATGTCTCAGACAATATACTTCTGAGACTTGTATCTTCCCTGTTACAGTCTCTGAGGCAAATCCTCAGATAGTGTAAATCCTTATTGTTCCTCAATAAAGGGTTTGCTCCTCAGTTTGGAAGACTATTCATTTAAATAGATGGCATTTTTGTTCTTGCTTAGTAAATATGCATCCTTTCTTGACATAAAATATATGATCCATTTATTTGGTTTGAAATTAATAATTGCTATTTAGTCCCTTTCAAAAATATTAGATTATTAAATGCTTGTGATACATGCGTTTGTGCTGTGGTATGTTGGGATCCCCAAGGTGCTCTTCCCAAAAAAAAAAAATTTGATTCCAGAATTCATCTGTGCTCAGGCAGGCCAGGCTCAAATGCAGCAGGTACTTTTAAATCCAAAGCTACACAGCAAAATTTTACTTTATCTACATCTTTACTAACAGCTGCATTCCTAGCTATATAGACTGCATCCTGTGATTCATGATTCTAATCAGGACTGCTGGTGCACAGATATATAAGATTGCTAATCATATTTAGAGAGCAATTGTACCTTGCATATTTATCTTCACTATTTCTAGCCAATAGCCTTGTTTACACTTCTACAGCATCTCTCCTTCAAGTATGTCAATCAGAAAAGCCACACAATATCTGAAAAATATTATAACCCCTTGAACATATGTAAAACTGAGGCACAAAGAGGTCATTTAACTTGCATAAATAATGGAATCCAACAGCTGCGTTGCTGTGTTAAGCATATTGCATTTAAAATTCAGACTGTGTAAGAAAATAAATTTTAAAAAACTATGTAAAACAAAGATTTCTGTTCTGAGATGTCCAAGGACCGAGCCTGAAATTCCTGCTGCAGAACTATCTGTTTACAGCAGCCCACAGGTATTGGTATTTTCATTGTAGAGATGCAGACTACTGCTCCCACTGTACAATATTCCATCTTGCAGTTAAGTTTCAGTCTGTCTCGTTTAAGCAAAAATGTGGTTCCTCCCAACTTGAAAATGAAATTCTCATTTATGTGAAGCTTGGTGTCCTAGGAACTAAATAAGTTATTAAACTCTGTTGTATATCACTGGACCTGTGAAACTGAAAACTGGCCTAAACTGAGTTTATGACACATATGAGCCAACAGTGCTTACCAATGACAACTTTTGACTTTTGAACTAGAGCTATTTTGGGGTGGAATTTTCAGTGAAACTTAGAAAATATCAAATAGGAACTGAGATCACTCTTGATTAGATTTCTGGGTAGTTTTATTTGAAGCTTTCCTTGGATAAAATAATTTTGAGATTTACAAATCTTCTCTATTAGTCACAAGGGAGCTGCAGCTATAGCAAGTTACTCAAAGAAGTTTTTAATCATCTCCTCCATTCTATTGAAATATAGTCCTCACTAGAAAAGTTTGGCAAATAACAGAAAATACAAAGACTGGTGGAACATAAGCATTTCCAGACAGTATAAATCACCTAAATTATTAATCATTTGAATATTACCAAAATAATGTTTATTAGATCCTCACAGAGACATATTAAACAGTACATTCTGATGTTATGTGAAATACAAAAACTATTTTTGATAGCACTATTTTAATATTTAACTAGTAAAGTAGCTCCTGCATTTCCCCCCTATACTGAAAGCTGGTTCACAGAGAAGTTACTCTGATTTCTTTCACCAGCTTCTGTTGCTATAAGCATCCTTTATACACAAGAATTATATTTAATGGACAACAGAAGCTCCATATTCTTTATTTGATGCACAGATTTATTGGTAATATATGAACATAGTATGCATCAAAACTGTTGCTTGCCTGTATGAAAAAAAGCAAAATGAATGTAATGCTGACAAAGTGATATGGCCTCTGGGCTCTGCAGAGTAATGTGGTTTTGGCAAAGAGAAAAGCTTACAGAGATTATTTTTTACATCTTTGCATGGTCGCTTTTTTGGATGTTCTGAACTAATATATCCTACATTTAGCAAACAGGCTAAGCCTTCAATCCTGCCACGTGTTCTGTATGAACAGGTCCCACCTCTCACACAGAACCTTACTGAAAAAGTAGAAGTACATACTTCTGTGGCACTGCCTGTGTGGAGCTCATTCCAATAATGGGGGTAGATCCCCTCATCTACTTCCTAACTGTCAATCAGCCAAAAAAAAAAAAAAGCTTAATAGAAGCTCTGAAAATGTGGCATAATCACTGAATGGGTGATTGGAGACATTTTCAAAGTGGGCACTGACTTCAGGTGCCTCATTTGAAACAGGTGAGGCCTAATTTTCAGACTTGCTGCACATGTGGCAGCTCCACTTCAGTCACCCTCTACCTTTAAAAAACAGAACCAAACTGCTTCAGGTTGAGAGCCTAAAACACTAAGGCACTTAAATGAGCAGCCACTCTTGAAAATACTGACCTTTGTTGTCCATTCTTGGAGGACTGAAAGCAAAAGCATCTCAGCTGACCAAACCTATGACACTGGTGAATAGAGATTAATGCCTTAGAACAGTGGTTTTCAAACACAGAGTAGGAACCCAGACCCTTAGGTACTGTCTTGTAGAACCCTCTGCTGCCCTTGCCAAATGACCAGAATGCATTGCTCAAAGATGTAGTTGTTGGGATGTCACTTATCTTGCAATGCTTGCACTCTGCAGGTGCATGAGAATAGTCCTGCTGAAGTCCCCACAAGTGGTGTCCTGTCCCACAATACATCCAGCATGCCATCTGTTGCTCAGGGAAATCTAGGGAAAAGCTGAAGTACTGCTGGATAACTTTGCCTTTCAAGTATCTTGGACTTAATCCCAATCCCTACATGGATGCATTAGGAACCAATGCAGTAGCAATACTGAGCCTCCAAACTACAGATATCCCATATAGTCAAATATGCAGTCGCCAAATGAGACTTTTACTTTTTTCCATAAAGGAAAGAGGCCAAGATGGATAGATCAAGCGAGGCCAACACATGCATGCACAGTCCAAATCTATCCCAATACAGGAGAATGGACGGTCTGCGTCAGCAGTTCTTAACCACTGTGTCACCACACAGCAGCGTGTAGCACAGAGCTGGGGAGGCGGCTTAAACTGGCCTGCTGGGGGTGGGCTGGTGTGTCCTGTAGGGTTGCAACACGCCACTGCAAAAGGATGAGAACTACTGCTTTAAAATACTCATCAGCAGTGGTCAGGTATGGCCTGGTTCTCCAGGATTATACTCTGACATTCAAATTTAGCTCTGCAGGAGAATAACAAACTCCTTTTATTTGGGATGGGCTTGTTTTTTCAGGACTGGGTTCTTTGAAACTTAACAAAATACAGAGGCCACCTAAACCTGGACTGTAGGAAATATACAGCAATTATGAGTTCATGAGAAGAATGAGTATTACACATTCCATGTCTAATGCTTTATTTCAAGATTAAAAATTATTCTGAAAAGAACAACACATTTCAAACAAAATACTTAAATAAATATACAGCAGGGTCAGTTCCAATCTTAATCTACTAGGTCAGTGGTTCCCAACCTTCTCTCTACAGCAGTGCACTCTGATGCCTTTGATTCTATTGCGGCACACTGCTATTATTAATAATGAATATTCAAATTAATATGTGAATATTCATGAGTGGTGGCACCAGGGATTTCCCTAACTCCCCCTCCAGTTGTCAGTTAGTAACACTGCTATACCAGTTTATTGAGCACCTCCCTACCCCCACCCCCCTGGGGAAGCTGACACATGGCACCCTGTATTGGAGCTGCCGTCCAGGGCTCTGGCTCAGGGGAACCCCCGGCAAGGGCCTCGTGGGGCTGCTGCCCACAACTCCAGGGAAACCCCCATTCGGGGCCACACTGGGCTGCCACCTGGGGCTCCAGCTCTGGGGAAACTCCAGGCCAGGGCCACATGGGGCTGCTGCCTTGGCTCCATCTTCAAGGAGCCGTCCCGCCTGGGGCCACATGGCGCCACAGCTCCAGGGAAACCTGCAATCAGGGCCGCATTGGGCCACCACCCATCACTTGGGGGAATCCATGACTGGGGACATGTGGGGCTCCAGCCCACAGCAGTGGCTCCGGCTCCGGGGAATGCCCCAGACAGGGCTGGGGCCCCATGGGACTGCCACAGCGACTCCAGGGAATCCCCCAGCCAGGGCTGCTACCTGCAAATGCGGCTCCAGCTCAGGGGATTCTCACGGCACACTGCAGGAGTTAACGCAGCACACTGGTTGGGAACCGCTGTACTAGGTCATATGTCCAAGGAAAGATAGACAAGTATTACATTGGCAAGTATGGTAACAAATAAAAACAGTTTATGATGGCATACCAACATATGATCATTTTAAGCTCATTGGTGTCAAATCATTTTATGAGATGGTGTCATCCATTATTTATTACATTTTATCTCACTTAGAAATATAGACAAGTTGATTAATCTAGGAATAAAATCTTCTTGCCTCATTTCAACAGACTGTGAACTTAATTTATCCAGCTACAAAAGATAATGTACATCAGAAGTTGAGAGTCTGATGTCCACTGACCCATTCCTTGCCTGTTTGCTTTGGATAGTTTATGGCCTTTCCCCCTTATACAATGATTCAAATCTGGTCCTGAATGGCAGTGACTAGGCGTTACCGCCATTTGAAAGTTGTTTTAGCAGTTTTTCTTTGCAAAATGAGTTTGATGATTTCAGCTCAGACAAAAGCCACTATCAAGGTAGAAAAAGCAAAAAAGGTCAAGACAGCTTTAGTTTTGACAGAAATGAAGAGTCCAAAGCAAGGGAATTCACCTAGATTCACATGCAAATTTTCTCTTATGGATTTACATCAGATCACAATATTACTGAAACATGTTGCATCAGGGCTCTTCCAGTCACAACTTGAAAATAAACAGATCAGTTAGCCATCAGACCATAATGACTTATGGGGTTAATGCATGTGCCCTGACACAATTAGACCAGATTATGAAGCCATTATTAGTGGGTCAATGCAGGGCATGTTCATGTGAAATTCTTTTAAATAAAAAATAAAGAAAAGCTGCATGTTTAACAAATTAACTTTTAAAATAAAGTAACAGAACTAAATCATTCCCTGTGAAAGTCCTAGAAAATACCTAAAGTACTCTCAAAATTCTGCATCTCCAGCACATCATCTCATGATGGAGCAAGGTTTGCCTTTCCACCACACGGCTGTGACCGTCCAAATTCCTGGATGCCTTGTTGGCCTCTACATCTCCTTTGGTGGGTAGGTGTATGACAGCAAGCGAATGAAGGCAAGATGATGCTCCACAGAGCTGACATCCCTTAGCCATACTCCCACCTTCTCCAAGTCTAGCCCCTAAATCTGCAGATGTTCAAATGTGCTGTTTTCATACTCTGACTTTTGTAGTGCTGGAAGGAGTGTGAGCGCATGCATGAAAAATCATCATGTGGGTGCCCATCTCACCTAGAGTTTTGGGGAAAATATATTTTAATCTGTATATTCAGATCAGATTATTTTAATAGAGATATGGACCATCTTCTGAGGATTTCTACCCGCCCTGATGCCAAGCAACTGGTCAAGCCATGTAATTGAGCTCCAAAGAACTGGGGAAAGGTAGTACCCAGCACTACAAACCATTAGGAAAGGGAGAGAATGGTAACAGTTTGGCTACCCTTGAGAACTTCATATATTTGCTGTGAATTTTTAAGATCCAAAAATAAAGCATACATTGTCCATCAAATATTGGCAGTTCTGCTGCTTTTTACTATTGTAAGAAAAAAATCATCCCTGGAACGTAAACATTTACATTTGTTCGTGAACATTCTATTCAGCAGATACCACTTAAGAGAAACAAAAGCTACTGACATCTGTACAACTTCATTAATGGCCAGGGAACACTTTCAGTACAAGGTCATTTATTTTAAACAACAGATAAATAGTGCAATTAAATTTTAAGTTTAAATAGCACACCTGACCAAAGAGGGTGTATTCCCTGAGCACGCAATTATCTCTGAAACTAGTGGGACTTTTGGGTAGTCAAGGAACCTGGTGAGAGCAGCAAGTGTTTTTGGGGTAATTAAGAGGCAAGAACTGGTGTTTACTAGCACTTTTCCCCCTCCATATTCATCTTTCTCTCCATCATAGCTGCTAAATGACTGACAATGTTTACATTTTATATGCTTTACAACTAAAAAAAACCCTTCAGCTGCACAATTTAATCTATCTGAATTCTGATGACTAGGACAAATCACTTAGTTGACATGTCTCTGTTTGCAATAGAATAGAGCAATTAAGAATCAGTTGCTTTGATCATTTAGAAGGGTATTAAGCCTATATCACAGTTTAAATGTTACTTTTAAAAAACGCGATTCCAATCACTCTACATAAGAATGTGTTTAAAAACTGAAGTTAAACTTAATGTATAATCACAAATTGCACTGAACCTCTATGGTTGTTACACCCAAATGGAAAAATTGTAGCCCATGTAGCCAAAGCAGACCATGGTCACTTTAATACACATCTAGCTCATGGAGATACGGGATGTGGAACAAGACAAAGTATGGCACATTAGATAATGTAGTCGCTATGGGTTGCAACTCCACATTAAAGATGAGGGTAGCTCCAATCTGTTCCATTTCACATAAATTATATGCAGCCCATAGGCTCTAGAAAAATTGCCAATATAGCTTGGGCAGACTTTTGGATGGTCTGCTGTAATGCAATGCCAAGATCAGCAGCTCCTTTGAATCATGTGACCCAATATACAAAGTAAACAGAGATCAAAGTAGTTGCTGCAGCAGTAGTTCCAAAGTCTGAGTACGACCACAGACAGTGTGTTAGTCCAACAGGCTTTACTGTGCTGTCGTAGTTTATATGATGTGGCAAACATTAATTTTCAACTTTTGTCTTCTTCCAGCCAAGCTTCCTCCAAGCCCTCGCAAAGGCCACTTGTCCCATGAGGAACGTAATAGTAAAATTACGCTTATACCACTCTCTGGATTCCAGCACCAGAAAAACATTACAAAAAAGAAAGACAGGGGAAGGGGAAGGGAGAAAAGTAAATAATTACTTTAAATATCCTAGAGGCATTGATACCTGATAATTCAATTGACTTACCTTTTCTTTCCTGGCAGCACTGCTTCCCCTCCCTAATTAGAGCTAATTTGCCTATGAAAATTCATAAGTACTACTATTAAATACATGTCTAGAAAGAAGACACATTGTGTAATCATGGTCTGGGGAATGCATGGCTACAAGCACTTAATTTTCTACTCTACTAGAGTTGAAGTGCGGTTGAATAGTTTTATGACCAATGATACAAATTATATTCTAAATTATTCCAGCAAAGATAAGGGTAACAAAGTCTCATGTTTCAGAGGGAAAGCTGATCATCCAGCAGTCAGGGAGAAATTTCCTTCTTGTACTGCACTGTGCTATTGGTCAAGTGTCTGTGTATATGCATGCACTGGGATGTGTCGGGTTGACCACTGCCAAAGACATTAAAAAAAAAATCAACCCTGAAAGATCAAAATAAATAAATATATATATCACTATTATGCCTTGCAAAGTTAATGTTATTTACAATAATATGCATTCTTTTAACTTTTTGGAAGTATGGCTTTAAATAGTAATTCAGTTTGCATTATTCTTTCACCTGTTGATAGCTAATTTCAAATCTTTACCCTTTTCACATATGCCAGCACATTTTCTTATCTCTTTCTAATTTCCAATGGACATATGTCCATTTGACAAAACACTGTAAAATTAGCAGGATCTGGTCAAAACAGGCTTAACAATGAAATGGCACATTACTGGTCATGGGCAACGGGCAGACCTCTATGGGAAAGCTTTTATGTACATGCCTGGCATAGGCTGCTGTTATTACCCCCTCAATAAGAGCATGATCCAGGATCAGACCCTTAATTAGTAGTAAACTGCACACAACATGCCACAAAGATAAAACTCAACACTTTTTAAAATGCAGGTAAATCAACGGGTCAAACGAGTATTGTAATTATCTCCTTCCCCTTTCCTTCCACAATTGAGAATTATGTATATTTGCTTCAGTCTCATTTCCTGTTCTTCTTTTCCTCACACTTTCACACCAATTTTCAAAACTAGATAGTGTTTTCAGTGCAAATACTACAAAACCAATGAAGCATCAATTTATTTTTAAAACTAAACTAAGAAGCATGATGAATTTCCAAATCTCAATACTACTGCAGCCACAACTCTCAGTCCAGTTGGCAATGTTCAGCCTCAGGAAGCATACAGCTGAACGCATGAATAACAGATTCTACAAGCTATGCACTCAGAAATCAGAATGCCAATAATAAGCACTGCTATTTATAGGGTTTTACAATTGCACTTTGTAATTAAAATGAAGCAATTATGTACAGCTGAACTGATCACAGCACAGCAACAAGCAGGAAAGTCTGGGAACAGACTCTGAATGCTCTCACCTGATCAATGGAATATTAGCCACTGTCTACTACAGTGAGCTTTCTGATGGCCAATTCAGGTAGTACCAAGCAATGTTTGCTACATTTGTTGCAATCTTGCTACATAAAATAAATAACCACAGCATTTTTGAATGGTAGCGTTTTAATACTACTGCTCTGTGGTTTTTTGTGGTTAATAAACATTTGTGTTTTTTAAAATATGTATTAAGGTAAAAGTACAAAATTACTGTACATATAACTTCAAACCACAATTCACAGTAAATGTTTAACATTAAACATTAGAATGTTGTATCAATAAAGCACTAGTTCTAGTAGCAGCTTCATACTTTTGAGTCCAATAGTGTTCAACACAAAAGAGGACAAAGAAACTTTAAGGCATGCAGAAGTAAAAATACTAAAAATATCTAGAGGGGTAGCTGTGTTAGGCTGTGTACAGCAAAAACAACAAGAGGTTGCACCTTACAGACTAACAGATTTCTTCAGGCATAAGCTTTCGTGGGCTCCAGCCCACTTCATCAGATGCAACCGATGAAGTGGGCCAGAGCCCACAAAAGCTTATGCCCGAAGAACTCTGCTAGTCTATAAGGTGCCACAGGACTCCCGTTGTTTTTGAAAATGCTAAGGATCTCTCAGGAATGATCTTGGATTGAGTTCTCATACAGGAAAGGAAAACCCTTACAACTTCAAGTACTTCCCACTACAAAACAAAGTTAATCAATTTCACTTTGGTAAGCTTACAAGTAAAAGTGGGCAAAAATAAAAAAAAAAAAAGTGCAAATGCTAAATATTAAGTTTACATAATGAAATTTTCTACTGAGAGCAAAAATATTCACTTCACTACTAATTCACTGTTTAAAAAGGGACACAGTCAAGTAGACCTCTTCTCAATTTTTCAAAAGTTAAGTGGCTTTAGAATCACATTTCCATACTGTAATTTTTTTCTCCTATTGCTGTGTGAAAGACCCATACAATAAAAGGGAAACTGACAAACTGAGGGCTGATACAGCCCTCATATAAGTCCTTAGAGAGATTCGTATTAATTTCCAAGGGCAGCTGAATCTAACCATAAATAGCGAAAATATTCAAAGTGACTATACATAAAATAAATGCAAAGTAAACAAATTGAAAGAAAAAAAGATAATGTATTTCTTCTGATCTTTCAGCAATAATCCCCTCTGGTGCTACTGGTAACAACAGGCTAAAAAGTTTCAGAGAGGAGCCATCTAAGTTGACTGTGTCCCTTTAACTTAGATGAATTAAGTGTATTACTCAACACAAAGTGCACATACCTACCTGTTATAACACAAGTGCTTTTTAAAATTCTTACTTAAAAAGTCCTTGTAAAAATCTGCCATTTCTTCTGCAGTCAGTGTTGCTTTGTGACCTGAAAAATTTCAACATAAATACATCAAGGTTGTTCTTGTGACTAACACAGTGGACTGGGAACTCAGGTGCAACAGAATTCTTGTGTGACCCTGGGCAACTCACTTAGTTTTGCAATGTCTCGTTTTCATATAATACTCCCTTTCTCCTATCTTTTGTTTTGCATATTTAGATTATAAACTTTCTGAGGGAGGGACTGTCCGTCACTGTGTCAGTGCAGCACAGTGGGTCTCTGTTTTCATTTAGAGCCTTGGCATTACTGTAATAAGTTAGAAACATAAGGCTGCTATTACTAGATAGTATTTCATTTTCTATTCAAGGGCTTGTTTAAGTTCCAAAAAAACCTTTTATTTACTTATGTTTATACCTGTACCATGTGCAGTTACATAAATGTAAAGCAAAAAATATATAGGCCTCAAAAGGCCTAGGTGAGATGCCCGTACCAGACAGTAATTATAAGAGATAGGTAAATGCAATGTCACAGTAACATACAGTACTGTATTTAAATCTCATTTTAAAAAGTTGAAGATGAGCAGTTCATAACCAACTTTTTTACTGAAAAGAAATTCATTAGGTGGTGGAATCTCCATCTCTGGAGGTGTTCAAGGCCCAGCTGGACAAAACCCTGACTGGGATGATCTAATGGGAGTGGTCCTGCTTTTTTTGGCAGGGGGTTGGACTAGATGACCTCGTGGGGTCCCTTCCAACCCTATGCTTCTATGATTCTAAGAGACATTTGTCTTCTTTTAAAATCTTAGGCATTTAGATTTTTGGAGGTAAGCAAGTGAAGTATGCAGAATCTGTTCAAGTCCCTTCACAGGCATGATTTTTTAAATATATTTCAAGTCCCCCATGGCTCTGCAACCTCTAAAAGTCTGAAAACAGCTTTATTTTATTTTTTTTAAAGGCAGGAATGTTAGAGTACAGGGAAAGAAGAGGGGCTGTTACAGAGGACACAAACATGGCTGATCCTGAATCATTTAAAATAATCCATTAAACCCTTTTGCCCTTCCTGGTTCTTAACTTGATTAAAATTATAAATATAAGGATGTAATGGATCCCCATTAAAGGAAAGAGAAATGATGAAGTAATAGTTAAGTTTTTGAATATCCATATTTAGTCCCTAGGATTTCAAAGGCTAACCAAAACAAAGAAACCAAAGCAACTCAAAAGCCTCTTAGGCCATGAGTACACTGAAAATTCTGCATTGATCCTTTCAGATCGATGTGGTAAGATCAACTGAGTGGCCAGCATAGACCCACCGTACTCTCCTACTGACTCAGTAACTCCAGCCCTCCAACTGGAGTAATGCTGCATTGATGGGAGAGCACTGCCAATTGATGCAGTCAAGTGAAGACAGCACAGTAAGTCAAAGTAACTAAGTCAATGGGAGAGATGCACTCTACGACAGGCAGATTATGTGTCTCCTGGTGACTTAGCCCTCCAATGGAGACCAGGTCTCAGTCTGAAGCCCTGTGACTCAAACTAGGAGGAAATACTTGGCAATGGCTAAATAGGCATTCCAAGTGCTGGGACTATCTACTGCAATTCTGTTTCCTGATAAGTAATCTACACAAATATTTACTTGCTGTGAAATGCCAAATTTACTAACTACCTTCTAGATAAACTAGATGCAAAAGACAACTTGTCGAAGCAACAAAAGCTAATAAAAGCAAAGAAACAGCATTCTTTTCAGTCAGGTCACAAGCAGCAGAAAATATAAGGAATATGATACTTTTTTTTACAGAAGAGTGGGGGGAAAAGGGTCTTGTGGCTGCAGCACAGGACAGCAAGTTCAGAAATTTGGATGCTGTTCATAGCTGTGCCACAGGCTCCCTATGGCATGATGGCTAGTCTCTTAACCTCTTTACACTCAGTTTCATCAGCTGTAAGTGCAGTTTATCTCCCTGACAAAGGTGTTAGATTAAATGTGTTAATGTCTATAACCCATTTTAATAGCCCCACACAAGGTACAGTACAGAAATGCCAAGTATTATTCACAATTATTACTGCAGTAATGACTAGAGCTGAATACAATATAAAACAATTGGAAAGATGCCCACCTAACTGAAATAGTGTGTGGCAGGGGAAGGATTAATTCATGTCACAAATGTATGATTTTCCATTCTTATGTTTATCATTGATTATTAATATTAGGTTCTTTCCTATGGCAAACTACACACAAGATTCCCTCAAACACCTCTTTTCCTCGCTGGATTGTAGTAACTGGTAAAAGAGTAGCACAGTCTCAATAAATCAAATAACTGTACTGCACATAATAATTAAACAGCATGAACCTATTCATATAAGCAACCCATGCTCCCAAGATGGCCAGGCTAATAAATGCATTTCATGCTTACACTCTCAAAGACAAGAACAACACAGGAATGAAGAATCAGTTAGTGGAACACCTCAGAAAGCATAAGATCCAGCTGATACCAGTCCAGAGCCCAGATAACTCAAAAAGGGGAGACTAGGAGTACTGTCTTATGCCTCACATTATGTAAATGTCACAAATGTACATCCATATTTCTTCTGGTACCCCAGTTTTCATAAGGTTCCTGCCCCCATTCTATCTGTGGCTTTCTAGGTGTCCGCACTTAACAATAATCATTAATATTAACAATTTGCATCAATCATTTCTCAATCTTTCTAATTAATTCCTATGAATCAATGCAGTCTACTATCTGTCTTATTGCCTAACAACCTAACTGCAACCTTTCCCACTCTCCAGCAAAATTCCCTTCTTACAGAATCTTGCTATGTTCTGTCTTCTTTGTGGTCATTTACTTACTCTCCCCAAGTGAGGGTGCAAAAGTATGACTCATGGTTACTGTTATCCCTTTGGGTCTGTATTATTTTAGCAAAGACCCAACCTCTTACGTCACTTATTTCAATCATATTAGTACAACAAATCTTTAACACTGAAAGCACAATAAACACAATTTCTTTAGTTTACCTACTCCCTCCCATGCATGTTTCAGCTTAATAAGAAAAACAATGTCATATACTCCCTATAGTGTCATTGCACTGAGAGCAAACAGCAACTGCAAGAGAAGGAAAAAATAACATGCCACTAACTTTTTCGTTCTGATCTCAATATGGCAGACTGTCTTTTTACTTTGACAAAATGAACTAATACAAATTTACTAACGTACAAATTCTACTGGACTCAGTAGCCTGAGACCAATGGCAACTGCCAAATAAACGGTGAACAGACTTAAATCTTATTTTTTACCTGCACCATCCTTCACTGTGACTGAACTATGGTAGAGGGAAAAGTTTGCTCCAACACCTATACCCAATGCAGCTACACTTGTGGAGTAGTTCCAAGGAATGCAGAACTTTACTATTTTCCCTGTTATTTATATCTTCTGAATAAACCAATAAAAGCACAATGAAAATAAAATGGCATTAAAAGACTATTCTTGTTTCTTGTAACAATATAATTTAAAAAGATGAATTATGAACTATGAATTTATTCTTTTCAGACATGAACAAAGTACTTAGTGTCATACTGTAAAGACCCACTGCATTATCACCGTCTTATTTTTAGTAACATCTTATAAATTTGAGAGTCAGTCACTTGTCTATGACAACTACATTCATGTCAGGAACCTTGGTAAGTATCTAGTCTTTTCTCAGAAGCTGGTGACTGTTTCTGCAAGGAAATATACTGTATGAACTGCATAACCTCACGGTCCAAAGCCAGAGCATGAGAAACTGTTGCTATGCTAACAGAGACACCAACCCGTGCACTTGGGGACAAACTCTCCAACACTCAGCTCAATTAGCTCACTGGCTGATGATGTGCAAGAGGGAAGATATTTTCCCCATAGGCACAGAATAGTTATGGAGTCACTGCCCTGGAGCTAACACAGCCCATTTAGCCTCACAGAACATACTCTTCCCTGGGAGTGGTGGACAATAACGCAAGGAGCTATGCAACAGCAGAACTTCTGACTCCACACCCATCACTGTGCAAAGAGCTATTGTAGAGATGAGCCATTGATCTCACCACTGCACGGCCTTTCAAACCCTAACCGACCCCACCTTGCTGTGCGACATAACTGCAATGACATTACTGCCAAGTGATCCCCTGTGGTCATGGAGGCTGTGGCAGAACTTGTTCTTAAGTTTTTTTGAAGAGAGTTTAAACTGTCTGGGGAAAACTTAAAGCTTATCAAAACTCTTCCTTTCAAAAGCATTTTAAACTGTAAAAACAATGATTTCACTAACCTGTTTCATCTTTCATTTCCAGACCCTTCATTTTCAGTCTTGAATAGATGAATTCTTCTTTTCCCTAAAACACAATTTTTTTTTCACATTATAAATCTTATGTATTTCATTCTTGAAGTCAGTCATCTTTTTACCACCTACTAGCTTACTGGTCAAGCTTCAAGAACCTGAGCAATGTTTATAAACCAGGTAATGGTCACAGTGTTTTCTACTTAAACCAATAACCAATTCACTGGATCCCCTCAGGAAACAATCATTTAGACAGGATACTGCAAGCTCTTAAGCATGTGTATAACTTTATTCATGCACACAGTTCCAGTGAAGTAAATGAGAATTAGTCACGTGAGTAAAGATACGCATATGCTTAAGAGTTTAGAGGGCCAGGACCTTACATCAGGGCCATCCTTAAGGGGGGGGGGGGAGGAGGGGCAACCGCCCTAGGCTCTGTGCTTTGGGAGGCCTCTTGCTTTTGGGGGATCCCACGCAGTTGGCTGGAGTAAGGAAGCATGGAGCTTCTTCAAGCTGTGGGAGCTAGTCTGCCCAGGAAGCAGCTCCGGCTGGTCAGGGAAGGGAATTCAGACAGGCAGCGTTTGTTTACAGTAACTCTAGACTTAAGCAGCCAGCTTCCCAGAACTGCTCCCTGAGGGGAAGAGAAAGGGCAAGTGTTGAGATAAAACTTATGAAGCCAGCCTCAGTCAAGCAAACGGGGACAAAGTCAGGAGAATGTCACATCCCCAACCTTTACAAATCAGGACCTTCTCTTTGAATTTACATCAGCATCTCCAGAAAGTGTTCGAGATATTAAGGAACTTTTCTCCTTCTATATTTAACAAGAGTTTTCAGTCTTCAGGGATGTCTTTTTGAGCAAACTTCTCTGTGCAGATAATGATCTATTACACCTGACAGAGAAGACCCCAGGCTAGTGCTCATATGGAAATACTGAGTTTTTAGGGTTAATAGCCATCAATCAACACATTGAAGAAGTTTTTTGTCTTTCCTTCTGCACTGTAAGTATGCCCCATTGTCACTGATTGCAGTCAGAGCACCAGTTCCAAAGCATGGCAAAAAGGAAAGCAGCTATTACAGGTACACAGCATGCTGACAACTTCCAAAGGGGTGGCCGTGTGGGTTTAGTTTAGCAAAACAAACAAGGAATCCTGTAGCACTTTTAAAAGCTAACAAATAAATAAATTTGTTAGTCTTTAAAAGTGCCACAAGACTCCTTGTTTGTTTTACATCAGGGTATCTGAGAGGAGGCCAAAGGTCCCTTGTCTGTCCCTATCATCCTCAAACAGTACCTGAGTTTCATTACTTAGATCACCTGCAAAGCAATGAGGAACGTAAGAATACATATATTAAAATAAGATGGAAAAGGAGAGAGAGTCAGGAGGCATAAAGGAAATAACATACATTAAACAATTGGAATCTAGTGCTTTAAGGTGAGAGAGGACCTGGATTTATTTCTTGATATCATCCAAAAATAGCATCTCTCTGAATTTTCAGTTCAACAAAAACTTGATCTAAGAAAAATTATTAAACTTGTAAAATTGTGTGTCCATCTTGAACAGAAAACCAGAACCACAAAGAAGGGTACCTCCAGATGCTCCTGTCCATTTGGCTGTGAGGTTGATGAAACATCACCATGACACATTGAGCATTGCCTACCCCAAACATCAAAAAATAGTCACAAGTCTGGCTTAAATATATCATTAAAACTCACTTAAAATAAAGAGATGTTTAAAGAAATAATAAATGGGAGGGAGCTATTTTCTCTGACTTCTGGGTTTTGAGCCTTTAGGATAAAGTCAGGCCATGTTTTTCTGCCTCCCTCTGCAACATTTTAGCCTGAGGACTAGAAATATATGATTTTATTAAAGAAAAATTATGACACTGCCAGTGTTCACTCTAAGCTGATGATGCAGCTGAACAAGTTATGGGTGCACTTAGGGAGCCAGCGGGCAGCAGGGAAGAAGCCAACTGGGGCCTAGAGAACCATCAGGGAACTTGCTCAGCTGCATCATCAGCTTAGAGGGAACATTGTCAGCAAAGTTTAAAATGGGGGGGCCCTGCAGAAACTGATTTGCCTTGGGCCCCACTCCCCCCAGGGACGGCCCTGCCTTACATTATAAGTTTTAAATATGGCAACTTATTGACCTTAAAGGTCATGTTGCCTTCTGCATATTATGTTTGGGTTGACAGAAAGATATTATGCCTTTTAAAACAAATTCATAGCTGCTTAAGAATATAATAGGTTTTTTTTAAAAAAATACTGTTTACTACTTGTTTCTTTTAAACTAAAAAAGTATTTTCTTCTATCTTTTAAAAAAATAAATAATTTTCACCACAGCTGGAGGGGGATAACTGAGCTGATTCTCTCCCAACCTAGAATTCATCATCATCTACCTGGTGGTGCAACCACAAAAATCAGAGGTACCAGGAGTGAAATGCATTGCTTGCAGCAATTATTAAAGACATATCAACAGGACAGTAAAGTTGGGAAGAGAAGATATGTCCTTCATTTTCCTCTCACTGATTACATCTATGCCTCTCCCACTCATCCTGCCAGTTAGGAGAGCGGTAACTTAGTTTTCAATAGCCAGTTCTAATCTCACATTCCTCATCCTCCAGAAAAAGAGAACAGTCACAACCCTATATTTCTAATGTAAAAAAACCAAGCAAAAACAAGTTTGGAGAATTCTTAAACAGCAGCAAGTACACACACTTTTTAGCTTTGCAAATCATCTTTAAATCTATTCCTCAGTATTGGTAAGCCAATTTAATGGCAAAAAAAGAAACCCTGTTACTATATTATTCATATTAAAATCAACTATAAAATTAGTTTAAAGCAAAACCACAATTTAGTACTATCTTATAAAAGTAAAATAATTAGTTGTAGTAATGTTCAGTATTCTGAACAGCTATATAATACAAAATGACCATAACATAATTGTGAAAACTCTATCATGTAGTCAAATATTATCATGCTTTCTAGCAGTGGCAGCACCGCAAATTCTAAAGGAAATTCAGCACCACCAAGTGGCTTAATACCTTATCTACATGCTCACCTTTCTGAACAATACATTCTGGCTTGCCCAAAATTGTTGGTTCCAAACTTGAGTTTCCTGTCTAAATTCCCTAAGTCTTCGTTCCAGGGGTGATTCGTTTTTCGGAATATGAAATACTATTGGTCGGAGGTTTGAGTGTCTGTCAGGAGGACCGATCCAATCGCTGCAAGAACATGCTGGAGGGCAGAAACTTGAAGCCTTAAATAAATATTTAATTCTTTAAAAAATGTTTTGCATAGTTGATCATAAAAAAAGTACAATAAAATATTTCACTCAGCTGACTCTAGCCTTAAAACACAGACATAAAAACATAAAGGGTGTGAGAGTTGTTTAGCTTGATTTAAATTTACATCAGTAATTCACTTGTACTATGTTCAGCAATCTGACAGAGAGGTCAAAGCAACCTCTGGAATACAACCGCAGACACAGATCAAAGACACCCTTATATCAGACTTTTCACTCGTGTTATGGATTGTCTGGCTTGTTAGCATACTCAGTGGTAACACAGGAGACTGCTGGGTACAGAATGAGTCTCAGATATACTTTCATTTGCAATTTTCTTGTAGTTTATTCTTTCCTTGTAACAGTGCACAAAGGAGGTAATAATCAGTGGCATAGGGATAATTCCTGGCCACTAACATCTTCTGTTGACGACTCACTTCTTGATTTCAGACAAGTAATCTACATTTTCTGTACCTCGGTTTCCCAGTGTACTAATAGGGATATTTATTTAGGCCAGAGAAACATTCTTAAGTATATAAAGCACACTCAGATGAAAGATGTTATGGAAATATATTATTGCATACTACCAGAATTTCAATTAACTTTGTCCCATTTAAAGCTTGTTAAACAACAATAAATATTCTTATTTCTGCATTAATAATTAGTCTTAGCTGTATCTCATAGACAGATAAACTAGCGCGCCCATGTGTGGCTCACATTTCATGATTAGTCTGACTGAGTGCCATGGGACTGCACATAAAGACAAAAGGTAAGCATATGTATAAATATTTACAAGCCTGTGGCCCAAAGATGATGCTCATTTGTGCTGAATGAACAGGTAACCCCCCATACTGTGCTTAGAAAAAAATGCCAAGCTCAGGGTCTCGTGGACTCAACATTTAACATTTGTTTCTCTAATTTTGCTATCTTGAGGAAATTCAAATTCTTTAAAGATTCTCAAACTCATGCCTCTAATCATGTGAGAATGCAGTAATTAAATTCCTAAGGGGTAGCCGTGTTAGTCTAGGTCCACAAAACAAAAAAGGAATCTAGTGGCACTAAAGCTAAGTTCCCCATCTCCAAGCATCTGAGTAAATGGGTTTTCTCCCATGAAAGCTCATGCGATAAATAAATAGGTTAGTTTTTAGAAGTGCCACAGGACTCCTTAAAACAAACAAACAAACAAGGAGTCCTGCAGCACTTAAAGGCTGGGTGAGGCAGTGGCTGCCGCAGCTGGCCAAGCCTAGATCCCAGGCCAGGAGAGGCAGGCGCTGCCGCGGCTGGTGCGGCCCCAGATACCCGGCCAGGAGAGGCAGGCGCTGCTGCGGATGCCCGGCCCCAGATACCTGGCCAGGGCTGGGGCCAGGAGAGGCAGGGGGTGCACCAGTCATTTGGGGTACTTGCACCAGGACTCGGTTCACGTGTCCCCTGTGCCAGGTGGCAGCAATACCCCTGATTGGCAGTTATTAGCAATCTAGAGATGGACTCCAACGGAAACAGAGTTGGAAGGATTATTTTTACTGGCAAATGTCAGTAACAATCACTTTCACCATACAGGCACAAACTGATGACAAAATCTTTCCACCATAGCCCCAGAGGCAGGCAGATACCGCCCAGGGATCAAACAAGGTGAAGAAGAGCCGGCTGACTCTCAAAGACCCATGCGACTACTGAAGTGAAACCAGTAGCAGGATCAAACCTCAGCAGGGTCTGATTCCAAATCACTTGCTGATTTCTCCAGACCTGTGTTCTTCCCAGGACTTGAAATTGGGGGAGGCGGATAAAGGGAGGTGTAGGGGGGTATTGGGGTGCTCACTAAATTGGCAGAACACTGTTACTAGCTGATTTATCTATCACATGAGCTTCTGTGGGAGAAAAGTGTCTGACAAAGAGGGATTTTCTCCCACAAAAACTCATATGTCATAAACAAACTTGTTAGTCTTTAGATGTGACATAGGACTCCTTGCTTTTTTGGCTGAACTAGACTAACACGGCTGCCCCTTTGGAATTTGTTACTAGCTGACAACCGGGGGGGGGAATTCAGGGGGGTGTTAGGGAAATCTCCGCTCCAAACCAGTATTCTCCCCAGGACTTGAAAACTGGGTAGGGGGTATTGGGGGGTGCTCATTACATTGGTATAACACTGTTACTAGCTGACAACTGGGGTGCTGGGAAGTTCAGGGGGTACAGGGGGTAGGGGTATACTTGGGGTGCCCCCTAAATTGGTGCAACTGTTACTAGCTGACAAAGGGGGGTGTTGGGAAGTTCAGGGGGGTGTAGAGGGAATATTGTGGGTGCTCACTAAATTGGTCTAATACTGTTACTAGCTGACAACTGGGGGGTGTTGGGAAATTCAGGGGGATGCAGGGTATACTGGGTGTGCTCCCTAATTTGGTCTAACACTGTTACTACCTGCCAGCCGGGGGGTGTTGGGAAGTTCAGGGGGGTACAGAGGAAATATTGGGCCACTCACTAAATTGGACTAACACTGTCACTAGCTGACAGCTAGGGGGTGTTGGGAAATTCAGGGGGTGCAGGGGTATACTGGGGGTGCTCCCTGATTTGGTCTAACACTGTTACTAGCTGACAGCTGGGGGGTGTTGGGAAGTTCAGGGGGGTACAGAGGAAATATTGGGCCACTCACTAAATTGGACTAACACTGTCACTAGCTGACAGCTAGGGGGTGTTGGGAAATTCAGGGGGTGCAGGGGTATACTGGGGGTGCTCCCTGATTTGGTCTAACACTGTTACTAGCTGACAACTGGGGGGTGTTGGGAAATTCAGGGGGTGCAGAGGGGGTATTGGGGGGTGCTCCCTAAATTGGTGCAACACTTAGTAGCTGACAATTAGGGGTGTTAGGAAGTTCAGGGGGATAGGGGTATATTGGGGGTGCTCCCTAAATTGGTCTGACCCTGCTCCTAGCTGACACCTGGGGGGTGCTGGGAAATGGGGGGGGGCGGTTAGGGAAATCCCGGCTCCAGACCCCGCTGCCGAGCCAGGCCGCGGTTTGTGGCCGCTGAGGACAGCGAGTGAAGAGGCGGCAGGGGGGTGGCAGGCGCCGAGTCCCAGTCTCACCCCTCCTGACAGGCCTGAGCGGGGGGCAGGAGTAAAATCCCCTCACAGCTAGCCCGCTGCGGGCCGGGCCGGCTCCGGGAGAATAAAAGGCCGTGACCGCGCCCGTTTACCCGGCTCTCCTCAGCGCCCGGCAGCCCCCCGCCGCTCGCTCGGCGGCGCGAGCCCAAGCCCAGGCCCCGGCCCCGCAAGCGCGCCGCGCTCCTCGCCGCCATCCGCCTCGCAGCCGTTTTACGACAGCGTCGCAAAGCAGAGAGCCGCGCGCGCCGCACGCTCCCTTCTCCCTGGCGACGCGCCGCTCGGGTGACCTGCGCCGCGGCCGGGGGCTGCCCGCCGGTGAGGGGTCGGCGGGCGGGTTTCCGGGCTCGCCTCGCTCTGAGCCCCCATTGTGACGTCATCCCCCCGCGCGCCCCAGCCCCTGGCGCAGGGATGTAGCGGCCCCGCGCGCGGCGCGATCGGGGCTTCCCCCCTCGGCTGCTGGCTGGGGTCACCCCTGGGTGGGGCTGTCTCACCCCCTCCCCCGCCCCGCGGCCCCCCCCCCCCCCGGGCCCCCCCCCCCCCCCGGGGGGCGCCAAGATTAAGGGAAGGGGGAGAGAGAGGACGAGTGACTCCTGCAAGGTGGGTGAAGAGAGTAAAAAGGGAGAGGGGAAAAGCTGCTAGGAGGGGGTGGCTGGGGGCAGGGAGAGAAGTTCCTGTGGTAGGTAGATGTGGGGAAAGTCACTGGATGAGGTAGGGGAGGAAAAAAAGCAAGGAGTCTTGTGGCACTTAAAGACTAACAGATTTATTTATTGCATGAGCTTACGTGGGAGAAAATCCCACTTTGTGGGACACCTTGAAGAGGGGGTCTGACGAAGCGGGATTTTCTCCCATGAAAGCTCATGCAATAAATAAATCTGTTAGTCTTTAAGTGCCACAAGACTCCTTGCTTTTTTTTTGTTTTATTAGACTAACTCGGCTGCCCCTTTGGAACTTGGATGAGGTAGGTGGAGGATAGCTGGCAGCAGGCAGGTGAAGGCCTCGGGATGTGGCAGAATGAGGTGAAGGTTGGTGGATGCGAATTAAGGGCACCGGATGGGGAAGGTGGTGGTGACAATTGCTGAGGTTAGATGAGATCCAAAGGGGTAGCTGTGTTAGTCTAGTTTGGCAAAACAAACAAGGAGTCCTGTGGCACTTTTAAAGACTTAGATTTATTTTGCCAAGTTCCAAAGGGGCAGCCATGTTAGTCTAGTAAAGCCAAAAAAACCAAAACAACAACAACAAAAAAAACAAACCCCACACCAAACAAACTTAAAAAAAAGACCAAGGAGTCCTGTGGCACTTAAAGACTAACAGATTTATTTATTGCATGAGCTTTTGTGGGAAAGAATCCCTGTTTGTCAGACACTAGCAGCTGATGAAGTGGGATTTTCTCCCATGAAAACTCATGATAAATAAATCTGTTAGTCTTTAAATGCCACAGGACTCCTTGTTTGTTTTGAGGTTAGATGGACGCAAGTGAACAGTGAGAAGGCTCGTGAGGGTTACTGGGGGATGGATAGATGTGGGCAAAAAGGTTTGACAGCCTTGGTTGTTTTAGCAGTTTATAATCCTTATTGTAAATAAGGTAAGTGAATGGGAAGAGTGTATTTACCACATTGGAGTGTGTATGTATGTATGTTTTTGTGTGTTGCACTAAAAGATTGATTGGAAACTGGCCCTTTAATTTTCTTTGTCACTGAAGTAAGTCATTTGTTCTGCATTGCTTGTAATTGTTACAGGTGACAGTAGACAAAAAACTCTGTAAATTAGTATGTGTGTATTGTTTAAGAGGAAGGAGCTTGTAGACAGGGTTAGAGAAACATGCACAAAAGAACAGGAAATTCTGTATGTTTTGAAATTAAGTAGTTCACTTTTTCAATTTATGAGTGAAGTAGCTTTTTAATTCAAATCAGTTTATTAAATATTTTAAACGGCCTTGGGGCTTTATAAAAGTTAAGGCTAGCATTATGAAATTTTTGTTTAAAATCTTGTCTGTAATGTCTCTTATTCTTGCCTTACTTATAGCTCAGTTGGACCTGGAAGAAATAAGATAATGGATATGGGCAACCAACACCCCTCCATCAAAAGGCTGCAAGAAATACAGAAAGAAGTCAAAGATATTGAACAGCAGGTGGTGATCTTCAGTGGCCTGTCAACTGACAGGGATTACAAGAAACTGGAGAGGACTCTGACTAAACAGCTATTTGAAATAGATTCTGTAGACACTGAAGGAAAAGGTGACATTCAACAAGCCAGGAAACGAGCAGCCCAGGAAACGGAGAGGTTGCTCAAGGAATTGGAGCAGAATGCAAACCATCCACACAGACTAGAAATAGAGGCCATCTATAAGGAAGCTCAGTCATTGGTGGAGCGTGAGATCACACCTTTTTATAAAGGTGGCAACTGTATAACTGATGAATTTGAGGAGGGTATTCATGATATTATACTGAGACTCACTCAAGTGAAAACAGGAGGAAAAATCTCATTACGGAAAGCAAGGTATCGCACTTTGACCAAAGTATGTGCAGTTCAAGAGATTATAGAAAGCTGTATAAAGCAGCAACCTTCCCTGCCACTCTCCAGTGATGCACATCCTTCGGTATCAAAAATTAACTCCGTTATGTGTGATGTGAACAAGGCTAGGGGGACTCTTATTGCAGTCTTAATGGGGGTAAATAATGATGAGACTTGCAAACATTTATCCTGTGTGCTTACAGGTCTGATTGCTGATTTGGATGCTTTAGATGTTTGTGGTCATGCAGAAATAAGAAATTACAGAAAAGGAGTGGTGGAAGAGATCAATAAATTACAGAAATACCTGGATTTGGAAGAAGCAGCAGACTCTACTCATGCTTATGACTTGGCACAGAATCAGTCCATTCTAAAAATAGAAGAAATCCGCAAAAAGAAGAAAGAAGTTCATTCTTTACTCTTCAGAGCAGAAAATGCTTCTGATTTGTACTTGAGATCCAAGGCGGAACTGCAAGGTTTAATTTCCCTCTTGGATGAAGTAAGTCCAGGAAGGAACCCATGTATCAGAGAAGCCAGAAGACGAGCAGTGATAGAGGTGCAAACTCTTATAACGTATATTGATTTAAACGAAGCACTTGAAAAAAGGCAAATGTATGGTGAACAAACCACTGCGGAACATCCATCCCATATGGCAGTCTGGAGTGTTCTTGGAAGCTTGAGTCAGATTCAGAGGGAAGTACTCTCATTTGATGGAAACAGAACTGATAAGAATTACATGAGACTGGAAGAGCTCCTCACTAAACAACTTCTGGCACTTGATGCTGTTGATCCTCAAGGAGATGAGCGATCTAAAGTTGCCAGAAAGCAGGCAGTAAAGCTTGCACAGAATATTCTTTACTATCTAGACATGAAAACAGATGAATGGGAGTACTAGAACAGCAGTGGGGTCATGTTAGATGTTGCTCTCTCTTTTTTGCACTTTATGTAGATTGATGGCTCCCATGAGCTGCACATGGATTATAAGCTGTGTTTCTGCATTTGCTCGAGTTGTAGAGATTGTGTAAATAGTTGGCTTAACTATATGGCAGCTATCCCACACTTTCATCCCCTTGCCATGACAATTGTCAGTACATCATTTTTTTTTCCAGTTTTGGTCACCATGATATGTGGGAGATATGGTTCTCTTAAGGAATTGCAGAAGTGTGAGTTTCTAATACAGTCTATGGTCAAACATTTTTAAAGAAATGTAATGCAAAAGTCAAAATGCAGAGTTCTCAAAGATGCAGGAACTTCTTTAAGATGCAGTGGAAAAACTATGAAAAGAAGACTGGGAACTGAAGGTTAATGGCCACATGCAAGGTTAGATCCACCAACTGCAGTAGCATGGACATACTTCTAATGTGCTGTCCTAATCAGAAGGATTAAATACAAAAAACTGTTGGCTTTTTATTTGAGTAGTTGATTTGGTTCCATCCATTTTACCTTACTGTGCTTTTTGGGTTTATTATGTAGGCATATTATAATATATGTTGGAAATCAACATTTATGTCCAAATCATAATGACTAGTTATGTCCATTTTCTTGCGGTACTGGATATCTAGGAAAGAGTCTTTCAACTTCTCTCTCTTCTTTATTAGAAGGTGATTGAGATTTAAAAGACAAAACTATAGCATACATCGATTAGATAGATGTGAAGTTCTGAGTGTCTTTATATGGCTGTCCATAAATCCCCCCAAAATGCACTGGATTCTCATTATTTGCTATTTAGATGTATTTCAACCCAGTCTTTGCTTTTGGATTTAATGAATCTTCTCAGCAACCTGTATTAAATTTACTTAAGTCAGTGAATACTTCCGATTTACCCTTCTAAATATAGTCACAAAATTGTGTATTATTTATATGTCACATTTCATGCTGGTCCTATGTGATAGCAGATGTAAGACTCAGAATGGCTTGATTATGGTGTGATGTCTCTTCAGTTCAGCAGCATTAGGTTTGTTCCTGTAGATTGTTAAATAATCCTGATCATATTTTTGAATACACTTCCCTCGTCATTTGTGAATATAGGAAGTTAGTAGCCAAAAAAAAAAATCATACTTTTCTGGTAGCACGTTTTTGGTATCACATGGAATACTGCACTAAATAATGGGTCCAAATGTGCTTAAATATAGCTATTTCCAACCTAGTTCCTTTCATGTTAGATTTATAAATTGCTGCTTTATAGAGGATTATTTATTTGCAATGTGTTAACAAAAGTAAACCATTTCGGATATTACACTGACAAAAAGTAAATATTTAGATACATGTTTTAAATGCACTTTAGAGAAAACAAAACTTTTTTTTTTTTTAAACGAGAGAGAAGTGCCTTTTAATGACACCTTTAAAGTTATACTACCTTAGATATAGGAACTGTTTATCTGCCAGCAGCATCTACCAGCTGGATTTTTCTATTGACAATTCATTATCAAATTAACTAATGTTGCTGTGAGGTTTGAGTGTGGGACTTGGGCTCAGCAAGTTTTGCATTCTGTTCCCAACTGCCCTTAGTATGGCTTGCCTTTAGTGACTTTGGGTAAGACTGCCAGTGCCTCAGATTGTGAGAAGAGCATAATAGATGTTTGTTCTCCTTTATGCAATGCTTTGAAATCTTTGGATGTAAAGAGTGATGTGATGTCCATGTATGATAGTTTTGATTAAATGAATTTTAGTTGCGCTACTTGTGACTTCTTTACAAATCATTTGTCGTGGAGAATTATTTTTTTAAAAAATTAACTATAGTGGGTAAGGCATGGCCCAACACTGAGGATGAATTCTTCAGATGTTTCTCCCTATTTTTTTCAGTTCCTTCACGGCCTTGCTGGTACCCATCCCTTAGTTTGGTTGGTTGGTTTGGTTGTGTGTGTGTGTGTGTGTGTTTTTTTTGTTTGTTTTTTTTTTTTTGGGGGGGGGGGGGCGGGGAAAACACATCTAGGTTAAACTGTAGTTCCAATCTACTTTTGCATTTTGGTGTTCTGTTGGCTAAAACAAATTGACTAATAACGTTATACATCTAAATTATTTTACTCCTTTTAAATGGTAATTTCAAACAAGTCATACCCATAATTTCTAATACACTTTTGTAATTTTCATGATACAAGCTGCTGGATAATGCATATTATATTAGTTTCTTTGATATGATATTGTAACTGTCTCTTCAATGGTTAGATGTACAGCCATTATTTAAAAAAAAAAAAATCAAAGTATTCATATTCCTCTATAGGTCTTGTAAAGCTTTCAGCATTTCTGATTTTTTTTTCCCCATAAAGATGAATAAGAAAGTTATTTGTTTTTCTGTTTAAGATTTGCTTATCTCAGGTTTTCCAAAAGATTGAATCTTTAAAAAGGCAAAAGCATCAGATGGGTTGAGTAATGATTAACTGAATAGATTCCAGTACCAGCCTCTTGTGTTAATTTAGTTTTTTGCATTTTTCAGCAGTATTATGCTCTTGAGTTGAATGTGCAATATTTAAGATTTGTGGATCCTTCCCTGGTGCTGTATTTGTCAGCAGTTTCTGCATGAATAGTAAACTAAAAAAGCTAAACCAAAAAAGTGTGGTGCATGGATTTTACAGAATCCTATTTCTGTGCTGAGGAATGTAATTTTTTTGTTTTGGTTTTTTGTATACACGGTGTCTGGGGAACACACTTGTTTTCTGGTAATTAATTATCTACAAAGATGTAAAAGGACCAACTTGCAAAAAACCTGCATTTTATTGGTAAGTGGAATGTAAAGGCTTTTGTGTGTGCTGTATTGTTGCATCTTAACAAGAAATAAACATATTTTTTGTTATGTTTTGAGAAGGTTGTAAATCATGATATTTGTTTACTGGTTATTTTGATTATGTATGAGCAAGTTTGATTTAAAGGATCTCAATCTTGATTTTGTGATAACCACAACCATTTTTGCCCTTTCCAGTTTAGTGGAGTTGTAACTAATGATTGTACGTGAATCTTCTTTAAAATGTGTATATCCAAATTGATCTATATGTATTATACTGTGCTGATAGCTATATACATACAAATTCAAAGTTAAATATTGTCTTGTTATATCCTTTATAACTAATAAAATTAAAATATTTTGCTTCATTTTAGTTGCTGTCGATTTTAATGTTCCAACCTATTCCCTTTCCTTAAATTTCTGAATGTTTGTTAGTTATAGGTGTAACTGTTTTCTCAGCCAGGAAGGTTAGAGCTTTTAATAAAAATGTGGAGGTAAATTTGTGTTCTCTTATCTTTATTGGCCTGAAAAACTGCAGTTAAGAAACAAAATTTCAAAGTTCAAGTTGTAGGAACCATTCATCTCTGTTTTGCTGCTTCAGTTTGCTGTATACCTAAACTTTGCACCAAAATAAATCAATTCTAATTGGTGCTGTGTATCCATTCGCTTCCTTTTGCTTTCTTTTTTGGCTGTATAATCTGTTAATGCCCTGTAAAAGACCATCTGTTTTTCAGTGTAAATGTTGTTGTAAACAACTCAATGAAAACCACAGTCAAGCATAAACTGGTGGCTTTAAAAAAAGTATAATTCATTTAAATACAATATATTGACCCATTGTTTAACTTCATTGGTATGCTTCCACCCAAACCACTATGTTCACTTTTAATTGCCTTCTGGAGGGGGGGGCACCACCAGTAGAAATAAAGGCTTCCACAGCTGGAGGGTGAAAATTTCAAACAGCATACACAGAACTCTATAGGAAGAGAAACTAGATATAAATGTTAGTTTAGTGAATGGGACATGATAGAGAGAGAAAATTTCAATTGACTATGAACAGAAAATCAGCTACTACTTTGCCTCTTATTTTTTTAAACAATACAAAGGCGATGAATTGGAGTTGAAAGGCAACAAAAAATAATCTGTGAAACTCAGAAGTCATGCTGATACCTAACAGGTTAGCAGAATTTTAATATGGTATGTTAGTTAATTCACTCATGCATAGTTAGAAAGAAACGTTCCCTGTGAGAAGGTTATTTCACAGCATCCACCATCTAGTGCTGAAATATCTGGTAATAGACACTGGCAGAGATGAGGTAATGGTCTAGACTCCAGATGCGTCACTGGTTAGAATGAGTAATTCCTAGGTCCCCATCTTTGTCTATAAGCAATTCCTATAGGAAATAGGCCTTAGAAATATTCCATCTCACTCATGGAAATGTACAGTGCCCTTCTTAAGTCGGCTGTTTCTCCTGCAGTCTTGACTGACAAACTTCTGTCTTTGAGAAGCTTCTTGTAAATGAAACCTGTATTACCAGACTAATTGGAAAACTCTTAAGAGGGGTATAGGATAATTCAGCACTGTGCCCTTAATGAAGTTCTACCACCTAAAAAATGTCATATTTAGCTCTTAAACTTTATCAGGTATGTATTGAATGTATGGTCTCTGAACAGGTTACAAACCAGCTAGAGACCAGACAGGGACAGTGAAGCAAAAAACAAAGTGAGTGGGCTGCTGTTTGCCAGACATATTTCTAGTTCTTTGGCTCAAAAAAACACACAACTCCATCTTATTCCCTTTTGCCTTGCCAGTTATTCCTAACTTAACTCAATTTCAATGTGTGTATTAACAGTTCTGTTCTCCACTTCCATTCCCATGCTACCTTTCCAGGCACAAAACAACTTATAACTAATGTGCATTAGAACTAAGTTTTCCCATGAGGAGACATTATACCAAAAGTGTCTATGCTCCATAGCATAGATATGGCACCTATCCCTGAATCATCTTGTAATGGCAGTTAGAGACAAGACTGCAAACTATATAGGCCACCAGTCTGATGATCCAGGATGGTAGTTCCTACCACTACCAATGTGGTTAACATTTATGGCAATTCCTACCACTACCAATGTGGTCAACACTGTACAATCACAAAAGTACAGTCCCTGCCTTAACAAACTTGACAATTAAGTAACTGATGACAGGTAAGGACAATATTACAAGTATTTCCAGTTATAGTGGGGTTTTTTAGGCTTTTTAGGAAATGATATTCATAAAATTAATTTCCTTCTTCCCTTATTGACTTTCTGGCTATAACCTATTCCAGGCAGACATGTACTTATGTTTTACTTGAAGGGTTCTGTGATGGTTTTGGGATCCCAGGGGTACTCAGGGCACTGAGTGTCACGCATTCTAGTGAGAGGGAGACTCTTGTATCAGCTCCCTGACATCACCAGCTTTTTTGGGACTCCAGCCCTCTCTTTTGGGCTATGCCACCTTTAACTTTACTGTGCAAGTTAACTACAGGTATACCTTAAATTGCTTGATCATTCTTCTTTGATATCCAGCCCCTGGCACTCATTACCCACAGAAATACCAAATAATCTGCCTCCAAAGGTACACCAGTTGGTTTAATCAGAAGCAGGACCCAAATATTTGGATAAAGAATGCTTTTCCCTACAGTTTGTTATACCAAAAATAGTCTTTCTTTTTTAAAATCTTCCTATTCAGACAAGGTGAACGTCTGTCTTGCTGTAAAGCTTCTTATGAATGTCTTCATCTGAAGTTCTACAGAGGTACAACTGCATTAGTACACCTACATCACTGTAAATGATGTAGTGTAGACCCAGCATTAGTTTTGCAGGGCTGAATGATTTAGACTTGCCTTGCATCACCAGCCAAACAAGGTGGGGTGACAACTCTCCCTTGCCTGAATAAGCCACCACTGAAACACATTATCTCTAGGTGACTAATTTCAATTCCAATGCCATAATGCATACTTTCAATAAAAAGACATTATGCCGTAAAATATCATCAATACATACAACTCAGAATGCTTTCAAGCTTTCTGTAAACACCTTACATATTGCTCTTTATGGCTAAATATTCTGTAAAGCATGTTTGCTGTAGTAAGTATGTCAGGTCTGAGGTGAGGTTTGCGAAGAAAAGACCCTTTGCCAAGGGGCCTCTGTGCCATAGGTTCCATCGAGTAACAACGATCCATCCACAATTGACAGCAGATTTTTGAAAGAGCTCAGTTCCCATTTAAACATCTAATAAGAGCCAGCTTTTCACAACTGCTCAGCACCCAGCATCTCCCAGGACCCACCGGACACTCAGCATATGAGGCTCTTTCGAAAACCTGGCTCATAGCTTGATGGCTAACTGGAATGCTGAGCACTTTTGAAAATCTGTCCTGTGAAACAGAGGTGAACTCTACTGCTACTTCTGATTTTCAAGAGTTTTAAAGGTTTGAAAAGTGTTTTGTTCAATGCATACCTGCAGCAACATTAGATAAAAACATAAAATACTACTGCTGGAAGGTTGCTGGAATTCAGAACAATAATGTACAAGAACCTCAAAAAGCAAAAGACAAAGCAAGCTGCTCTCTAAACCGCAAAGGCATATCTCAGCTTATCTACTCTAGTATGACTCTCTACAGACAAATTTTGGATATTCTGTAACAGGTTTGAAAGTTATAGTACTCCAGCAAATGAAACAAAAATGAAAACAAAAAACAAACAAAAAGCCTATTCAAAACCAGACTTTAATGTGAAAATGCAGAGCTGGAATTCATATGCAACTTGAAACCATCACACTAGGGATTTAGAATGACTAACTCACTATGACTATGTGTACACTTACAAATTATTTTGAATTAAGGAGGCTTAATTCAAAACAACTTATTCCCTGGCCAAGGAGGCATTTTATTATATCGAATTAAGCAGTTCCTTAATTTGAAATAAGGAACCGCTAATTTGATATAATAAAACCTCCTTTTACTTTAAAGTATTGCTTATTTCAAAGTTATTAGTTTGAATTAAGCCATTTTAAGCTACGGAGTAGACTTAATTCGAACTAATTTTTGCTATTCTTTTGCTTGCCTTCCCCTATTTCAAATTAGATAATCTAGTGAAGACTCTACTGTGAACTAATAAAGCTCACTTTATTTCGAATAAGAGAGTTTTCACTGGATTCCTAATTTGAAATAACTTTGAAGTAGTGCTAACTCAAAATAATAGCCTCAATTTAAATTTGAAATAGTTATTTTGAATTAACTACTGTACTTCAAATTAATATTGTAAGTGTAGACATAGCCTATAAAAGGTAATTTCCTTTCTTTTAACATTCTCACCTTCTCATCTATCATTGTTTAAGGCCCATATCCACACTGTTTGAATTAAAACAACCTGCTTCGTTTGCTGAAATAGACTAACAGATTATCCCTCTGGAACTGTATGAATTGACCTTGTGAGCCACCCTGCTCTGCATGTGTATATATACCTAATAGACTGCAGTTTTCATTTCTTGCATCTAATGAAGTGGGAGTATGCCTATGAAAGCTTATGCAATTAATAAATTTGTTAGTCTTTAAAAGTGCCACAGGACTCCTTGTCTGTTTAATAAAAAGTCAGTAACTTATATAAACTATCTGTTTAAAAGTCCCATAAAAATACCGTCAGATGTGCTGGTTGTTCTAGTATGACGCATTCTCTGAAACCTCCCAATCTTCCTGCTCAAAGTCAGCACTTTGGAACTCACTAAGGATGCTTGGTATCAAAGTTGGAGACAATTTATTGCCTCTTGTTTGCCATTGACTCTGTTAAGTTCCTGACATATTTTGTCTAATTATCTCTATGCTATAACATCCCCTTTATTGTGTTCACTTTGTTACATTCCCTCTTATTTGTTACATCCCCTGTTATTGTAACCTTGCAAGCAATGTAATTTTTTCTTCTAGTCCATCTGGTACTTCAGAAGCATGAACTCTTGTCTCTGTTAAAGATACTCTTTTTCTTGCCTCCCAAATGGCTCAGCTCTTTCTCTGGCACAGTGGAAACGTTCTATCTCAATTTTAGGAGTGATAGGATTTAATAGTATTACTTGTAAGGCTCAAGTAAAATCACTAAGACCTACAGAGAATGGTTAGTTCTTGAGACCAGTAGTGTGTTTATTTGGGTAAAGTTTGAATGAGAGACTGGCTGTATTGTTTGTCATTTATCACCTATACCAGGGGTCTCCAACACACGATCTGCAGGCCACATGTGGCTCCTAAAGGTATTTCCTGTGGCCAGCAACAACGCTATTATTACTGATGTTTGCAATATCTTTGTAACAAGGTTTCAGTGTTGTGGCCCTTGGACTACCATACTGGTCCTCATGTGGCCCTGTACTAGTCCTTGTGCGGCCCTCATGGTGATTTGAGTTTGGGAACCCTGACCTATAAAGTGTTTGCAATGTGACTGGCATGCTAAAGACAGCTGAAACAACAAGGTTGCTGCCCTAAAGGGCTTACATTTTAAATAGGTTACAAACAGGGAAGTGTAATAAGAGTCAATAAATAGCTGTGCAACCAACACGTTTTGTTCTTTTCTTTTTAATTTTCAGTTTCTAGGTTAGACGACATGATTTTCAACTAAGCATTGGCTAATTTCTTCTAGAGGTGTGGGTTGCATGTCATATTTTTCTATGTGTTTTGTTTTAATTTTAAAAATTAACCACCTTCTGTGCTGGAGCACATGCATGTCTATAAAGGTATCACATTGAAAAAAAACGATATTAAAAGCATGTTAAAGGTGCGAAGTCAAGCATTTGGATGGTAGGAAATGCTGGAATTATGGTTGCCTGTGTAACTTTGTTTCAGCCTGTCCATTGGGCTGGTGGTAGTAGTTTTGCCAATAGTCTCACTATGCAGCTGAATGGACTAGGTAGGCCTCAAAGAAAAGGGGAAGTGTGGAAATTCCCCACCATGCCAACAAACTTAAAAACAAGAAAAACAGGTGTCAGCAAGAGTTCCTATCATGAGAAGGACACCTACATCCTAATTGGTCTCAAAGTGCAAATCCTGGTGACAAGCAGAATGCTTGGACCGGGATTGGACCATTATTGTACTAGTCAGTAAACCTAACCCAACATCACAGGGCTGAGAAATACCAGGCCACTACAAGTGGGGGGGTTGTCAGGGGAAAACAAAAGGAGCCATCCTTAGAAGTGTTGGAGCATCAAGAAACAGCTCTTGCCATGGCCTGATCAACCGAGGCACCTGACCAGACTCTGGGCAGCCTGTAACCTGGAGATTTGGAGCAAAATATGATTATCCCAGCACAGGAAGATTCCCTGAGGTTTGTTCATGGGAGGTGCAGAGTAAAGTTCGGTTCCCCAAATACTGAAGCACTCCTAAACTCCTTTGAGGTGTTTTTAATAGTGAGCTCCAAGTTCAGTCAGCTATCCTGAAAGTAAGACAAAGAACTCTAGCTCAGGCTCAGGGTGGCCTGTAAGTGCGAAATTTGCAAAATCCAATCATTCCAGGACAGGAAGATTCCCTGATGTCTGCTGAAGTTAAAAGGAAGGGCTGACATTATCAGGACCATGGTCTTGATGATTATGTTTTTGTAAGTGTAACCCATGTGCCTAAAAAGGTGCTATCTCTTTCAGGGATCGCTTATGGCTGGGTTACTTTGCTGGGCAGATTTTGCAGCCCAGAAACCAGAACCTTCTGGTGAGAGGGCATGGGAGCACCTTGAGCATGCTCCACAAGTTTTATTGTTGAGCTGGAGTTACATGCCCAAGGAGAAGCCTGAGAGGAGCAGCCTGGAGAGGAGCAAACAGAGAGCTGCAGAGTACATTGGCTAAGGGACTCAGTGAAAGGAGCCGAGCAGGAGTGGACTGAAGGATGTTTTCTCCCTGCGTTGGACTGCTTTGCAGGGGAGTTGTCTGCAGTGGAACTGAGAGTTGGATGGCCAGTGACCTGATTGCATGGTGCTGGCTACACAGGAGGAAGAAAGGACTGCATGGCATCTGCCTGAAGATTCCTGCAGCTAGAGAGGATGAGGATTGCTTTCCTTCTTCATTTAAGCCTCAAGGACTTAAAAGACTGCAATTGAGATAAGGGTGACTCCACCTGAACTTTGGGACTCTTGGGTTTCTTACTGTTTTGTTTAAATTCATCATGTTTTCTTAGAATAAGGTTTGTTTAGTTAGTTAATAAAGTTCATTGTTACGTTTATGCTGAGTGGTAGTTTAATGTGGGATGGGAACTCTGAGCAGTCTTCACTGTGAGTCCTGAATAGACTGGATCCTGGCTCTCCAGCTGCTTTCTGCAGAGGTTTCTCGGTGGGGCACCGGAGAGGAGTAGGTGAATGCATTTGAGCCCACCCTAGCAGGTTACATAAGCATGGTCCACATATTAACTAACTTTCTTTTTTTGTGTGTGTTATTAAGTGAGGAACTAGTTTATATCCTCTTAAGAATAGTTCAGAAGTTATTCAACTCATTCATAATTGTAATTGTACTAGTGCTGCCTGTCTACTTGTAATTGATTGGCTATCAGGAAGTATTCACGCAGGATTGTTTTTAGCTCAGTGCTTAGTGTTAGCAAACATATATTTTGTTATGCTAAAACTGCATCAAGCTACGGTTACATAAAAGGTGATTAACCCGAACACTACAGTTTTGTCTCTGTGCCACCCATACCCTCCATTCTTACAACACTAATTACTAGAAGAATTCACTTTAGGGGGAGGGTTCCCTAAGAGGTTCCCCCTACCCTTTGGGGTACCCTATATTCGGGCCCCAAAGGTGACCAACACATCCTTGTAATGAATATGCATTATGATACAGTCTTTAATTACATGATTGCATGCTATTTTTTACAGAGAGAATGAACGGTTATTCAGTATTACTCTTTCATCTCATCCGGTGTGTGCCATGAAGGCTTATTTAAAGCACACCCTTGCACTGAATATAAAATTTCAGTGATGCTCTCACTCTAGTGTCTTAGTGCTTCACCTATATTAATAATTTTATCTTTATAACACCTTACTAATTTTGGATGGTATTATTATCCCTAGAGCCCTGTGTGGATACAAAAATGTGGATCTGCATCTGATCCGCATCCACTCAGTGTCAGACTGCATCTGATCCAGGATCCACATGCCAGATTTTATGTCCACCTGCATGCCCACTGCCCTTGCCTTGCAGCAGTTCCTGTTCTGACTATATAGGAACAGAGCACCTGCCTGGTTGCCACAGCTTTGGTGAGCTGATGTTTGGGATGGGGCGGGGGGGGGGGGAGTTGCTGGCAGCTTCAGATGCAGTTCAGAGCCTTCCCAGGCCCTGGTCTCAACAACTTTTATTCTGCCTAAGCTAGGGAAGCCAGAGCTGCTGAGATCACTCAGTTGTTCAGTGACAGTTTCCAGTCATCTGATTGGGTGACCAGCAGTGGGGAAAGGGGTTGGGGTAGCAGATCATTACCAGCTAATTGGTGGAGTGTGGGGATTGGCTTCTGGGGCTCCTAGAGTCAGAGGAGGGACTAGCGGGTAAACTGAGCTCCCATGAATGACTGCCTCTGACTAGCTGGCAGACCACAAAGTGCAGCTGAGCTGGGATTGGCTAGAGTGCTTCCTTTGTTCCCTGCTGTGCTGTTTACATTGCTCACTGCTCTCCACAGCTGCAGCAGAGGCAGCAACAGCAGCAGCTAATACACCTTTCGCAGATAAAATAGAACCCACATCCAAGCTCCTATCTGATAACAATGGATCTGCAGATATCTGCATCCATGAATGTGGATACCTGCAGATCTGCAGGGCTCTAAGAATCCCTATTTTACAGCCAGCCAATTTGAGGAGCTGGAATATGTATGTCAAATATTCAGAGAATTTAGCTGCCAAACTACCAATTCTCTAGCATGCATGAACTGAGTCTTTTAAGAGGCTTATTACTTGGCCAAATTTGGGTGGTTTTTAATGGCAACAAAAAAAAAAGGCATATCATCAGTGTTAGGGGAACTTCTATGCCAAATTTCAAGTTTCTGTTTCAAAACATGTATATGATAGAACAGGGGTGTGCAACCTGCAACTCCAGACTCCGGGCCTCCCACCACTAGAGCAGGGGGTGGCCTGCATAATAGCTCCAGGCCTCCTCTGCTACTGGGGGACCCTGTGGACAGCCCATGCCAGACTTCAGGCTATTCACCACCACTGGTAGACCCTGTGGGAAGCCTGCTCCTAGTTCTGGGTTTCCCCTCTGCCACTAGGGGACCCTGCAGCCTGTACCATGGCCCAGCTCCCCTACCCCCACCAGGAGGCTACATCCATTGAGGCTCTCAAAACAGTTGTTTATTGAATGAATTTTAAAAAATGACTCTTCTCATCTTTTGGGTTGCCAACTCCTGTGCTAGAACATCCCAATCAAAGAATGAAAGATTTTTTGATCATTTTCTTAAACTTTGTTCCAAGAAGTGGCTGCGGTTTAACCCAAATCTTACCCAGAGTATTCACCTTGAGCTAAACACCCAGAATGAAAAGTTTCAGCTGAAATGGTTAAAGTTTTGCAAAGTTATAAGCAACTGAAACCCAGGGTCTTATAAGAGGAAGTATCAGGCAACCTTACCTGTAACCAATCCTACCAGCTCTGCCTCTAAGGGTTAGTCTTCACTGACAGTGGTAAATTAACTGCTAACCAATTGGGTCTGTGAAACAGGGCTGTAACTACAGATTTTGGCACCCAGGACAAGCACCCCAAAAAGTGCCCTCCCCTGACCCGGGGCCTGATCCAACCCAGAGCCTACTCCAGCCGCTGCCAGAAGGTGGCAAGGAGCTGGATCTGTCCCCAGCTGCCTTCCCACAGTGGCTAGGGATGGATCCAGCTTCCTGCCTCTTGCTGCCACCTTGTCCTGAGTCTCCAACCCTACCACCAGCTCCGCACGCTGCCCCGAGTTGCCTCAATCCCCTTCCTAACTTCCCTGCCCTGCTGCTGGCTTCTCCTTCTCTCCTGGGCTGACCTTGTCCCCAGTGGCTGCCTGTCCCTGACTCCCCCCGTGGATCTTACCTGGCCACCAGAACAGCCATGCCACAGGCTGGGCTCCCCACCTGAGCATGCTGTGTCTTCCAACCAGGTAGGGGCCGGGGCAGACAGCAGTGTTGGCTGCGTGGGTGAGCGATAGGTCGTGCAGCCTACAGGAGACATTGCCTGGAGCCCTCTAAAATTCAGCACCTGAGGCTTTGCCCTGGTTGCCCTGGCCTAGTTATGGCTCTGCTATGAAGACCTCCTTGGCCAATCAGGAAGTTGATCGCTGAAGACCACACCAGTAAGTGGAGCAGCGCTGAGTTGAAGAGAGGGCATTTCCCTTCTGCTCAGCACATTGAAGACACTGCAGTAAGTAACAGGCAGGCAGTTGAAGGTCAATACGATATGCAAGATAGTCTAAGTACTTTGCATATCTCCTTTCAACCACCACCAAAATCCTGTCACAGTGTGGACCAGCCTTACATGATATTGAAGACTCGTATATTATAACTTCTCTTGATAAGTAGAGCCCTGCATGGATACAAATTAGCAGATCCATATCCGACCTGCATCCGCAAGAAATGCTCCGCAGATATCCGTGTTGTATCCGCAGATGCAGATATGTGCGGATATCCGCATATTTGCAGGGCTCTAGCTCTGTGCAGATAAAAATATGCGGATCCGTATCCAATCTGTATCCACAAGAAATGGTCCGCGGATGCAGATATCCGTGGATTTGCAGGGCTCTATTGGTAAGTACTCTTGCTCTCCCTTTCAAACTGGATTTAACTATTAGTGTCTTTCATGTGCACTTAGTTACTTGTCCTTACTGTTGCTCTGACAAATGGCTAGTAAACTGATCTGTTAGATTGCATTTTTATTATTGTTTGTTGCTTGTGTGTTTGCTATGGCAATCTTTTTAGACTAACCATAAGCTGTGGTCTTCGCCACAGCTGGTTCTTTTCTTCATCTATTTTTTCCTGCCTACTGTATTGGTGCTAATGCTACCGTCTTATATATTGATATGATTATATTCATCTTCCAGGAGACTGGCTCATATTTTGTTATTGGTTGTAAAATGTGATGGAATAACATAGAATAAGCATCTAAATATACACAATAATAGAAGTAAAACAATGTATTCATTCTGGCCAAGATTTTCTAAAGTGACTAGAGACAGACTGAAAGAGAGGCCAAGGGAAAACACACATACACACACAGATACAGAAAGACCCCAAAAGCAGAAAGGGAGACAGCCTGTAGAAAAGCTGGTAGTACAACCAAGGGAAAAGCCTAGAAAAAGTTTTTGGTGGGTGTTGGCTGAAACATATTTGATCTAGAGTGGGTAAGAAAGGTGCCTTCTGCTGCTCTTGTTTCATTCCTCCTATATTCCGAGAATCAAGAATTTGGCCATTCAGCATAAATGCACAAGAATGAATCAAAGGTATCAGACTCCATAATCAATTTCTTTTCCCTAGAAGACCCTGAATTTTTGGCTATCTGCTGAAGTAATAAAGGGTAACACAACATACAAATATAGACTGTCCTCACAACTCTTCCCCCATGTTTCCTAAGCGTGCCCTAACTTCAATTGCTTTTCCTAATCTAGATCAGCTATCAGAGGATAAGACCCTTCCTCCCTGCATGCCTTCCCCTCCTGAGGAAGTGAGGTCACAGGATGCCCCAGAGATCCAATATGGCTCACTCTATATTCAAGTACTTTCTTTGCAACTTGTACAGAAGAAAGTGATCTTTTTTTCTCACTACAAAGAAGAATGATTCAGCTTCTTTTTACAGTGAATATGATGATACTCAGGCACTTCTAGCACAGTGCGATTCATCGTTTTGTCTGCTGCAAGCATTCTTTTGTTTCCCTTAGCAAGTGCTCTCCTTTTGGACAGAGATGGTGGACGGCACTTTTTGGCAAGACCCAAGAATGCTCTGTGCAGTTCATGGATTCTCTTTCCAGATAGGTATCTACTGTGTCTGTTTTTTAAATCCCAAGGGCATTTCTGCTTTGAGTAATAATCCATGTCCTTTGTCTGCTGTGTTCTCCAGTTTGATGGATGTGGATTTCATCGGGAGACAGGGAGGGAAGGATTCTGTTTCTATGCTTCCACCCCTGAGTACCACATGGAGATCTTAAATTATGTAATTCATCATATGCAAGTACAACCTCACTGCTGTGGAAACTTTCATTTCAACTGTTTCCTTTTGTATTGTCCAGTTCTGCCTGACATTCTTCTTCACTGAATCTGCTGACACTTCTCATCCCCTAAATCCAAAAAGCATCATGAAAAAATCCAGACACTGCCCTATGTTTTCTATGCACAAATGGAATGCATGACACACTTCCCAAAATAAACTGCAGTACCCAACAATTGCTGCATTGGCTTGGACGAAGGGAGGAGAGTCCTGGCTTCTCAGCTTCCATGAGTGCTTTACCAGCTAATCAGACAGACTTGAAAGGCTGCTTAACTGCAAGCAGTGATGATTCAACATCTTTAATTCCCTCACTCCCTCACAAAACAAAAATAGTAAATCTAAAAACATATGTAGCTTAATGGTATGTTGGCGACTGCTGCTTTTAAACAGTGAGCCTGGCTCTGCTCTCCTCAATGTCAAGAAGAATTCTGTCACTGACTTTGCTGAGAGCTGGATTGAAACCAACAATGCATTTAGATAAGTCCCAAAGGGGTAGCAATGTTAGTCTAGTCCAGCAAAACAAACAAGGAGTCCTATGGCACTTTTGAAGACTAGCTAATTTATGGCATGAGCTTTCATCAGACGAAGTGGGATTTTCTCCTGAGAAAGCTCATGCGATAAATAAATATGTTAGTTTTTAAAAGTGCCACAGAGCTCCTTGAATGCATTTAGCTGGAGAACTCAGCTCTAAGTCTCCTTTCTTCTCACTTCATGTCTACTAGACCAGCATACCTGCCAAGGGCTCGGTCCTGTAAAACTGCCAGTTCCGACTGACTCATTTTAGAATGCCATGGATGATCAGACCACAAAGGAACAACTGACTGATACTTCTTAGGATGATGATCTGTCCTCTGCCCTGGGTGTTGGCCTATAATTGTCAAATTCTTGTGCCTGTGAGGTATCTGATAAAGAGGTATGGCTTGTCTACATTTAAACTGCTGCATGTCATTGGCTATTATCTTTGAAAAATCATGGAAGACTGGAGAGGTCCTGGAGAACTGGAAAAGAGGAAAAATAGTGCCCATCTATACAAAAGAAATCAGGACAACCCAGAGAATTATACACCAGTCAGCTTAATCTCTGTACCAGGAAAAATAATGGAGCAAATAATTAAGGAATCCCTTAGCAAGCACCTAGAAGAGCATAAGATGCTAAGTGATAGTCAGCATAGATTTGTCAAGAACAAATCATGTCAAACCAGATTGATAGCTTTCTGTGTTTGGGTAACAAGCCTTGTGGATAGAGGGGAATTGGTAGATGTGGTGTGCCTAGACTTTAGTAAGGCTTTTGATATGGTCTTGCATCACCTTCTCATTAACAAACTTGGGAAGTACAGCCTAGATGGAGCTACTATATAAGATGGGTGAAAAATTGGTTGGATGACTGCTCCCAGAGAGTAGTTATCACCAGTTCACAGTCATGCTGGAAGGGCATAATGAGCAGGGTACTGCAGGGATCGGTTCTGGGTTCAGTTCTGTTCAATATTTTCATCAACGATTTAGATGATGGCATAGAGAGTACACTTATAAAGTTTGCCGATGATACCAAGCTGTGTGGGGTTGCAATGTTGGACGCAGACAGATAATGAAGGGGGATAGACAGATAATGAATTACATTTACCTTAAACTTATATGTTAGTTAATGTTGTGTATATGTCCTTTAGTGTCATAAGTGAAATAATTTTATAACCATGTGTAATAGACATTATAACCAATGTCCCACAAGACCCATATTGTCAGTTTGGAACTCCTACTTAAACATTGTACTCTATTTTGTATACTTGATGAAACCTGGTTTAGGCATATGCTGTGTATGTTCATTTAAATGTGTGAACAAGGTATGTGAATCAAGGGTGTGTGTGTGTGTGAGAGTGAGTGAGTGAGTGAAGGGGCCACTCTCAACTGTCAGCCTGTCCTGATGAACCATAAGTACCATCTAACTGGCTGAACAATGCAGACATCTCTGATTAAAGCAAACAGAAGGAGCCATCCCAGAAAGAAAAGAAGAAAATGCAGTCAAGTCTGCAAGTGACTGGAACCCTGAGTTAACATGACACAGCAAATCCCATAGATTTACATGAGGGCCAGCAAGTATAAAAGATGGATAAGAACATGAACAAAAAAAGGAGTCTTGTGGCACTTATAGACTAACAGGTCTCATTCTGCGACAGTCATCTTGGAGCATTGGATAGTGACTGACAGAGGCCTGGCTCTCTCCTTGTGCCCAGCCTAGCTGGCCACTAGGCTGGATCAAGCAACACATGAAATGACTGGTAATTATATCACACCAGCTTGCAGAACTTTGTGGGTATGAATGTGTGTGTGTCTAGGTGTGTATCAAATGATCCCTCTAAGCTGTGGTGCAGTCCCTGCCCGGAGAGTGACTCTGAGCTGGGAGTTATTAAAACTTCTGCTCAGAGTAAGCTCTCACTGAGCATGCACAGACTCTCTGCACATGCTCAGTGAGAGCTACTCTGCCTGGAGGAACAGCTGGGGGGCAGGCCGTGCCACTCCAGCAGCCAGGTAAGGCGGCCCTAACTGCCCCCCTTCCAACTCCCAGGGGATGTGAATGGGGGGGGTGAGCCATTGGAGCTGTAGGCTGCTCCACCCACCTGCCCATCTGGCCTCACCGCAGCTGGGGTGGAGCAGCCAGCCCAGTAACTACCCCCAGCCGGCCGCACCTCCCTGGGAGGCAAAGGGGTCTGGCGCTGAGCTCTGGTGTGCAGGATCGGGGTCCCAAACCGGCCCACTCCCAAAGAGTTTGGGCTGCTTTGCCCCCAACCCCCCTCCCAGGCCATGGATCAGGCCCATTCAGGCCCTGACCCTGCATACCGGAGCTCAGCGCTGGCCCCTCTGCTCCCTGGGGACGTGCGGTCGCCTGGGGGTAGGCTGGGTTGGCTACTCCTCCCCCGCTGCCAGGAGGCCGGGCAAGCAGTAGAGCTTGAGTGGGGGGGCAGGATCAGGCCACGGGGGGCATATTGCCTTGTCCCACTGAATAAGATCCTGCTAGTCTTTTCTTTTTAAGTACAACATTTATTTGGGGGTGCTCTCCTGGGTGCCCTTTTTGGTATAACAGCAAATGCTTTGGAGGATAGGATCACAATTCAAAATGATTTGGACAAACTGGTGAAATGGAGGTAAACAGAATGAAATTCAATAAAGACAACTGTAAAGTACTCCACTTAGGAAAGGACAATCTAGTGCATGTATACCAAATGAGAAATGACTGCTTAGGAATGAGTGTTGTGGAAATTAATCTGTGTGTCGAAGTGGACCACAAGCTAAATATGAGTCAGCAGTGTAATGCTCCAAAAGGGCAGCTGAGTTAGTCTAGTAAAGCAAAAAAAGCAAGGAGTCTTGTGGCACTTAAAGACTAACAGATTTATTTATCGCATGAACTTTTGTGGGAGAAAATCCCACTTCATCAGACACTTTGAAGAGGGAGAACTTACAGAACTGGCTGAGAAAAAAATGCAGCGGAGTGTAAGACATGGGATTGGGTCATATTGCAACAGCAAATCAGAGCATTTGTAAGGATTCAAACTCTAGGGAACAGCACACAGAGGAAGGGTAAAGTCAAATTACCTGTTTTAATGTGAAAAGAATCCATAGTCAAGATCAGCCCTGCTTTCACACAATCTAATCTGCATATTATTTGAATTTTGGCCATTTCTCTTTGAAGTCTTGATGTCTCATTGATTTTCTTGACAACCATCATTAACAGATCATCAATGGAGTAATTAGGAAGATGGAAGTGCTCAGCAACTGGATTTTTTTGTGTGTTGTTATTTCTGTCAGTTTTGTGTGCATTTATTCTTCTGCATAGGGACTGTCCTGCTTGTCCAATTTATAAGGTGTGGGGGCATTTCCGGCACATGATGGCATAAATCACATTAGTGGATAAGCAGGTGAAGGACCCTTTGATGGAGTAGCTAGAGTAGTTGGCTTAATTAGGTCCTATGATGGTGTCTTTAGTCCAGATATGTGGACAAAGTTAGCAGCATGGTTTGTAAGAAACACCATTCTGGGATGTATTAACAGGAGTATTTAAGTCAGACACGAGAAGTAATTCTTCTGCTCTACCCTGCCCTGATTAGGCCTCAGTTAGAGTCTTGTGTCCAGTTCTGGATGCCTCATTTCAGGAAAGATGTGGACAAATTGGAGAAAGTCCAGAGAAGAGCAACACAAATGATTAGAGGTCTGATGCTGTTGACTTATGAGGGAAGATCGAAAGAGCTGATCTTGTTTGGTCTAGAAAAGAGGAGACTGAGAAGGGACGTGACAACAGTTTTCAAGGATCTAAGAGACTGTCATGAGGAGGAGGGAGAAAAACTGTTTTCGTTAACTTCTGATGACAGGACAAGAAGCAATGGGCTTAAATTACAGCAAGCGAGGTTTAGGTTGGACATCAGGAATAAATTCCTAAATGTCAGGGTGATTCACCACTGGAATAAGTTGCCTAGGCAAGTTGTGGAAGCTCCATCACTGGAAGTGTTTAAGAGCAGGTTAGACAAGTACCTGTCATGAATGGTTTAAGAGGGTACTTGGTCCTTCCATGAGTGTAGGAGGTTGGATTTGATGACCTCTCATGTTCCCTTCCAGTTTCTTTGATTCTATGATGCTGCTTATGCAAGTGGAATAGCTTATCTCACTGGCTTAGGTAGTCTACCTCCCTCAGAGGTGGTAGATATGTGAACAGGAAAAGCCCTCCTGTCAAAATAAGCTGTCTTCTTCAGGAGTTAGATCAGCATAACTGCATTGATGGCGGTACACTTGGCTGCATTTCCTAACCCTACAGGACTCACCAGACCATGACCCTACAGGACTCACCAGACCATGACCCCCCCCCCCCCCCGATCTAATCAGCCATCTCTCCAGCACTTTGTCATACACTTACTGCTGTGTGGCAACACAGTAATATGTCTCAACACAATGGTTGAGAACCACTGCCCCCCAAAATATAGTTCCACTTACATAAGATGCTCATATAGACCAAGCCTTAGACAGTGCACTACCAGCAAAAAGAAGAGTTTGCAATTTTTAAAAAACAAAATAAAATGAAACTGAATTATATTCACTGTCCATGCTAATTAAACTTCTAAACCATATGCTGCAGCATAAATGCTGGAAAGTAATTTTGATTTTAAAAATCTTTTGAAAAGCACAGATGGTGTAAGGAACAGAGCAAAGGTCATTGCAGATAAGTAGGAGGCTTGTATTTATAATGTCTTTAAATATTATGAATCTAAGGTTTGAGCCAACTTGAAGCCAGCCTGTGACTTGAATCATTTAGGTATTTACAGCCTTAGAAGTGGGTACTCTTCAAGTTTGACCAGCACACTCATTAGCATGTGCAAAGATGAACATACAGGCTGGGAAGTTTAAGCTGAAAATTTGGTCTGAATTATCTGCATAATCTCCACTGGCAGAACCAAGCACAGAAATAGAGATCTCATTCCTCTGCTGTGGCAGTCAGAACAGTTTTAATCTATGGGGAAATAATGCAAATTCCAGTACACTTTTTATATATTGTTTTTATAGTAGTTCAAATAAATCAAGATAATCTTTCATCTTTTATTGAGTATAAGATACCATTGCTCTCTGTTCAAGCCTGAAGTAATAGTATCGAATTCCCCTTTGCCTTACACATTGGAAAAACAGGACAGTCACTGTGCAAAAGAATAAATGCACACAAATCTGACATCAGAAATAACAGCATTCAAAACCCAATGGGGGCCATTTCAATCACCCTGCTCACTCCATGGAAAATATGTCAGTTGCTGTACTTATGCAAGATCATTACAAATCAAAGCTTCAAAGAGAAACTACAGAATTAGAATGCATATGCAAAGTTGGTGCCATTACCTTAAGCTTTGAACTGGGTTTGTCATTATAATAAGTGACTTTCTCCTCTCTCTACATCCCCACCTTTTCACATGTTGTTCCACAGTTTGAATCTAAACAGCAGCTTTGATTTGCTGAAATAGACTGACCTGATCCTATGACTTACATTTCCCTGCATTTATTTTCCTCCCATTCTGTAAGTTCTCCAACATCAAGATCATGCAACAAATACATTTGTTAGTTTTTAAAAGTGCCACAGGACTCCTTGTTTGTTTTGCTGAACTAGACTAAGATGGCTACCCCTCTGGAACGTACTAAATATATGTATACTACTAAATTGCTTTAGTTCATCCTACAGGATGTGACCTGTAGGTTTCTTGTGTTACAGTCAAACTGTCTAATATATTTATTTCTATTATAATAAAACAAGCAATTAAATCCATAAGAAGAGATATATGTGCAAGCAAGCAGGCTAGTTTATGGCTCATGCACACTGCTGGAGTGACATACAGGGATCATAGCAAGTGGCAGAATCTGCCCAGGATTTATGCCCACATGTTCAATTCAGTTAGCAACAATGATAGCTAGCAGTGCTGTATTTTTATGATAACTGGGTTTACAGGCTGCATCTATACTAGCAAATTAGTCCAGACTAAGCAAGCTTAGTCCGGACAAATTTGGTCCAGGTCTACACTAGGCTTTGCCTAGTTCAAACTAAAAAATTCGTTAGTTGGCTTGAATGGTTAGTTGGAACTTAGCAGCTTAGTAGTTATTTCATGTAGAATTCTGGATATAGGGAGGATACTCAGGACTTAGGCCTGAGCTTTCAGAAAAATTATTTGTCTTTCCACTTCTTATGGATGGGAGATTTCAGCTAAGTATAATGTGCACTACAGATCTCTGATGTTGTCATAACTTCCCATGCATTAAAGCAATGGGACAGAAAACGGACTAGATAGAAGACATTGAGGTTTGCCTGGCTCTGCATATCATGAAGGATGAGCTAACAAGGGAACCTGGAACAGACAAGGCGTGTGTTGTTAAAATTCCACCCTTACTGCTCATCATTTTATAGTAGGTGATGAGAACACATGCACCATAAGAATTTTAATACATACATCTTTGTTAATATGCTTCATAGAGTCTCAATTAACTAGCTTTGGGAAATATTCCAGCCACAGTATTTTAAATTCCACTGCATTTCTGTCAAAATCTGAACTGTGCGCCCCTTCTTAGAAGCCTGTGGCTGTCAGACCCCCACAAATACACAATGTGTTGGTATTATCAGTGTTTGAGAAATAAAGGACAATTTGTTTTATAGATAACCAAAAGTGAGGGCTATTTTGTACCTTTCTCTTAAATCTGAATTGTTTTAGAAACCTCAGACTGTCAGAAATCTGCTGCTTGTTGTTTCGTATTTCATTAATTTTCAGTACTTTAAATATAGGCTCTCTGCGCCAAGTCAACCCGTAGTACAGCTATTATATTTACACTTCTACATTTCTTTAATTCTGATGTAACATTTGTAGCACTGAGGTGGGGGGCTTCCCTGGCCCACTCAGGGCTTCACCAGCCTGGTCAGCTGGCGGGGGCTCTCCTGCTTGGGGCTTGCCCAGCCTGGCCTGCTGGGGGAGCAGGGAGCTTGCCCAGCCTGGGTTGGTTGGGCCTCATCCAGCCCACAGTTCAGCCAGTACTTGTTTTTCGGGGTGTGAGGTCTTAGTGTATGACTGCACCCCAGCAGGCCAATTAGGGGTCTGGGACTGCCCCTGGGTGCCAGTGGATTGGGCCTGTCGCTGCTGCAGTCAGCAAGGCGGGGGGGGGGGGGTATGTGCCAAAATCGCATCTTGCCTAGGGTGCTAAAAAACCTTAGGCTGACCCTGGGTATGTATGCACAAAGGGGGTTATGCTGTGAGAAAAAAAAAAGCTGCTACATGGATGCAGCTCCAGGGCATTTATTGTAAATAGGTCAGTTGAGAGTGTCATAAAAACAGGATTGTATTTGTATCAGAGAGCAAGCCAAGGGCATGGTATGATTAAACACACCCAAGCACAAAGAATTGCTAAAAAAAGCACTCATCTTTCTTGTTTAGAATTGCATTGATTCTCACATTTCACTTCATGTCATCTCTGTGACACTATTTTAGAGCTACAAATAAGGAACCAAGTCTGGATTTTTTCTTATGACAATAGCTCAGTTGAAATCTCCTTGCTAAATATTTTTGTGTTGGAAAATGCTGAATAGCTGCAAGTTTAATGTTTTCTGGAAGCACACCAAGTTTTACCAGATTTCATTTAGAAAGAAAAATGGAAAAAAAATGCATTTTAGTAAACAGGGGTTAAAGTATAATTTGGGGGGGCCCTGGAATGCTCCTATGCTGGTTGGTGCCCCTCCTGCATGGATGGCTCCCCCACAGTGGGACCCCCAGACCCCAGTTCCTGCCCCCTCACACTTGGCAGTGCCCCACCTCCTGCCCCAATATCCGCCCAGTGCGAGCCGGGCTGCCCCCACACTTACTGGCCGCAGCTGCGCCCCTGGGGAGGTGGGGGTGGTAGGCCCTAGGTCTGGGCTGCGGCGCAGTGCCATGCCAGGCCCCAGGTTGGGGTGGGACCTGGAAGGGGAGGGCTGTGGGGCAGGGATGGGGCCCTGCCCAGGAACGCCCGTGGCACTGCCCCCTCTCCTGACTGTCAGAAGGCAGGGGAATGCCCTCCAGGGCCTGCCATTTTTAGGGGCCCAGTGTTCAGGCCCCTAAAAATAGAACATGGTGCCAGAAAGCTGCGTTCTGGGGCCTGCTATTTTTCAATGGTGGGCCCTGGAATGCAGTGTTCCAGCTCCATTTTCTATTTTTAGGGCCCTGGAATGCTGGCCCCTAAAAATAGTGGCCCCCGGAACAGCATTCCACCACGTTCTGGCCTACTTTAACCTCTGTTAGTAAGGACAAAATTGAACTTGTTGACCTTTCTAGAAGAGAACATTTTGATCTTCTGTTTAAAAATTACTTTTCATTTCAGTTTTTAAATATAAAATAAGTTGCAATCAGAATGAAATGTTTTGCCTCAAGTTTACTGAAAAAGAATTTTGATTGATGCCAAACAATTGCTTTTCTTTTGGAATTTGGTTTCATAAGCAATTTGTTTTTTCGTTTTTTCCTTTTCATTCCATTTTGCAATCAAAAAAAGTCAAAATCTCAAAATTTCCCATTAAATTAAAGGGATCCAGTCCCAGTCCACTCTAGCTTTATCCATCTTCTTGGCAACTGGTTTGATGTCTCTTGATGAGGTGAGTCCAAATCCAAGTTGAACCTCCTTGAACAGCAAATTCCTTTTCATTTGAGCAGAAAGCAGTGTCGGCACTAGGAATTTCAGCACCCATTGCACATCTGGAGCGGAAAGTGCCCTTAGAATGAGTGATGCCCAGAGCATGCAGCGCAGAACACACCTTTTGATTGAGTGGTGAAATGGAGCTGCCCCTAGTCATGGTCCTGGAAGAAAGTATTTTTTTAGACCAATTTTACTGCTGGTATTTCTTCCTGACAAATATGGAGCACAGATCAGATGTTATAATTGTGCAGATTTAGCTCAGATAAAATCAAACTCTGTTTGGCAGCTATTGCTCTCCTGAACTCCCTCCCCAGATTTTGCTTCACTTAGATTTTCTTCTTGGCCTCTAAAAAAACAAAAAAACCTGTGTTATATAATTTTGGTACAAATGATTTACAAAAGCACATCTGCCTTTAGGCTGCTCACCCAGATGTAGGGAGAAGGAATGTCAATCATATCTGACAGACCTCTAACTGCTGATTCTGTGTTTAAATAACCTTTGATGACAATTAGTCATCCGGCAATCTGTAGCAGTGTTGGTTCTGCTCTAATGGGAAATGAGATACAGAAGAATTGCTGTTAGCGGTTTGAGCTCACAAGTGGGCATTACGTGTGTAGGACTTGGACAATGTAATGAGGTGTGTACCCCCAGAGGTCTTGAAGGGATTAACAAGGACCTGACAGGCTAACGATGTTACCTGTTGGCATCTGTCCTGGCAGAAAGGAAGGGACCCAGGCTTAATTAAAGATGAAACCCAGCTGGGGGAAGTAATTAGAAAGGAGCAGAAAAGGAGGCTGCAGGGAGAGTAAGAAGACCACATAGAGAAACAGAGGTAAGTGCTGGGATCCTTCTCTCCTGTGACTAGAGGAGACTGGTAACTGGCCAGCAGTGACTCAGCTGGAGTGATGCCAATTAAGTGGAAGAGGCTCTGGCTGGGAGCCCTGGCAAAAGGACAGGAGCTGGAGTTCCAGGGAGAGAGTTCAGAGAGGCATTTAATTGAGAGGGATATAAAGTCAGGCCCAAGGAGAATACAGGTAGGCTTTTGTATGTACTTTCTGGCTTGTGATTTCATTGGGGAATTGTGGGGGAGGGGTCCTGAGACAGAGAAGTTATAGGGGAGAAGGTCTGAGTGAGGGCAAGTGCAATGAAACCCAGGAAAGGTCAGGAGCAAGGACCTCTGTGGAGCAGAGCTTGGCTGCTGATTGTAGGTCCTGGTGTAATGACTGGATCCACATAAGCCAGTGGAGAAGCCCACACTGATGTAAGGAGGTAAGGACATGGGAAAGTCCTCAGAGAAGCATATGAGATGGTGCAGAAGACCTTGTGTGAGGACGTTTGGCGAGTCTTTGGTAGCATTTCCTGTTACTCCAGAGGGGTTGGACTAACCTGTGACTTGGCTGGAGAGTAGATTCACCAAACAGGCAGCCCACTGCAAAACCAGAGTGGCTGTCAGCAGGGGCCACCATCTGGGGAGACACTTGCAGTCTGTGTGTGGTTTCCTGGCCCTGTTTGCAGGGTAGGGGGCTCCATAGGGAAGCGTGTGCTCTGGGAGCAGTAGGGTGTTTGTAGCTAACCAGCCTACAGCAGGGGTGTCACTGCCCCAGGGAGGGATCCGGGGCATGGCCCCAGACCCCGCCCCCTGGCTGGGGGCAGGGCCAGAAGATGCCAAGTGCTGCCGCGGGCGGCTGGGCCCGCATCCTCAGCCAGGGACAGGGATAGAGCGGCCGCTGCTGCTGCGGGCGGCTGAGCCCCGGATCCCTGGCTGGGAACGGGGCTGCCACAGCCACGGGTGGCTGAGCCCCGGATCTCCCACCAGGGATGGAGCTGCCGTGGCTGTGGGTGGCTGGGCCCCAGATCCTTGGCTGGGGCCAGGGCCAGGAGTGGCCTCCACGGCCAAGCCCCGAATCCCCAGCTGGGGACAGGGCTGCCGCAGACATGGGTGGCTGGGCCAGAGACTGGGAGGGGGTCCACCAGACCCAGGGCACCAGCGCTGGGATTCGGGGCACGTGCCCTGGGTGCCCAGCACCTGTGATGCCCCTGGCCTATAGTAAGGCTGGGGTGAATTGTGCCATGCTGCTCTCAAGGAGCAGTTAGTTTCATCTTTCTTTTTCAGGGTTCTTATGGGTTCTTACTCTGAATTTAAAAAATAGAAAAAGTGGTGTGTTTCAGCTTTCCAGCAAGAGCCTCATGTTTTTATCTAGCCTCTCTAGGTGTGTGCTATGAACAAAACACTAAGCACACTTGAACTGTAGTCCCATCTCTAATGCTGGCTTCATCTGTGGCCATGGGCAAGTCAGTCTTTGCTGTTGTTTTCCCAGTTGTGAAACATGACTAACAAGCATAAGGAAGATGTCTAAGGGTTCTTATCTGCAAAATGGCTATGTAAAGAAAATCTGGTGCTCCTGTGACACCACACAAGAAGAGGCTGGCTGGAGTAATGGAGCACTGTCTATAAAGAGCAGACAACAGACCATCACTTATTGGTTGAGGACAGAGCAGGGCAGACAATTGGGATATGGAGAACAGCAGAGAAAGTGGTCTCATTTTGCTTTCTCTACATACTCTTGCTACTCACTGAGAACCTGTCCTGCATTTTAGATACCCCTGTTGTGATGAGCCTAGAAGGGAGAGATGAATCCCTCCTGGATTATTTTTTGTTGCTAACATCTGGGAGTCTTTTAAAGTTAAATGATTTATTTTGATGAACATGAAAAATATGCTTTAATACTGCCTTGTGTAACCCTTCTGCCAGGGCAGGCTGGCAGACCAAGGGCCGGGTTCTATATCTAGGGGTTTCCCAATAATGTAGCACCACCAACCAGCTCGAGCCTCCACCCAGATTTCTGGGAAATCCTGCACTGTTTCCTGGGCACCCCAAAGGGGTAAGGCTTCCCCACTCACAAGCACGAAACTGAGTGTAGTAGTGAAACAGAGTGTAAAAAGCCAAATAACAGAAATGAGCATTGATCTAGCAAATCAGTACAGAGCAAAGTTCCCAACAACCCACACCGCCTAACAGAGCATACAAGACTTAATGGCAAAACCGGCACTGATCTGGAGAATCAATGCTAGTCAGGCCTCCAACATGATCCCACATATCATAACAGCAAAGGTAAACTCACTAGCAAAATCAGCACCGATCAGTAGAATCGGTGTTAACTAGGCTCCCAACCAACCCTAAGGTACGTAGGGAGCGTCTTTCACACCAGCTGTCCGCCGACGACACCTACTGGTCACTTACTTCATCCAATAGCACCGTCCACTGGCTCCACCTGCTGTCCGCTGGCTCTGCCCACTGGTCACTCATGCCACCGGCTGCTCTCACCATCCACTGGCTCCACTGCACTGTCCACCAGCTCCTCCCACTGGTCACTCATACCACCCAACTCGCCACGGACTGCTCTCACCATCTGCTTGCTCCACCCGCTGACCACCGGCTCCGCCCACTGGTCACTCTCGCTGTCCAGCTAGCTGCTGGCTGCTCTCACTGTCTGCTGGCTCCCCTTCAGTGATCTCAGCTCAGAGAAAGGATTTTCTTTCTAGTGATTTTAGCTTAGAGAGTGTTTGCTTCTCTTCCTAGTGATTAGCTCTGAAGTAGCTGCAAACAGCTACTTCTACCTAAATGACAAAGGCCTCAGAAGAAGCCTAGCCATAGCTATCATTGGACAGGGGAAGCAATAGGAGGAGAGGCAGAAATAGCCTCAAACCCCCCACCCCTGTCTTTTGACTTCTTTCAGGCTGAAACATGCAGTTGCCTTTCCTACAAGCCTCCTCTTAACTAAGGATAGTTTTCACCCTCTAACTAACCCAGACAGATTTGAAACAGAGTAGCAATTCACAAAGACACAGTATTTCATATTTCCCTTCAGTAGAATTACAGATATTCACAGACTTGTGATCAGATTAACCCCAAATACCATTACCCACTATGCCCTGCTCCCAATATGTTAATACCTAATTGTGCTCTTTGTGTTCATGCTAGGACAGGACCCATGCAGATTAGGTGCCCCCTCCCTGAAGCTGTTAGGCACAGCTTCTAAGCCTGCCTTACACTTGCTCCTGCTTTGCACAGATTTGATGCTTCTTTAGAAGCACATTATAGAATAAAGAAAGCCAGCAGCTATTCTTCACACTCAAATGATACCTAGCTCTTTGCATCAGTAGAAACCAAAATTCTTAGAGAGGAGATCAGTACCCTCATCCCATTTTACAGAAGGGAAACCCAACTAAGGAAGTGACTGCTCAGTGTCATGCTGCAGGCCAGTGGCAAAGCTATGAATAGAATGCATATTTCTTGAAGCCCAGTCCAGGGCACCACCAGTAGCCACAAGCCTCCCATAACCAGCCACCCCCTTAAAACAGTGGTTCTCAACTACTGTGTCAGCACATGTTACTGTATCACTACACAGAGGTAAGCATGTCATGGAGAGTTGGGGAGATGACTGGATTTGATCTGGAGGGAGCGGGCTAGTGTGTTCTGTAGAGTCTCAATATGCCGCCAAGTGTGTTGAGAGCCACAAATGGTTGAGAACCACTGCCTTAAAACAAAGAAAATTTCCTTCTCTTTTCCTGATGTTAGCCCTCAAGGAAATCCCCTGTGAAGAGATGAGCTCAGCAATGTTTCCCCGAGCAGTGGAATCTCCAGAAATTTTTGTATGAGAGGCATAGAGGAGGCACAGTGAATTTCAGGGTGGGCAAGCACTCATCCTAAACTTATTCTCTCTGAAATAAATCTGACTGATATAGATGAACTTAGGTGACATAGTTTGCTCTTGTGCTGCAAGCAAGCATTAACCAACCAAATTCAAATTACAAGGAACACAGCTTCCAAACAAGTCCCTCTGTAAACATTTATGTACAGGGCTGGCACAACACAGTAAGCCCAGTAAGTGGTGCAGGAGGGACGCCAATGTTTGAGGGGTGCCAAAATGGGGACTGTACCGTTGCACTGTGCTATGACATCACTCGTCTGTGCCAGCATCTGCTGTGCTGCGGGAGGGGGCACCAGAAACACTAGCACCATTCCTGTTTATGTACAAATTAGGCAGAAGAGAAAACTAGCAATGGATTTGTTTCAAATACAGGTGCTTACTTTGAGCTAGTAAAAGTACAGACACATCCAGGAATAAACTGTGTGTCAGGGAGAGGAAGCAGAGCAAACAGAAGACAATCCCTGGCCAGGCAAGAAAGTGAAGACATCCTGTTGTTTATCCAAGGTCTGGTTGATCAAGCAGTACAAAAATTGACTTTCTTCTTCATTTCAAACTCAGATATCACCAGAGTCTGCATAGAAGCTCTTCTTTGATTTGTGATTCTTGTTTCAATCATTCTCAAAGGATCAGCCCTTACTCTCCTCTTACACTGCACCATTCAAAATAGCCCTCTGCTGTACAATGTGTTCAAACAGAATCAGATGCCAGTCACAAGAAAGAAGGAAATGAAGGTGAAATTAACCTAAGGGGCTTTTTGTAAACTTGGGCTGTGAGTGGTCTTCTTGATGGCCTCTGATCAGTGGGCCTGTGTGACCTGAGGTAAATTACTTTGATCAACTCAAGCTTCTCTGGGGACTTTTAGACTCTAAGTATGAGAACTACTTTGGATGTGCTATGTAAAGAGCATATGGGGCTGTTCTTTTATGGGAATGATTGCCTGGAATTTGAAACTGCATAAGAATTGAAACAAGATTTGTGAATAAAGAAGAGCTGATAACCTCTGGTCATGGTGATCTTTCAGAAATGAAAGGGTGACAGCATGTATACTGTGAGGTATTAGGGAGTTGGCCCATCCTGGTTGTGTTCTTCCTCATGTGAGATGTGTGTGGGTTTTTTTTTTTTTTTTTTTTTTTTTTGCAATCTAATCAAGTGAGAAGTCAGTGAGAGAGGAGAACAGAGGCAAAATACACATGTAAATATCTACAGAAATGGAATCACAGGTTCTTATGTAATTCTGCAAAGCAGTTAACCACTGCTTCAAGGTCAAGGACTTTGGAAAGGTCTCTTTTCTATTGCCGATATGGCAATGTTACACAGGTGTTCACCACCCATACTGTTCCAAAAATAGGTCTTAATTTGATGTAGACACAAAAAATGTTCACTTACTTTCTGGATTTGATTGAGGTATAGTGATGGCAATAGCACACAATCGATAGAGTTCACTGAAAGAAAATTTTCAGTTCTTTAAGTAGATTAAGCACTTGGTTCATTGTGGCACTTTTTACTTCTCTTTCACATTCATACCTCTCTAGAACTTTTGGAAATATTCTCAGTTCTGCTTCAAATCCATCCACATTACTATTGTAATGTCTTACAAATGATCTGAGTTTCTCTGAATCAAGAAAGTAATGGCAGTTTGAACTGAAGACACTGACCTCATTTAAAACATGCAAGTTGTCTGTAAATCATTGTTTACTAATGGTGCGATCACAAAGAGGAAGGAACATCTTTACTTTAAAATCAAGGTCAGGTTTTGGAAGCATACTTTCTGCTGTAACATAACTTGGAAATTTTGGGGGCATACAGTGGGTTTTTTCTCTAGTTTGCATTTTGATGGAATTCATTTCTGCAATAATCTTTACATCAGCCATAATTTTGCTGAAATTCTCCACATGATGCCTTAGATCTTACAGTTTATCAATCAAAGTTAAGAAGGAAGAAAGCCTGCGCCTCATCACAGTCTGATTTCTGCAAGTAATCAGATACTGCATTAAGTTCAAGAAGCACTTCACCGAAAAGATTCAGAAAAACACAAAACAAAAATCTGATTTTAGAATGCCACATGCCCCTACATTTCTTTCAGAATTCAATTCATTGCTGTTTATATTCAGAAGCAATACAATTACTGAAAGTGATGCTTCAACAGCTAAGCATGATACAATCTGACATATCCAGTGAGTGTCTGACAATTTCTTCAATTCAATAATTCTGCTCCCATCATAGTTTGTGCTATGCAGATTTTTATATTTATGCTGCAACATACCAAGGTGTTCTTTATATAACTCATTAGTGAAGTAGCATCCAGTGAATGACATGGATGAAAGCCAGCAAATTGTTCAAAGACATTGCCTGTGTAGTTATAACAGAGGACCACTGAAATTTGTTCCTGCTTAGGTATGTCTATTGTTTCATCAGCATTTAATGCAAAAAACACCAGCTTCTTTGACTTCAAGATGATTCTAAACAATTCATCTTGAACTGAATGATGTGTATACTTTGCATTAGGAGGTAAACTATCTATTTTAGACTGACTTCTGAAATCATCGTTTGCAACCAGCTGCAAGAGTTCAAGAAAATTTCCTCTGTCACTCATCTCATCATTTTCCTAGTGTCCACACTGAACAATTTTTTGTTCAGAGATGAACAAAAGAATTTCTGCAAAAGTAGGCATGTAATGTCTATTTCCTTTTATAAGTTCACTATGAGCATCACTTAATTGGGCTAAAACTGAGCCTCCTTTGCTTGTCTGCATTTGTAACTCTCCCAAGCCACCATGCAGTCTTTGTGGACTGCATTTTTGCTATGCAGCCTCAGACCTGAATCATCCTCTGTAGCCTTCTTCCAGTTGCTGTACCCCTTGTGAGTAAACACATTTTTACCACTACTTGCATCCTTTCCAGTGAAATGGGGACAAGCAAAGCCAAACACAGCATTTTCCAGTGCACTGCATTCCAACCAGAAATTCAGTTCATACCAGGCTGGATTGAAATGTCACCATGATTTGCCAAACTCTGTTGGTGGGAAATATTTCAGCAGTGGCTGTAGAGGACTTTCTGCAATGTCACTTGGGCAAGTAACTTTTTTATATACGTAGGTGTACACACATCAGGCAATAGATCAGCACATGGCACGCCCAGATCATTTTCCTCATCACATTCATCCTTACAAACATCAGACTTGCTAGTACTACATGATTCCTCCCCACAACAAATGCTTGTTTCATTGGACCTTTCTGAGGAGCCTCCCTGTACTTCTGTGACATCAGAACTTCAAGGTGTTTTTTTGCCTGGATTTATGAAATACTGGTCTAAAGCTCCTGAAAATGGGTGTTTTTGCTTCGACAGCATGATAGAGCAGAAATGGGGTGGGATGCTTGGGTCTTCACAAAGAAGAACCAAGACTTTTCATTACCTGGTCCTGGAAACCTCTTCTTCTGTACCAGCTTTCTGGGCTGTAGCTCTGCTTTCCTCCAGCAATGTGTCTGCTCTCTCCACTTTGAACACTCTCAGGACAGCTACTTTTCATTTATTAGCAGAAGCAGTTGAATAAAGCAGGCAGCAGTCAGGACCAGTCTAACAGAATTTTACTAATTTGAAAGAGGATTAAAATAAGAGTTGAATACACAAGCAACAGTATAGATCAGCAAAACTAGGTCTTCCACCTTTTCAGTCAGAATAGGAGAAACGAAACTGAAACAAACTCTGCAGGTTCGTCAAAACAAAACTCCCCCCTCCCACTTAGACAGTTTAACTGGCAGTCTTTTGGTGTGATCCTTTTCCATTGCTATTCCAACATCCTTAAAGGGCTCAGTGAACCTGTGAAAAATGCTTGAGTCTCAAAACATAACAAAATGAATGCAAAAAGTGCCTTTCCCTCCAACTAATCAGAATGATCCAGCCAGACTGGCATAGGTGGGGGTGAGGCAGTGGGCAAGCTCCTTGTCTGGGGGTGGGGGCCTTGCCTTCCCTGCCCACCCTCTGGGGCTACTTCTGCCTCCTAGGTCAAGTTTGGGCAGTTTCAGATTACAGGGATGTAGGAGGATGTAAGTTTCTGAACAAAGAAAACTTTTGCAGATCTTGTTTGCCACAGTATCATGGGAGGAAAAACCACCTCTCTGGTTCCATGCCATTTGGGGCCTTCTAGATCAAACACAAATACAGCTGGAAATGCATAGCCATCCAAAGCAGATCTGAGTATCAGCATAACGTATTTACAGTGGGATATACCACTTAACAAGCAACTTCAGTTTCCAGGGAGAGCTGAAATGCATGACAAACAGAGTACAATGTAGTTGTTTATTAATAAGGCAACAGAGGCATGGAACATGGCTGTGATATGCACAGGCAAATATAACCTCCTGTCCACTTGTTGTTGAACAAGAGCACCTTAGCCATTGCCATACATGAGCACCAGTCAGCAACTGGGAACCTAACGAGACTGAGAACGTCAGTACAACAAATGACATAGGACAAGGTCCAAAGGGGTACCTATATTAATCAAGTTCAGCAAAACAAGCAAGGAGAGCTGTGGCACTTCTAAAAGACTAACAAATTTATCTATCATGTGAGCTTTTGTGGGAGAAAATGCCACTTCATCAGATGCTTGAAAATAGGCAATTTGTATGGACACCTATGCATAATCTTTCCCAGCTCATCCATTTATGTGCTCTTTCCAAGCAATCACCACCACCTGTTTATTTACTCTGATCACAGCATAGAATCATTGCAGCTGGAGGGGTTGACTCAGTGATTTAAGCATCAGTTTTAAATATCCAGACAGGCTGGCACCACACCTTCAAATTCAGACAAGTTGAACTTAGCTCATCATCTTTCTGACACAGATAAAGCGAGCTGCAGTAATTTGAACATGTCTGGAGCTTTGGAGTAAGCACTATTGCCCCTTCGTCACAAAAAGCTACTGTCCTTGGGCCTTTTTCTCTCTTTCAGACACTGCCTGTTTTCCTTCCTCAACCTCTGTAATTTACACCTAGGAAACCATTAGTGCAAAGCTCCTCTTGGACTGCATCATTTGCAAAGTTTGCCTGGCCTTTAGTTCCTTTTTTCTGCAACACGCCAGAAGCTCAGAAAAGTATAAAAGGAAGAAATGTTTTAACCCATGAAATACCCTTCATGACTTTCAGAAGACTGTTACTGGATAGCATCTCTAACTCTACAGTGAATTCAACCATGGATGTCAGTATGACACAGATCCCTAATATTCAAGCCTTTGTGCTGTGCAATATCAAGAGCTATGTCTACACTGAAGGCTTCAGGAGACTTAAGCAGGCTTAAGTTGACTTAAGCAACTCCATGGCTATATTTGGAGTTCACTAAGTTGACAACCACTTGCTTAAATTGACTTAACTTTCACCCTTAAAGTTGACTTTAAGGGTTAATTCAACTTTATTAGTTGACTTAATGAAATGTGGCCATTAAAGTCAACTTAATAAAGTCAGCTTAAGGCATGATAGCCATTTAAGTCAACTTAATTAAGTTGACTTACAGAGTTCCCATTTGTTTATGTCAACTTTAAATGATCCCCTGGCTTAAGTCAATTTTATAAAGTTGACTTTGTTAAGGCAACTTAAGTGAGCCCTATAGTGTAGACACAGGCACAGTTCTGCTGTGTGTGAAAATTAAAGTCCAGTCATTCCCCAGTGACATGTACAGATATGTTGGTGTTGCCTGGAATACTGCCTCTTTAAAACCAGTCACTATGATTTTCTTCTGTGTCCCACAGTAGGAGACCCAGCTCCTATTCGAGGTAGCCTGCTTCTTTTTTTCATCCAATATTTGGTTTACACAAACATTTTAGGGATCCCTGGAGACCTTTGGATAACGAGTTTGTACTACAGCATGATAGTAATTATTTGGCATTGCCACTACATGAGAACTCTTTCTTCAGTCTTGTGCACTTATAAATGACCACAACAAGATCTGTTCCAGTTTTAAGAAGCAGCAATTCACAGATCTGAAAATGCACAGGACTCTAGGAGGCAGTGACCAGACAAAAAAGAGCTATAGAAGTTGGGACATCAGCCACTAACTAATCAAACTGTTCAGTCCTCCCACTGCTGTTGCTTGATTTTCATCCATAAGTTTCTATTCATAAGTCTAGCTATAAGCACACAGCAAGTAAACCTTAGATTGTGAGATCAGCCAAAGACCCCACTTAGGATCAGGGCTGTGCTTGCTGCTGTACAAACTCACCTACAAACACAAGGTAAAATCCTGACACAAAAAAGTCAATGGCAAAGCTCCCATTGATTTCCACAGGCTCAGGATTCCCTGCACAGTTCCTACACTGATGAACTTACAATCCAGAAAATAAGGAAACTCATATCATACATTACCACAATAAGCTCACTTTATGGCATGTTGAGCAGCTGCACAATAAAACCGTTCTGATTCTCAAGAACAATTCATATTGCTGTTCACTTTATCTCCAACAGAAGGATGAAGGGCTGAAGTTTACCTCACCAGGATGTAGATCTGTGGATCCAGGGCATGCACTTATGCAACATGTGATGCTTAGACCTCAGCCATCCCTTCTAGAACCTGTTGGGCTATCACTGTATGCTCTTTAGAATTCAAGTTTAACTGAACGCCAAAAAACTCCATGTAATTGTAGATACTATAATATAGTCTATATATGAGATGTCTGTATGATATGTGGGTATCTATGTATGCAGTATGACAAGCAGGGTCTAGGGCAGGGGTACTCAAACGGCGGCCTGCAGTCCACAATCCGGACCGCAACAGTGGCCTATTTGCATGAAAAATCCGAACCTGAAGCAATGGTCTCTGTAAGCTGCGCATGCGTGCAGCTACAATTACTCTCCAGCACACAGATCGCTGCCGGCAGCGCACAGCCCACCCATGGACCTTAGCGAACCGGAAGATGCTTTCTTCCAGCTGGCAGGTGGCTGCATCAGTTTGAATCTTCCCGCCCTGATGACAGTCGGGGCAGCAGCAGCTTGTGGCCAGGGAGCAGCTCCAGCGACCAGGCAAGCAGGAAGGGGGGATTTTAGCAGGGTCGGAGTGAGCAGCAGGGGAAGTGTGGCGGTGGGGTTGGCTGGGAAGGCACCCAGGACTCAGGGAAGCAGGTGGAAAAGGAACCTAACCACGGATTGGCTGGAGAAACCAGTGCATGGGCAGGGAAGGCTTTTGGCCAGGAGTTGCATAAACTACCCCTGCTGCAGGGGTTAGAGTGTAGTTTGCTGGCCCCAGAGCCCTCCAGCACAGGTGCCCCACACACACACAGGTGGGCCACCCAATGATCACCCCCAGACAAACAGACACCCCCAAACAGACACCCCCCCAACAGACACAGGTACCCCCAGACAGACAGACACACACACCCCTACCTCCAGACAGACACAAACACACAGAGGCACCCCCAGACAGGCACCCCCCCCCCAGTCAGATACACAGAGATTTCACCAAATTTTGTAGCAACGTAGGGCAGTAGGCCTACCCTAGTTGCTTGTGGACCCTGATGAATGGTGGAAGGCTGAATGTGGACCGGCTTGCAAAAAGTTTGAGTACCCCTCGTCTAGGGTCTTCCCAAGGGGAGTTTGCTTTTAGAGTTGGAAGATCCCCTGGTACACCCCTTCCCTTCTTCCAGGGCCATGCAGGGTACAAGGCCAATCAGCCTCTGCAAGGCCTCCCCATCCTCACCACCACCCCTGCACTGGGGTAGGGGCAGCCAGTAGGCCAGTAGGGGCAGCCAGGGGCAGCACTCTCCTTCCTGGCCTCTGAGCTGGCCCTCCCCACTCCCAGGGCAGAGCAGCCAGCCCACAGGAGGGGCAAGAGGGCAAAGCCCAATGCCTGGGCAGATCTGCTCTGCCCCTGGGCTGGCTGTTCCCTGTTCTGGGGGCAGGGTGAGCTGACCAAAAGCAGAGGCCAGGTTCCATGCTCCCCCCATGCTGCCTTCAGCTCTGTGCCAAAGGCAGTGGGGAGGAGGTGGGAAGCAGTGGAAGACCTGCACTGCTGCTCCCCCCCACAGCCACACTGCCTCCCACCCCCTCTCTGCTGTCTTCAGCATGGAGCCAAAGGCAGCCCAGGAGCTAGAGGAGCAAAACTCAGCCTCTGTTTTTGGCCAGCCTACCCCACCCTCAGGATGGGGAACAGCATGCCAGGGGTGGGCAATCTGGCCCACAGAACCACAAGGCCCAGGGCAATTGCTCCTCTCACCCCCCACCCCAGGACAGCCCTGCCTTCTTTCAACCCCTCCATGTAGTACAGTTCTCCCCCAGGTCTTAGGCCCAGCTGCAGGGCCTTGCTGTCCCAGGGCACTGGGCCTTCCTGGAAGACCTCAGTCAGACCCAGTTCTCCAGCCACCCCACCCCGCCCCGCCCCGCCCCTTGCTTCTCTGCATTCCTGCCACACCCCAAATACACCTCTTCAGAGGTTGCCAGGACCCTTCTTATAAAGCCTGGTTGGGCACCCTAATTTGCTCAGGTGTCACAATCAACTCCTGGCCCAAGTGTTGCAATTAGCCTTTTTTGCTCTGCCTGGCTAAGGTGCTACAAGCTACCCCAATTGCTGAATCTAGTGGTTTGCTTCAGTACACCAGGAATAAGGCCTTGGTAAGCCTGGGGCTGATATATCTATTGTCCCATACTTTCCTGTAACCTTCTGCTCTTAACCTATCACAGTAGCTATAGACTATATTATAGAGTTTACATTACTGACTACTTAAGAGCCATTCGTTCATTGTCACCATAGATCCAGAGCAGCTCAGTTTCTATTTCGGTTCTGCTGAAGTGACTGTTATTGCTGAGGATGCCTTAAAGCTATTTGCACATGCTAATGGAAAGAAGTGACTTCAGCCATAAATTCAGTCTTTACATCACTGTTACTTGTGTTGACTTGCATAACTGCTATCTGTCTCAGCTGGAATTGTTGGTCCAAAGCTGTCTTGAAAAGCAAGGATAATGGGCAGTAGAAACCTTCAGTCAGATTATATCAAAATGAATGCTACCTTGAGCATGGCTATGGAAATTTGTGCTGTGTGACCTTCTCTTTGCTTCAGCATATGGATACATATCTCCTACTAAGAAACTGGCATTTTTGCTGAAGATCAAGGTATCAATGCAAAAAACATAACTCATTACAGAGGGCTCATATGTGCTTAGATGTGTAATTAGGTATTTCTGAGGTTTGTGCTGAGACAGGATAGTACTATTCTTTCCCATGTATTTTAAAACTCTTTGCAAACTGAACAAGCTGAGACTATACAGTGATCTCTTAATTCACTGTTGAATTGCAGTCACTTGTAAGGTGAAATGCAGAATATTTTTTTAAGAGTGCCCAATGTTCTATACGAAGTAGGAGATCTTGAATTTTAATCACAATGCACATAGTCTCATATAGCAGGGGGAAATAATTCCCTTTCGGTTTAAATCTCTGTGAATAATGTATACAATGGGAATTATCAGTCCCAGACTAGTTCTGTTCTCAGGGGCGTGAAGTGGAATGGAGCTCTACCTGTGCAGGCCTACTTCAGTATCAGAGTGCCCATCTAGCCTACTTTGTTTTCACTGCACCTCTGCCTATGTGTGTATATATGATACATGTCGTGTGACATAGTCTTTGTTATTCCCTTACCTCCAACCATCATGTTGCATCCTATATTCTTAACCAGCTGAGCAACAATTTAAATAAAGGGAATGTTTTTGTCTTATTAGACATTAATTAATACTTAGCACTTACAGCACAGTGCTGTTGTACATCCTTTTAATTATAGATAAAGACCATAAAAGACTTTACAATTTGTATCAATTTATTATGACTAACTATAATGGTAGGCAAGTTGAAAGCTAAAATCAAGAAGAAAAGAGACTGAGGTCATGAACTCTCTGATAAACAATAGATTAAAATATGCAACCAACCAAATAAAAACTTCCATTAAAGGATGACACCCACTACACGTATGTGACTGTAGTCAAAGGACATGTGGCTCCAAAATCAATATACAAAAATTATAGTAACTATGAGTATAAGTATAATATTGAAACAGGGAATGTCAGTTTCTGTCACAATTCTAGGGGAGTTTTCTTGGGAATTCATAATTTATGCCGGTCTCAAGTTTGCTTTCTGACTGAACACACAATTGAGGCAGAGAAGGGATTAACACACACCCAACAAAAACCAAGGTTAGGACTCACTTGCAGCTGCTGTTTATAAAAAGGCTTTGTGGTCAGGGGATGAAAAGAGATGCAGGACTAAGGGGCAGGTAGTGAGGAGAGGGATTTAGATTTTTGTGAGCTGAAGGTACCTAGAGCAGTAACATAGTCAGTGAGGAAAAGTCACTATTAGTTAGTGGGGATTTTCAGTGGGATTCACGAATCATACTATCCCCTAAACTTTGTTTTGAGCAGAGTTGCAGTAAGAAGAGAATTATAGCTGTATGTGAGGGATTTTGGGGATGGAGGGAAATGGTCCATGGGTGATGTTTACAGGGGATGACTAATCTAGGAAGATGTTCTCTGTGGACTCTCCCACCCTTAACCTCAGCCAAAACAGCCTGTGTCACTCCTAAAAAAAGAATGGACCTAATTAACATCATTGCTTGCTGGTGAAACATTTACACACGTTTTCATGATGTGTTTGACTCTTCTGTGGAGAAATGCAAAATTAAACTCACTGTCAGCTGTTACAAGATGAACACTGGTGGATGGACACTATCCTACCAGTGACAAGATAGACAAAGTTCTGTAGATTCTTGTTTTCCTCTGAGGAAAGTTACCTGGCTAACCCTTCTGCCACATGTTGCTTCCAGCAATAAGGATTGGATTTGATACCTTGGGGGGAGGGGTTCTCTTAAAATTACAAAGTAAAACCCAGTTTGAGCCCCCACTAAATACCTAAGAATAAACAGTTCTCTTGAGCAGCTTTAATAGGTGAGACATATATATGCGCTGGTAAGCATGGAGTCTGTGTATAACACACAGAGAAAACCCTTTCATTATGAGGAGAGGCACCACAGCATTAATTTAAAAAAACAAAGTAACAGTGAATCACCAACATAGAAGTAAAAAGTAAAATCCCCCCCCCCAGAGTAGCTGTGGTAGCAGTCCTTCAACTGTTTCCCCAAGCTCATGTGACCATCCAGTGAACAAACAAACGTCCCTTTACCACACCACTTTTCCCCTTCCTTCTGCTGCATCCTCCCCACGGTTTGTTGTCAGAAGTTAGCACATATCCAGAATCCAAGAATATGGTGGGATCACCTGCAGCCTATGGTGGAGGAGATGAGCGTTGACTAACTTCCATGACTGGCTGCCTTGTAGGTCATCTTTCTGCTTTTCCATTTCTTGCTGAGGCTGTACAGTTTTATCTGTCCAAATGTTTAGTATCACCTCCACACAGGCCTGGTCTAAACTGATAATGGAGGTTGACATAATGCTGCTTACGTCAACCCCTTAAAGCGTGCATCTCCACTGGCATGTCAAAACAAACAAGGAATTTGGTGGCACTTTTAAAGACTAACCAATTTATTTGTTAATTTATAATTTATTTATAAATTGGTTAGTCTTTAAAAGTGCCACCTGACTTCTTGTTTGTTTTGCTGGACTAGACTAACAGGACTG
>ML681997.1:16532880-16580400 GCA_007922195.1 Podocnemis expansa
GACTGCCTCTTTGAAACTGGCATGTCAGTTATGCTGACCTGAATCACAGTAAAATTTGGCTTAACAAAACCACCCCCTAGTGGCATAGCACTGAAGTCAAATTCTATGAGTTGAATTGGTGTCGGTGTAGGCAGAGCGCAATATAATTTGACATCATTGGCTTCTAGTAGCTACCCAATAATTCTCTGTTTTGACTGCTCCGGACATTCGCATTCTGTTGTATTGTGGCCACATGAGCAGGACATAGGTCCTCCCCTCAAGCCCTTGGAAATGTTGAATTTCAATTTCCTGTTTGGCCAGCATGGAAAGAACTTGGTAGCTGAATAGCTCATGGCTACCACATGCCTCAAACGCACCCTGGAAGGGAGTTGACCTGAGGTCTCAAACCTCATTGGCTTGTGGGATGAGAAGCTATTGCATGGTACCAAAGCCATAACTATGGCAGGGCCAATGGGGCAAAGCCTTGGTTGACTTGGAGTGGCTCAATGGAGCTTCTTTATTACAGGGGTGTCTTTGCGGTGTAGAGTCTAAGCACCACTAATGGGAAGGGGCACGTTCCGATCGAAACACACTCTGGGCGGCAAAACACTGCGTTACAGCTCTGCATGGTATGGGAAGAGCTACAACAGGGGTGTGCAGCAGTGCCATGTTAAAATCAATAGTTGAGGCAGGCCTATCAGCAAACTAAGGAGGCGAACAGTCATTCTGGCTCCTGCTGATGACATTCAGCTTTTATGAGATGCTGCAAGTGATTCTCGGAGGTGACACCACCACTTTGCTACCACACAGCATCGATACCTCTCAAGAATTCCAGTCCAGAATGAATGAGGATAACTCCAGGCACAGGAGGATGACGAAAATAGTAGAGAGCAGAGCAGGGTATCCGTTTTCAGAGGCTGCCAGAACCCGTTCGTCAGCCTGGAGTAGCCCCGCCAGTCAGAAGATGGTGTCATTGATGAAGATTCCCAGGAAGGCACATACAGTAAGTGTGTTTATCAGATCTCTTTGATGTGGCTGTGTCCCCAGACCTGCTTCTCATTTTCTGGGGAGAAAAAAGGAGTTTGTGTTTGGAGGGGATGACATTCCTGGGTGTAGATAAACTTCAGCAGCAGACCACTGTAGGAACAGACTATTTATGTGAACAGGAATGCTTTGAGAATCCTCCATGGATATCACTAGGAAACCAGAGGCATTGCTGACACTGGGCACATGGGGCCCGTGCCCTGAATCTCCCTGGCAGGGCCCCGAATGAAATTTCTCTGGCAGCACATGTGCAGAAGCATGTCTGCATGGGAGGACAGAGCTAACCTGCTCACCCAGTGGTGAGGCTGGAGACTGGCTGGAGGGTGGGCGGGATTCAGCAGGCCCTGGGTCATGGTGGCAGCAAGGCCGGGGATGGAAGGGGTGGCAGGCCCCAGCTCAGGCCAATGGCAAGGACTAGATTGGCCAGTTGGGGGGGGGGGGCGAGGCAGCAGGCTCCAGGTCAGGTGGATGGTGAAGCTGGAGATTGGCTGTGGGCGCAGGGTGTCAGGCCCTGGGTCTCGGCGGTGAGACCAAGGATGCAGGCAAGGGGGGCACGGCAGGCTCCGGATCAGTCTGGGGGTGGGTCAGGCCGGCAGTGAGGCTGAGGAACGGCTGTGGGGGACAGGCCTCAGGTCTGGCTGTGGTTGAGTGTGGCAGGTGGGGGCAGGCCCTGGATTGGGCCTGGCCTATGGTGCGGCTAAAGATCGGCCAAGCCAGCAGTGGGGCCGAGGATTGGCTGCGGTGGGAGTGGGGGGGGGCAGGTCAGTCCGGGCCATCGGCACAGCCAGGGATTGGCTAGGGGGAGCAGGAGGCAGCAGACCCTGAGTCAGGGTGGTGTCACAGCTGGGGATCGGCTGGGGGAAGAGAGGGCAGGCCCCAGGGTGGGTCCCAGATTGGGCTGGTGTCACAGCCAGGGATTAACTGGGCTGGGTGGCAAGCACTGGGTCAGTTTGGGGCAGAGGTGGGCATAAGCTGGAGACAGGGCCTGGAAGGGGTGGGGCTTGTGATTGGGGCCTGGAAGGGTTGGGGCTTGTGCCTGTACCCCGAATATTTTTGCCACCTAGCAACACCCCTTTAGGAAACTTTCATGAACATGTTCTGGAGTCCTTTGCAGAAGGTTTCTGGGAAGGGCAGTGTTATTTCTTCTGCCATAGTAGGAAACTTTACTGCGCCACACTGCTATTAAAGGAGAAGGCATCAGTGGGTAACATAGCGTAGCAGCATAAAGGCCAAAGCCATACCCTGATGCTTGCAGCAAATCTTCCCTTTCTGTCTACATCACCCTCAGGAGGCTGATACCTCATGTGGTCACCTAGAGAAGATGGCTCAGTGTTACAGTAACTGATGAATGCTGTCTTCTTCCCATGTTGGTGTCCCTTGAACACAAGACATCATGGCACTGTTTTCATGGGCTTTAATGGTCCTTTTACTGGTTGTCCTATGTTTTCTGCAGCTACAATTTACCCATAGTTTCCCGTTATCTGTTTTGCTCCCCTCCTCCTGGAATTCACCTTGGGGTGTTAAGGGGAGCACAATGGTCCTTCCCCTGGCTAACTGTGTATTGGGGAGCAGACTGCTGGAAATCCCTATATCAGATGAAAGGGCTCCTTGCTTACTACCTCTGGAACAGCAGTCTGACCCCCATGGTTTGTGCAGATTAGAATGTGGCGATGGCCTCACATTCTGCATAGTAAAAGGAGTTCTTGTAACTGTATCATTTTTTAAACGACATGAGGCATCTAACAATGATAAGCAAAAAGGAAGAAGATAGAATTAGATTAGAAATATCTTTCTTTTCTACTCTCCAAATTCACTGGAAATCTGAGAGGCAGATTTAGTGCTTGGGTTCTGGTCACACTGTGTCAGGAGTCTCAAACACACAGCCAGCTGGCCTCATGCAGCCCCTAAAGCCATTTCCTGTGGCCCGCAATGACACCATTATCCTCAGTATTTGCGATATTGCTGTAAGAAAAGGTTTCAGTGGTGTGGCCCTCAGGCTAGTGTACTAGTTCTCATGCGGCCATCGTGGTGATTTGAGTTTGAGACCCCTGCACTATGTCAAACATTAGCCAAATAAAAACTGGAATACAGTTTAGTCAGAACCAGCCAGTAATCCTCAAACATACTTCTTAATTAAGAATTTCTCCTGATCCTATGATTCAACTCGTCCTGAAATTGTCGAGCCTTTTATCAACAGAGAACTTATTGATATCCCTGTCGCTGCTGTACAGTTATTAATTTTGCTGCCCATATGATCAGTTTAGCAGAGATTGGAAATTCAAGCTGCCATTTACTTGAGCAAGTAGTTTCCTTTCTTTTTCTGACAAAGCCAATAAAAGAATATGCAAAAAGGAGGGGTACAATTATACAATGTTGTGAATAGCAAGGGAAAAATAGACTGAAAGAACAATTTCTGAATATGTTTTTCTGCTATGTTGTTGCTAATTTACTACAATAGATTCTGTTTACAACCCTACATAGAGAACATTGTTGCACTTTTGTGAAGTTATGAGCCAGAATTTTTACACATAACACTAAACAATCTATCATGAAAGAAACAAAGATGCATTCACATGAACTTGAGTGATACACATTCTGTGTATTCACACGATGGTGCTCATCTATTTCAGGAATGAAGAAGTTTAAAAAATTCCATTAGGTGAAATACAACATCCTTTCAAGATCCAAAGGGGCAGCTGTGTTAGTCTAGTTCAGTAAAACAAAGAAGGATCCGGTGGCACGTAAAGACTAGCAACTATATTTATTGCATGAGCTTTTTGTGGGAGAAAATTCAGCTCATCTGATGCTTTGAAGATGGAGGAACTTAGGATGCAAGTCTGATGAAGTGGGATTTTTCTCCGGCAGAAGCTCATGCAATAAGATAATTGTTAGTCTTTTAAGTGCCACAGGATTCCTTGTTCGTTATAGAACATACTCGGTGCAAGCTGAGTTGCTATGCTGACATTGCTTAATGCTTGCCTCAGTGGCTGTGTGTGTGTGTGTGTGTGTGTGTGTGTGTGTGTGTGTGTGTGTGTGTGTGTGTGTGTGGTTTGCTCTGTGTGTGTCTGGAGGTGGGGGTCCACCTTTTGGGGGGGGCCACCTGGACTGGAGGGCTCCAAGGCCAGCAAATTACACTTTAACCCTTGCATCAGGGGTAGTTTACCCAACCCCTGGCCAAGAACCTTCCCTGCCCATCCGCCACTTTCTCCAGCAGACCCCCACTCGGGCTCCTTCCCCACCTGTTTTCCTGAGTCCCGGGCACCTTCCCAGCCGACACCCCCACCCTTCCCCGCTCCCCACTCTGACCCCCCAAAGGCCCCCCTTCCTCCTTGCCTGGCCACCTGAACTGCTCACAGGCCACAGGCTCCTGCAGCCCCCAACATGATCAAGGCGGGAAATTTTAAACTGCCCAGGCTGACGCAGCTCCCTGCCAGCCAGAAGGCTGTGTCTTCTGTCTGGCTAGGGTCTGTGGCTGCCGGCTGTGCACTGCCAGCAGTGATTTGTGCGCTGGTGAGTGATTCTTGCTGTGCGTGCGTGCACGTGCGCAGCTTACAGGGAACATTGATGGAAACTGTGTGTTCTGCTTGCCTTACAGTCAAATTTTTAATCGTCAGCCACCCAACTGCTATGGAGTGCCCCTCCCAGTTTAGGAAGAACAGATGGAAGCAGGGGTGACATCTTCAGTGAACTGATGAATGCCTCCATGACAGCTGATACGGCGCTCAAAGCCTGGAGGATGTCTTTGCTGTCTCTGATCATTGCAGGAAGAGAAGCATGCAACGCAACAGCAGATGGTGCATATTATGAGGGATCAGTCCAATATGCTGAGGTGTCCTGGTAGAGGTCCAGGTACAGCAGCACAGACTCCCTCTGCAGCCCTTCCAGAACACTCAAAGTGTATGACCAACTCCAGCCCACAAGCGCTCCAAGAGGAGTTTGAGTATGTGCTGCACTCCACACCAGTGGAGGCCAGCAGAAAGAGGTGATGGCCCCTTTAAGAACTGCACTGCAGCATTCCTTTTTTGCTTCTTCCCCTCACACTGAAATGAGTCACAAATAAAACTTAACTGGTTTAAAAAATCTGTCTTTATTCATGCATAGCCTGAGTGCAGTCAGCAGGGAAAGAAGGGGAGGGGGCGGATGGTGCATGAGTGTGGGATTGGAAGTAAGTGCTCAACACTGACAGGCACGTACATCACAGCTGCTCATTGCAAAAACAGTTTTTTAATGCTTCCCTGATAAAGTGCTTTCTGATTTGCTCTGACCATAACACAGGCATCTGTCTGTTCAAAATGTGGGGCCTGCCTACAGCCTTCACAACCCAACCCTGCGAGAACCTTTCACTGAGCCTCACACAAATTATGGAGCATACAGCGAGCACAGATAACTGTTGATAAGGCTTTTTTGTTGTTGCTTCCACCCCCCCAAGGGGCCAAGTCCAATGAGGAGCCATCTCCACCTTCCTTTTAAACACTCAAATGCACGTTCCACCACCATTCTGCACTTGCTGAGTCTATTACTGAAATGTTCCTTATTGCTGCCAAGGTGATTGGTGTAGGGCTTCATTAGCCAGGGGAACAAGTAGTAGCAGGTTCCCCTGGATCACTACTGGCATTTCAGCAGCCCCAGTATTTATTTTTTGGTCAGGGAAGAAAGTGTCTGCGTACAGCTTTTTGAACAGTCCATTGTTCCTAAAAGATGCACCTTTTTAGACCACCCCACGCTGATGTTGATGAAACATCCCTTGTAATCAACAAGGGCCTGCAAGACCAATGAGAAGTATCCCTTGCAGTTTATGTACTCTGTGGCAAGGTGGTCCAGAGCTAAGAAAGCATCCCAGATATCCCCTCCCACACACCCCCAGTTTGGGAACCCCATTGGCAAATCCATACACTATCTCTGCACATTTCCCAAAGTCACTACCCTTTGTAGCAGAAATCTATGAATGGCCCTGCACACTTACATCATGGCAATTCCTGTGGTGGATTTTCCCACTCTGAATTGCTTTCCCACTGACCAGCATTGCTGTCTTCCACAGAGCAACTGCCCTGCCACTCACTTCTCCACTTTCAGAACTGGTCTTAAGAAAGTATTCATGTGCTTCATGGATGGGAACCGCTCAGAGCAAAGTTCAAGGAAAGTGGCCTCATGCATATGAAAGTTCTGGAGACACTGCTCAGCATCCTACATTGTCATCACATGCAGCCTCATCAGTCTGTGCTTGTTACTGGGGCCCAGAACCAGCAATCCATAGACTGAAGATGATGTGTGACAGCCTGCAGCAAATGGGGATTTTTTCACTCTATGGCTTGTAGCAGAGCAGCCTAAGGAACATTGCAATTTTCCACATAGCTGCTTCTGTATTGCACTGGAAAATGCTGCAGAATAAGGCGTGAGGTATTTGTAATGCTGACAGTGATAGTGCAGAGGTGAGTGGGCTCCATGCCCCTGTGGGTACATCACAAAAAACTGTTTCCCGTTGTGTATCACAAGAAGGGATGGGGAGGGAATACGTTGCATCATGAGAGGACATCAACCCTCTGAAAAGCCTCTGAGTCTAGTTGCCCTGTGGAATAGCTACACACAATGCATTGCTTTGAATGTCAACCCAGCCATGACTGGTGGGGATGCAAGAGTCTGATGCAAGGAGGGGGAAGTAATCACACTCCTGTGACTTTCAGAATTCAGCAGGTAAAAAATCAATTTAAAATAGATTGACTTCCCTCCACAGCGTAGACAGGGTCTAAAGAATGCTTAGATAAGGTAGGTGTATTTAAGGCTCCAGGGCCTGATGAAATTCATCCTAGCTGAAGCAGTATTGGAACCTTTGGTGATTATCTTGAAGAACTTTTGCAGCTGAGCCAGCACTACAGTTCACTCGTTCTCAGCCACTTTTGTTGGGACACATTACTGTGCCATCACACAACAGTAAGTGTTTCATGTGTAGGAGAAAGTAAAATGTTAAAATAGAAACAATGAGTAGAAATGCCTAGGTGCTGGCTCAAGTCCTAACAAAGTAATCCAAGAGTGGGCCTGAATGGAAAGTATGGACATGAAACAGTTTGTGAAGTTCAACTTCACTGGAATTGACAGGAAACAAGCTGAAACTGTAACTATAAGTATGAAAAGTGGAAAAGTACCTGAAAGGTGGGAGGTGTTGAGTCAGTCTAACACCAATGAATAATGCCAAAGAGAAAGGGAGGTATTATAAAAGTAACCTGTGCAAAGGTAAGGTTTTGGTCAAACCTGACACCTTGATGGATGGAGATGTCCAGTGATGTGTGGACTTATCAAATTGATGGGTGGCATCAAGAAAGGGTATACTGACTTATCAAGGTAAATCTTGATCCCAAAGGGGGCAGAGTCAGTAGGTCCAAGTAGGGTATAAGAATGGGAGCTACGGAGCCCAAACTTCATGGAGGCCAAGGGGGTGACAGTGAGTCCTGCTGTCAGTTGAGCTGTTCAGTTGCAATAAGAGCACCAATGCTGCCAACAAATCTGTTGATATAGGTTGTTTGCCATACTGATACGTTGCAATAAAGTTTGGCTTGGCACCTTTGTTTCTACAAAGATCCATGGCAGTGTTGATTTCCTTGATTGTGAGTGTTGTCTCAGTTTACTTCTTGCACACAGGGTATGCCTAGGCTCCAAATCACTGGGCTAACTAAGTATCCACATGAGATTTGAGCCAAAGGTAACCTGAAGTGTTAACCAAAGGAACACGTTGGCTTAGGACCACCAGGCTAACTCAGCTCCTGTTTAAGATCCAAGGCAGGCTCTAGATCACTGGGCTAAAGGAGTCCCCACTAGAGATCCGAGCTGGGGTAATCCTGAGGGAGCCTTCAGAGACTCACACACGCTTTCACACATGCAGCCAAACTGATATCAGCGCTGGACACAGAACAACACTGATAAGAACACATCTTGCCTGACATGCCTGATTGCACTCTGCCCAGCGTATCACATCATGGCTGGATTTGGCCTGGGGGGGAAGGGGACTTGTGTGTCCGATAGGGTCATGATACACCACCAAGTGTGTCATGACATGCAAAAGGTTGAGAACCACTGCTCTGGTCAATGTAAATCAAATTCACTTCTCCCCCCAGAGGTCCTAATTGAGGGAAGGAGTGGCTAATTATTAGATCAGTCTGGGCTGGGGAGAACTAAGATGCTAATTTGCACATTATCTGCAAGAACAGAAAAGGAGCACATGAAAGAAATGTGAAAAGACGGAGACTGGGGTAAACGGAAATCTCTGGTGAAATGTGCACTCTTTCATGATTATGTTGAAACAATAAATAGAACGAGAGTCACGTGGCTTAAGAAGGCTATAAGAAGGCTAGTGGTTGACAAATTTATGTTTCTGGTCACCATGGTGGCCAGTTTTAGTAGCCTGTCAGCTAGCTCCACTGCAGCAATGTAATGCAGGAACACTCTCTGGCAATAAAAAGTAAAATTGCTGGTGCCTAGCTGTGAGCCAATTTTGTCCATTTTGTATAACGCACTGTACACAGCTGTGGCTACAAATTGACAGTATCCAAGCCATTTATGCAGAAAGACAGGAGCAGCTGCTAACATTGTTCTTATCTTTAAAAAGGGAAACAGAGGATAAGGGAACTATAGACTGGTCAGCCTAACTTAACTGGAAAGATATTGGAAAAAATTATTAAACAATCAATTTATAAACACCTGAACAATAATAAGCAAGGAGCCCTGTGGCACTTTTAAAGGCTAACAAATTTATTTATCATACAAGTTTTCATGGGAGAAAATCCCAGTTCAGACACTTTGAAGATGGGGAAATTACAAAATGAGAGAAAAAATAAATGTAGGGAAGTGTAAGTCATGGGAACAGGTCAGACGTTCAGAGCAAATCAAATCAGTTATTTAGATTCAAGCACTGGGGAACAGCATATAGAGGAAGGTGAAGTCAAATCACTTTTTGTAATGAGAAAAAAATCCACAGTCCTTATTTAACCCTGAGGCAACTGTATAAAATCTGCATATAAATTCCAGTTCTGTAGTTTCTCTTTGAAGCTTCAATTTGTAATCCATTTGGCTAAGCAGAACTATTAGCAAATCATCAGTGGAGTGAGCATGGAGATTGAAGTGGTCCCCTATTGGTTTTAGAGCATTGTGATTTCTGATGTCAGACTTGTGTCCATTTATTCTTTTGCACAGAGACTGTCCTGTTTGTCCAATGTATAATGGTGTTATAAGTAATAACCAACATGGATTTGTCAACAATAATTTATGCCAGGTCAATCTATATTCCTTCTTTGGCAAGGTTACTAGCCTAGTAGATAGTGGAGGGAATTGTAAATATAATATATTTTGATTTTAGTAATACTTTTGATACAGTCCTACATTTCCTCATAAGCAAGCTATGGAAATGTGGCCTACATGAAGGGGGGGTACAACTCCTTGAAAGACTGGACTCGAAGAATAGTTATCCATGTGTAGTTGTCAAATGAGTGGGAACTATCTAGTGGGATCCTTCAGGGAACTAGCATGAGCCCAGTGCTAGTCAATATTTTCAATAATGAATTGTATAATAGAATGGAGAGTATGCCTATAAAACTGTGGATGACACCAAATTGGGAGCTGATGCTAGCGCTTTAACGGACAGGTTTAGAATTCAGAATGATCTGAGCAATTGAATAATCTGAAATCAATAAGACAAAAATCAATAAAGACAAGTACAAAGTACTGTGCTCGGTCAAGAAAAATCAAATGCACAATTACAAAATGGGGAATAACTTGGCTAGTAGTGCTCCTGAAGAGGACCTGAGACAGGGCTTAGTTCGTAATGAAAGAGATGCCAGGGCTCAAGCAACATTTTCACACTCACAGCTGATGCACCAAGCTTAGAGGTGCCAGGGCTTTGAAATGCCAAGCCCAGAGCTGATGGGGCTCAGCCCTGGCACAAATAAAGCACTGATCTGGAGCTTATAATGGATTACAAATTGAATGTGAGCCAGCACTGTGATGCTGTTGCAAAATGAAACAAACAAACGGCTAACATTATGGGGTGGTTTGACCGGAAATTTGGATGTAAGACACTGGAGGTAGCTCTCTTGCTCTATTTGGCACAGCTGAAGCCTCACCTGGATTATAATTGCCAGTTCTATGTGCTGTATATTACAAAAGATGGGGACAAACTGAGAAAATCCAGAGGAAAGCAACAAAAATGGAAGAAGTTTTGGAAAACTTGACCTTTGAAGAAAGGTTAAAATAGCTAGGCATATTTAATCTTGAGAAAAGAAGACTGAGGGGGATTTGATAAGTCTTCAGATGTGTTAAGGGCTGTTACAAAGAGGATGGTAATCAGTGGTTTTCTGTGTCCACTGAAGGTAGAACAAAAATCATTCGTTTAATCTGAATCAGTGAGATTTTGGTTAGATCAGGGTGTCGCTGGTGCCTGGTACATGGGGCTCGTGCCCCAAGTCCTGGTGCCAGTGCCCTGAACTGCTGGAGGGCCACCTGCCTCTCCCAGCCCTGTCCCCAGCTGGGTAGCCGGGGCTGAGCCAGTCGAGGTGGTGCCTGCCTGTCTCGGCCTTGGCCATTCGCAGCAGCCACTGTCTCGCTCTCGCCCGTCCCGGTTCCCAGCGGGGATTGGGTGGCAGCAGCAGGAACCCAAGGCCTTGACTCCAGATTGAGGCCAGGGGATGGGGCCGGGACCAGTGGTCAGAGCCTGGGCCCAGGCACTGGGTCTTTCCCCGGAGCAGCAATGCTCCTGGGTTAGATATTAGGAAACATTTTTTTTCCCCATAAGGATAGTTCAGCTCTGAAAAGGCCCATCAAGGGAGTTTATGGAATCTGTAACACTGGAAATTTGTAAGACCAGGTTGGTCTCAAACACCTATCACAGATGGTCTAAGCTAGTGGTTTTCACACTACTGGGTCACAAAGCCTCTCCTGCTGCAGCTGCCACAAGATGCAAATGCCTTGCTCAAAGCCGAAATTGTTGGGTCAATGGCATAAATTATTTTTTTTCAACTGAGTCCTGAGGCAAAAAGTTTGAAAACCACTGGTCTAGACTAGGTTCATTTGTTCGTGTCTCAGTGCAGGGGACTGGAGTTGACCTCTCAAATACCTTCCAGCTCTACTTTTCTATGATTTTACCTCGTCACTTCAGAGGTAGAAGGTGTGGAGTAAAGTCTCTTCTCTATTTGATTCAGAGGAGGGATTCAAATCAGTGACATCGCTGGCACTGGGCATAGGGGCCTCGAGCCCCAAGTTCCAATGCCAGTGCCTTGTCTCTGTTGCAGGGCCACGCGCAGCAGTGCTTGTCTTCCCCATCCCCAGCCAGGGGTCCGGGGCCAGACCTCCCATGGCAGAAGCCCAAATCAGGACTTGGAGGGGGCCTGGGCCCTGTGTCTTTTCCTGGGCCTGCATCACTCCTGATTTGAATTCACATCTTCTAGCTCCCAAAAAGGGCCATAACTAGCTATTCTGGTGCCCAGGGCAAGCAGCCCTAAAGGTGCCTTCCCCCAGCGCGGACCCTGATCTAGCCTGGTGCTTGGTCCTTTCTGGTGGCAGGGAGCTGGATCTGTCCCGGGCTGCTGCCAGTAAGTGGCAGGGAGCCAGATCCATCCCCGCTGCCTTTTGGCAGCCACTGGGGCTCCCTGCTGACTGGGGACGGATCTGGCTCCCTGCCGCTTACCGGCAGTGGCTGGAGCCAGATCCGACTCACTGGTGATAGAATGGATCGGGTGCTGAATTTTAGAGGGCACAGGGGACAGATCAGGCTTCCCACTGCCCCAGTCACCATGTGGGGAGCCCTAGCTGGTTATGGGGAGCTGGATCCGTCCCCAGTGGGGAGCCCCAGGCTCCGCCGGAAGGCCCAGCTGCCAAATTTCAGAGGGTGCAAGGGATGGATCTGCACAGGGAGCTGGATCTGTCCCCTCCGCCCTCTAAAATTCAGTGCTTGGGGCTTTGCCCCAGTTGCCCCAGCCTAATTACAGCCCTGCTCCCAGGTGTTTATCTTAGGCCTGATCTACACTATAGAGTTAGGTTGATGAAAAGCAGCGTCTGTTGACCTGACTATGTAAGTGTATACGCTGAAATTTCACTTCTGTTGATGTGATTTGCCTGCTATACCCTACCTCCACAAGAGTCAATATTGATCTGTTTACATCAACTAGTGTAGTGGCTAGCACCTCTGCTTAACATGCAGAAGGGCCTGGGTTCAATTCCCAGGGGGTTGTACTTGATGATCTCATGAGGTCCCTTTCAGCCCTATGATTTGATTGATTGACACTGTGTTGCTTGCACTGACTGTTGCTGGCTCTCTGAAGCTGTACCACAGTGCCCCACACTGACAGTATGTGTTGATGTAAGTCATGAGGAGGTGCACTTCTGCTCCAAGGAGCAAAGTGATGCACAAACAATATAAAATACCATATGCTGACGTAAATTAGGTCAACTTCATTTTGTAGTGGAGACATGATCTTAACTGCCACGCTAAAGACTCATTCTCTGTCTTTGGCCTAATGAATATTTACCTAGTTCTGTGAAGGGGAGTACTTTCAACAGGAGAAAATGAGATCCTTTGTACCCCAGAAGAGCCTATGGGTAGGATACGCACCTTAAAAGGAGTACTTCTTAGTTCAAGTCCCTGCTCTAGAATGGATGTTCAAACCTGGGTTTTCCACATTCCAGGCAAGCGTCCTAACCCTTGTGATGAACATACTGACCAAGTCGCCTGATATGTCAAGAGACTCCTTTGTACAACAAAAAGCCACCTGATTTAATAGTGTTATCTCTCACATAAGATAACAAAACATATCACTTTATGCCTAATTCAGAAATTTAATAATATTACCCAGAATCATATGCATCAGCCATGCTGCATATCAACATAGGCTGTGGAGTAAGGGGGTCCTGTTCCCATGCCAGTCACATGGCCACTTTTTAGCTGAACCAAACCAGTATGATGGGGAGCAATGCCACTCACTCAGATGAGGCCCACTGCCACCACTAATCTCCCTGAAATTAATTTGAAAATGATGGTCAGTAACATGCTAAATGTTATGAAGGACAGATTTCCACCACTTTGCTGACCTTGAAAACATTTTGCCAGTTAACTTAATCAGATAAAATTTACAATTAGCTTCAGAAAACCAAACCTTCATTTTTTGACATATAAACTATTTGGTGGGGAAATTTTGCCCAGCACTATACTTGGGAGTCACTGCATTACATCTGAAAGAAAATTGGTTCTCCTAATTCTTTTTATAGAACATAGCATTCTGAAATGAGAGCTGTGTAATGATGATCTTCATAATGAGATCCTAAAGAGACTCACATTTTGCCAGTAAAAACCCTTATGTAAGTGGTCTTTTCCAGCCTACTGTATTTGACTTTGGTTCTCTACTTAATGAAGGATTACTCCAGACTTCTTCTTCCTTCTTGGTTTCCTCTTTGAAGGTGAAAGAGGCAAGAAAGAGGAGTTCACTTTTGCTCATCTGCTTTCCTGTTATTGTATGTTCTAAAAACTAATTATCTAAATAAAATGGCTCTTAAGATAAGCAAATCAGCCAGTTTCATTCCCATCTATTTTGGGCAGGATAAAATGACAATTTTCTGTGCTTCACTATTGCTTTTGTCCTTACGAACATCATCTTACAATTTACATCATCAAAGGAATATTCCACCGCAACTATCATTTGCGCCAGTAACTGGTCAATAGTCTTTCTGGAACAAACAATAACTGATGTTGCTATTGCCTCTGCCATCTAATGAGCCAACTTGTAGGCTAAACTGTATCTGTTAGGCACGGCTCATGAAGGGAGCGAGGTAGAGCCACACTGTTGAGGAGACCTGGGAGGTAAATAGGGTAAAGTCCTGTCCCCATTAAATTTAGTAGGAATGTTGCCACTGACTACAAGTGCCCAGGCTCTCGCCTTCTGTATTTTGCCTCCCAGAGCTCCCATAAGAGTGTGTCCACTGCAAGCATTCTCCTCTGTGTCCAGCAAGCTTTGCTGATTGATGCAGAGGAAGATGGGACCACACGCCCTTAACTTCTCCATATTGTTGGCCAGCGAGGCTGGTGGAAAGTGACTCTGCTCTGAGGACTACCTTCATGTTTGGCTCTTTATGTCCTGTCTGCAAAACCCAGACACAGCTTCATGTGCTCTATATAATGTTAACAAAATGCAGCCAGATCTGGGCAGCAGCGTGGTGGATTTTAAATAACTCACACAGCAACACTGCATTAGAAAAAGTACTTTTCAATTTGAAACTCTAGGGAATTAGTGCTGTGGTAAAGTCAGGCCAGATGGCTACAGAAGGGTATGCCAGGACAAATATGTGAGCCCTAGGCTGTTAAAGGCCGTTTCCTTTGCAGGCAGGGGAAAGGTTAGTACAGGCCAATTAGAGGCACCTGGATCCAATTAAGGGCTGTTCCAGGCCTACAAAATCCTGTTTCTGTCAAGGGGAAAGGGGAAAGACAGAAATCACCACTAGGCTTCAGACTTCCCCAGGCTTAGGAGGTAGCAGTTCTCCACTGAGGGCGTGAGCCTCTAGCCTGCAAGGAGCTCTGACACAGCCCTGATTCGTTGGGATAGTGCTGACACCTCTCCAGCCTGTGAAAGAACAAGAAGGTGCTTGCCTGGACTCTGGGTTAGCTAGTGGGCTGGAACCACTCACCCTATCCAAAAGGGGGAAGGATGCCTCAGAGGGTCCAAACCAAGGTGTGCCCTGCGTGCCCCGAGAGAGGGGTGCTGGGGGAAGGCAACCCTGAAGACTCGTCCAGGCTGGGACAGATTGGACTCAAGCCTCTACTGCCGGGGGAGACATTACAACCTTTCCCCCCAAGAGGGGGAACTTGGCCACACTAGGTAGGGTGCAACATTATCCAAATTGTAAAGTATTCAAGACACTAGGACTCATGTGATAAACAAATTTATTAGTCTTTAAAAGTGCCGCCGGACTACTTGTTTGTTTCGTTGAACTAGACTAACAGGGCTGCCCCTTTGGAATTTCATACTCTTGTGTAAATGATGCAGGATTCTGAATGAACACATGGTGCCAGGGCTTCATTATTTCATCTCATCTAATCACCGGTAAGCATTTCAATGCTTCTGCTGCTGGGCTGACTGTTGAATTACTACTGGACACAGATATAGCCAGCCCCCATTTTCTGGCCAGGCCCCTGAGTCTACAGGGTGGGCCTGATCAGTCCTGCTTCCCAGCAGCTGTAGCATTGGGAGAAGGAGGGATGCAGGCCAGAGCAGGGCTGTAACTATGGCGGGGCTGATGGGACACAGCCTGGGTGGCCTTAAGCGGCTCAATAGAGCCATGCTATTAAAGGGCAAGCTTTGCAGCACCAGCTCTGAGCACCACTAATGGGAATGGGCGCGTTCTCATCAGAACATGCCCCGGGTGGCAAAACACCATGTTATGGCTCTGGGCCAGAGCCGCAAGGCAGTGCGAGCACAGAACAGTCCACCCCTGCCCACCTGCCTGCAGTGCTGCTGCTTGCGGCCACAGCCATGTGCTGCTGGCTGGTCTACAGTCATGGCAGCGAAGCTCATACCGCTGCCAGACTCTGCAGATGAGAAGGGGTGGGCCCAGGCCTATTAGTAGCTATGCCTCTGCTACTGGAGCACATTTGACCCTGGAAGTTTCCAATTAAAGTACATATGCAGACCGATCTGCTTAATTTATTAAGTCTGATAATATCACAGCTTACAGTAGCATGATACCAGGGATACTCCTGTTTGGGCGGATATACTTTCATGACTGTTCCCCCAAAGAAAACAATGAAGAAGATGTGAGAATGGAACTAACTATCATGGGCATTTTCAAGGGAAGAAAAAAGTCAGAATTGTGCCACAAGGTGGCAGTCTGATCATATAGTTCAGCTGAGCCTTTAATCAATGGGTTCATGGTTTTTGAAGAAATTCCCTCCATCCAATAGAGCAACATAAACCAGATGAGGAGGTTAAGCTTTACACCCCTTCATATACATTTCCTTGAAATTATAGTTATAAAGACAATTTTTATATTTATTTCATTGTTTCAAAAAACCAGAGTCTTAGAAGGATGCCAGTTAACTCACTGATTTCTTGAGGTGCCCTTGCATAATACTTTCTGTAGTCTTAGAGTTTTACATTAGTAGCCTCATTCCAGGAAACATTTTCTGCAGTTAAATTAGCACTTTTTGGCATCTTTTCTGAATTTGTTTCCCTTTTTTTAAGGTAATCTAGTAAGCTAATTGATCTCAAAATAGCAACTTCATGATCTTCAGGCTTTTCACACAAATCCTGTCTTAATCATTTTGGCTGTCTAACTTTATTTTTGCAGTCTTCTTCCTCTCTTGTACTGTATGAGCTTTCACCTTATTAAGAATGTCATTCCCATGTTTTGTTTTGTTTTTTGTTTAAAGAATATCACAGTGTGCTCTAGCACTTTTCTGACATTAAATGTGTAGACCCAGACACAGTATTTGAAAGTTTTTCCATTGAATTCCTCTGATTTAGCAGTGGAGGATTTATTACGTGTATTTGAAAAGTTCCAAAGGAGTAGCTGTGTTAGTCCAGTTAAGTAAACCAAACAAGGTGTCCTATGGCACTTAAACACTAACAAATTTATTTATTGCATGGGCTTTCATGGAAGAAAATCCCACTTCATCAGATGAAGTGGGGTTTTCTTCCATGAAAGCCCATGCAATAAATAAATTTGTTAGTGTTTAAGTGCCACGGGACTCCTTGTTTGTTTTGTTAGCTATTATCCTACATGACAGCTATTGCAACCAAAAGAAAAGTTGAAGGGTTGATAGTGGGTAAGTGGAATAAAACAAATGATCAGTACCACAGAATGTTACTGTAAAATAGCAAGAAATCCTGGAACTTGATGTACAATAGTAAAATAAAGCCATTTAGTCCTCCTTAACGACAACAAAAGATAATGACTACAAACTAACACTATGACCAGGTACAATTGTGTAGTAAGAATTCTAATGCAGACATTATGATTGTCTTGCCTGATAACATTTATGTAATCTTTACTTTCAGTAAAGGCCATGTAACAAATATGCCAGTCCTACCCCTATTTAAGCCAGAACCTATTAATTGACTTAATATAAGCAAGATCAGGCTTAAAGGGTGTGTAAATGTATAGATGTAGTATTTTGTATATACACAGATGTAACTTATTTCAAGAGGAAAAGGGGCAGCAACAAAATTTAAGACAGGATTCAGTCATTTTTCCTGTTTGTAGAAATCTGCTCCTTACCTTCCCCTTCTTATCATTGAAAAGGATTTAAATCTCAGTTCTTACTCCTACATCATCTGACCCCCAAAACCTTAATATATTCCCAGCCATTCACAAGACAACCATCTCCAAGGACTCAACAATGCAGTGTTTGTTGCAAGCAAGGCATGAGCTCATCCATTGTAATCATTCTACAGCTTTGACTACTTTTCCAGAGTGAAGCTTTGTGACAATTTATGAATGTGGGAACTAGTGCTACACAAACCTGGGTTTAAACTTCAGTGAGTAAAACTGAGTGGATTGCAGTTTTCTAGCTGATGTAAAAATGGGATTTCTGAATGCAGGAAAATATTGATTGTTGATATAAAATTAAAGATGCAAACTTTCTCAAAGGATTAGAGAAGCTACATCTGGTTTGTGAGCATCTATACAATCAGATACTCAGGGAATCCTGTCAGCATTTGACATTGAGGAGTGAAGTGAAACAAAGGTGACAAAAGAAGAAATGCAAATTTGCAAATTCTGAAGTTAAGGATACAATTTATTGAGGTTTAAACTCTCAGAGAATTTCTGTAACAGCTGCATTTCATGCATATGTGTTATAATTGTATGGGAATGACACATTTTAATAGGATTAGCTGTTGCTTTCAGTGCAGATAGCATCTCAGCAAGGCAGTTGCTCCTCCAGTTGCTCATGCTGTGAAGCAGAAAACTTGGGTAAAATGGTGCCTTGCTTCCTGATTCCCTGTCCTCGATGGCTATGGACAGTTCACTATGACCTGGGAGACCCTGAAAAGACAAGACCCACATAAATCATCCCATAGATAGAGTTGGATAGTGTTTACCAAATGGGACTGTAACTCCATCATATATGTTCATGTGTGTGAAAGCACAAAGATTTTTTAAAATCTTTCTATCATCTAAATAAGAAATGAATGTAGTGCTTGCTAGGGTGAGAAGACCTCTGCTCTATTCTAAAGTCTGCTCCATCCTTGCTGTGTGACCTTGGGGAAGTCACGTCCCTTCTCTGTACCTCCAGTGTCCTGATCTGTAAAATCAGGATATTGATACTTTCTCTTTTAACAGCTTGATCTAAAGTCCTCTGAACTCAATCAAAAGACTTCAACAGACTTCGGAAGGCTTAAGATCAACCCTTTATTACACTTTGTAAATAAGTTTTGAAGGATTAGATTGTTATTGGTAAATGTCAGTAATCATCAGTTTCACGGCACACAGATAAAGAGAGAAAATAATTTTTTATTGGTAATAATCAAAATATGTAGAAAAGCAAAGTAATAAATATGCTGCTTGAGAACTACTTATTTATTTGATTTGATAATATTTACTTTGATGTATGATGTTGGCAATTTGTGTTTTCAATGTTATAAATCTTTAAACTTTACAAAGCTTTGACTTTTTGAATCTCAACAATAACTGTTAATGGTAAATAATTATTGTCTGACACTTCCATTGAGTGACCTTCCCTCAATTTTCTGCAACTGAAAATTTCAACTGATTAAAAAATGAAAAAAAAAAAGCTTAAAAACCACCAGTTGAAATTATATATATAAACATTGAATTCTGAAAAACCTAATTGTACTAGTAAAGCAAAAAGGCCAATATAATTTTTTCCTTTTCGTATTTCCCCTTTAAAACACCGCCATAACTGTGATGAGCCTGAAAACAGAATCCCAAGTGGAAATGCATTTATACTTTGCTTGATGAGATTTTGGAATCTGAACCTGGATCTAGATCCAAAATTTTTACTTCAGGTCTTTTGGGAATAAAAGTAGGGAAACTAAGTCTACCCAGTTAAGGCTTAATCAATTTTTACCTTTATTTATTCAATTTCAGATAGAATTATTGTCACTCATAGTGTCCATTTTTATATGTATGCCAGACATATAATAACAAACAAGAAGAAATTGGTACATGAGCCCAAGTTACAACAATCTGGGTCACTGGGAAGTCCTTTCACTCTCCATGACAGTAGCTGTGATCTCTGATCCCTTGGTCTGATCTGTTAGTCCTGTGTTTCAGTTTCTGGTCTGATGTTTCTCCAGTATTTGAGCCTCCCCAGAAAAATGGTTTTTTTAAAGTTTATCATGACATGTTTGTGCAGCTTTTACTTACATTTTTCAAAACAATGTTTCCCCTTTGTTCTCTGAACAATAACATCACTGACGCAAAACAAGCAAGGAGTCCTGTGGCACTTAAAAGCTAACAAATTTATTCATTGCATGAGCTTGATATCATTTAAGCAGATCAGCAATTCTACATGGAAGAAGAGCTGGCAAAACTATACTTCTGCCGGCAAGACCTTGCCCTAAATGTTACCTTATCTGTACTCATTATTCATAATTGCAAAGAACTAAAATATAAATAACAAGATTCTTAATCTGCCATTTAACAACCTTTCATCTTATATTTCAATGTTTTAAGTCAGCATGTTATCCCCTTGAGTGCTTACGGGACAGAAGTTTGGAGAGCACGTTATGATTCTTTACCATCCATATTTCTTATCATCTTTTAAAATGGGTTTTTCATTCAAACTCCAGTTTGTAAGTCATTACAAAAGACCTTCAATAGAAGTTCTCCTGTGAATGCATTTTGAAAATTAGGACCTTGGTATTTACTTGCTTTGAATGGTAGCCCACAGAGCTACTTCCAATTTTTCTATTAATGAAGACAATAATCTGTTTATATAGAACATTGAAATGGCATAATTTTTACAGGTGGCAGTGAAATGAGCAGTGTGAAGAGTGCTCAAATTTTTATTTATTATTTGTCTACAAAGATAAGCCCCTCTGAAGTACTTTTCTTATGGTTTCCCATTGAAAATATAGATATTTCACATTTCCACCATCCTCAAAACAGCTACCGTCTCTAATAATCCTCAGTGTTATTGGGACTTTTTAAAAGCTAAACCCACTGTCTATTCAGCTAATGAACCAATTAATCTAAAACTGAAGTAACTTAAGCAAATAATAAGAGGGTTTAAGAGGGTCATGCGTGCAGGGGACAGGACTCAATGACCTCTCATGGTTCCTTCCAGTTTCTACGATTCTATGACTAGAGCTACTGCAGTATATATAATTACTTTAGCCAATCTGTGACTATCTAAGACTTCAGGGTTTTCTTTATATTACAAATGATGATTGTTTGGAAATTCCTGGGTTATGTTGCAACACTGACCATCCAAAAGCAAAGGGCATCTGCAATTTTAGGAAAAGGAGAATCTCTTTTAACAATATAGGGCCTGTGGCATACTTCTTAGATCTGATCAGTTCTTATTCTATCCAGTAGGACACAGTGATATATGCACTACCAGTTCATTCCAATAAGTTGTATTTTAGTAGCAACGTTTTTATTCAAGGAACTCAAAATACTTTAGATAATTAAGCATTGGAACATGCAAGGGAGGCAGGTAAGTACTGTCATATCACCAGTTTACACATGGGTAAGGGTGGGAAATTGAACAACAGACGGGTAAAAGACTTGCCAAACATTAGAAAGTGACGATATCACAAAGCAAAGAATAAGAACTTAGAACTCCCAGCCTTGTGTCCTAGTCATTATTAGCAGAGCCCTGCAAATCCACAGATATCTGTATTATATCCACATCCGTGGATACAACACGGATATCCATGGGCCATTTCTTGTGGATGCAGATCAGATATGGATCCACATATTTTTATCTGCATAGAGCTAGAGCCCTGTAAATATGCGGATATCTGCGGATATCCGCATTATTTCTGCATCCGTGGATACAACATGGATATCCGTGAGCCATTTCTTGCGGATGCAGGTTGGATACAGATCCACGTATTTGTATCCGTGCAGGGCTCTAATTATTAGCCCTGCTGTTTTCCTCCATGAAGATAAAATGTTTCCATTTTTAAGCTGCTTTGCAGATAAGCCCTGAGCTGGAGTAAAATCAAATGCATCATACTTTACTTTAAAAGTAAGTGTGATCACCCAAGATTTGTGAATATTTTATCAATTTTAAAAGGGATAGCCGTGTTAGTCTAGTCCAATGAAAAAAACAACAAGGAGTTGTGTGGCACTTTAAGACTAACAGATTTATTTTTTGCATGAGCTTTCGTGGGAGAAGATCCCACTTCCTCAGATGCTTCGAAGCATCTGTGAATATTTTATCCAACATCATGTTTGTGAATGGTCAATATTATAAGAAAAAGACAACAAAGTGCATTTAATGTGTTGTTAGTTGCAAGAATAAGGCTATGCAAAGTCACGGAATTCAGGAAACACCACTGGTAAGTATCGTCTGTTTAACAACACATTTATAAGCGCATAAAGACAGAGTGTCACGAGTAAATGTCTTAAGTACATTACAATGCCAGTCTTGTGCAGAGAAACTTAGCATTCTGCTCGCATCACTGCATCTGAATCTGGCTCATTATGCAAAGCCTGCCTATATATTTCTTATATATTAATAACTACTCGATGATTCTTCAAACACCTTGTTTGCTGCTCCTTTTTGAAAGAAAGATGTAAACAGCCAGCAAAATTTTCCACAGAGATGCTATTCATGAAAATAGTTTGTGATGCTTTGCAGAGTGCTAGCTGCAGTTTTTAGTTTCCTGGGAATAAAGCCTATTAAGCAACCCTTCTGTTAGAATTGCCATAGCAACTCTCACACAATGCCAATGTCCTAGATTTTCCCCAGCCTCTTGTTTCTGAGCTGACAACAGTGATTTTAATGCTCCTTGAACCAAATCTTTGCATGTGGAGACTGCTTTAGAAAAATGCTTTTAATCAGGGTGGGTTGTTCTCTTTTCTTTCTGCTTGAGAAAACAGTAGGGAAGGTTTTTAGCACAGCATCCCTTTCTGCCTCCTGTAAGGCAAAGTTGCATAATAACCATAAAAACAATGCCAGGTTCTTCAATTTCAATATCATTCAGTGTTATAAGACACTGTGCAAATGATGCTTTATGTCTGCATGTGGGATGCTTTTTCATAGTTATATTATATCTCTGGGTTGGGAGGTTGGAAGGGATTGTTCAGAAACAGAAAACAAAGCTACAGACTACCAGTAATTACTGTTAAAGAATCAGAGCATCTCTCAGATCTGACCCTAGAATAATGCAGATGAGGGGCCCAGTTTAAATCAAAGGGAGTGTTTTCATTCATTTAATGGCAGCTGGATGGGGACCCAGTATGGTGATGATATTTCATAAAAAAAGGGTGGTTTTTTTCTGTTGATTTTAAGCATTTGCTGGGCCCAGAATCTGAATGACACCTAGGCCCTCCTTGTAAGAGCTGGTGACTTAAGGAGAAGAACACTAAGCAAGCTGTTAAGAGCCTATTCCCAGAAGCAGTGAGAGATCATGCTGTATCTGACACAAAACAAACAAGGCAAAGCTTCATCTGCTCCCTAAGGAACCACCCCAGCTGACAGTTAATAAACATATGGCCAGATATTTATATTCCAAATGCATTCCCTTGTTTAAAGAAGGAAAATCAATGGTACCTTATCAAAATGGCCTAACTCTTAGGGTGAAAATGCTAACTAATGGATATATAGAGTGCTATAGGGGCTCCAGCTATGGTATATATGCCTAGACACCATTGACTTCATTCCCAAATAAAATATCCTTTAGGGACAGATTGTTAACTTCTTAATCGCAGCACTAGGAGTCAATAAGATTACTCAAGTGAGGAAGTGCTTGTTGTAAAAAGGGTGTTCACCATCTGACAGTAGATTAGTCAACATGACCATTTAATAACAATGCTTAATATTTACATATTCAAAGTACTATGCAAACATTAATTAGTTCTCACAGGGCACTCCTCAGGCTGGGATGTGTTATCCCAATACAATCCAGGCAGCTGTGGCGTGGAGTGGATAACTGACTTGCCCAGCCAGACCAGCAGAAAGAAATTAGCATTAGATCTGGGATTGTTCGTGTTCACAGCTACTGCTTCCATGCTGAACCCATGTTGTGTAGGATGTCTGTTTTAGAGGAAGTTATACCAGAGTCTTAATTGAGCTCCAGCTTCCAAAATGGAGGATGACCTTTGGTCCTTGCTGCCACATCAAGGACAGCTGCTGTACACTGGGGACATGAGGAAAATGTTTTCCCCAGTACAGTGACACACAGTGAGGCGTATAAACAGGGTCGGATTGAAGCTTGGGACTGCCCACCTTTTCGCCTCCCCCCCGCCCATGGTCCCCTGCCAGGGGGCAGGACACCCAACACTGGCACTGGAGAGAGGTTCAGGGGCTCTGGGGTCCCAGCTGCACCGTGGTTATGCTCTGTGGGGGGCCCGTGGACCTGGGACTGCTGGAGCTGGGCCCTGGGGGGCCCATGGGCTAGCACTGCTCCAGGGAGGGCTTGAGGAGGGCAGGGGGACTGCAGGCCAGCCTTGCTGTGAGGAGGAGTCTCAGGGGGTCCTGCCGCCGGCCAGAGGCTGTAGTCCACAACACTTCTGTACCACCCCTGGGCTGGCTGGTCTGGAGCAGACCACTCAGCCCAGGAACCAGGAAGGAAAGCTGAAGGTGGGTGGTGGTAGTGCACCACTGAGATCAGCCAAGACTGGATTTTTGGGGTGCCATAGAGATCCCCTTTAGGCTGGGGCCCAGGGCTGCAGACCCTAAGCCCTGGTCTTAATCCAGCCCTGCCTTTAAAAGAGGGGGTGATGCACCAAATTCCCCAATATCTATAACTATGTAACACAGAGACTAAATTGGAGGAAAACATTTAGTAACAAACAGCTCTGGAGACCAGAAATTTTACACCTGGCTGAACTTTATTTAACTAGAGGTGTAATAGGCTGTGTGACTCATTTTCTCTCATATTCCTGTAGGAGCTTAGGAAATCAAGTTCAGTGATCTTTTGTTTGACTGAGGTTATTGTCCAAGACAATGCCCAGGGCATTGATTTCATCCCCCCTGTGGCTGCAGAAGCTCTGTCTGATCATCCCTTTTAACCACACAAGGTCATGCTGGCATGTCAGTCTCCACATTCTTAAACCAGGCACTGCCAAGATTTTCCACAGAAATTCCCCACCTTGCCAAATATTTGCTGCCAGTTATTAAAACTAAGTTAAGATGATGATTTATCCGTCCTGTTTTAACTTCCCAGCATCATTTTTCTGTATTGCTGCTAAAATGATCCAAATTCTGGTGCAACTTCATTGCTGGGTTTGACCCAGTGTATTAATATAGCACCCCTGTTCAGTTCAGGAACATAACTGAGCCTTCTGTAAGTTCCAGAAGGGTAGTTGTGTTAGTTTAGTTCAGCAAACCAAACAAGGGCTATGTCTACACCGGAAGCTTATGTTGACTTAACCAGACTTATGTCAACTTAAGAAACTCCATGGCCACATTTGGAGTTTATTAAATCGACTTAAGCACTTGCTTAGGTTGACTTAATAACTTCTGCCCTTAAAGTTGACTTTAGGCATTAAGTTGACTTTATTGTCAACTTAAGCCAGGTGACACGCTTAAAGTTGACTTTATTTAGTCAGCTTTAAGTGGGTTCCCTGGCTTAAGTCAACTTAATAAAGCTGACTTAGAAAAATGGGGACTCTGTAAGTCGACTTAACTGAGCCTTCTAGGGTAGACATAGCCAAGGAGTCTTTCAAGACTAACAAATTTATTTATTGCATAAAGCTCATGTGATAAATAAATTTGTTGGTCTTTAAAAGTGCTGCAGGGCTCCTTGTTTGTTTTGCAGAATCTTTCATGAAGAAAGCTTGGTGTAGTGGCTGGCCTGTCTCCTTTATATGCAGAAAGTCCTGGGCCCAAACCCATGGGGGTTGGACTAGATGAGGTCCCTTCCAATACTATGATTCTATTTTATAACACTTTTTTCCTTTCTTAGTGTTAGTCTCATTTCCAACTTGTGTGCTTGTGCTCTTCGAGTTAAAGAGAGCAACTCTATATACTTCCCTTGATCAAAAGCCCAAGAAAGCCACAAGGGAGGAAGGAAGGTAGCTACAGGGTGCAGTTGTATTTACATCTTTAAGCCAGCAATATCCAAAGACAAGAGGTTTGTGTTTTTTAAGCAGATTGTGCATTAAGTCCCAATAGTGACATATTTGCTCTCTCTTGTGCCAAACCGCGTCTTAGGATGTTTTCTCCCACAAAAGCTCATACAATAAATAAATTTGTTAGTCTTTAAGTGCCACAGGACTCCTTGTTTGTTTTACTGAACTAGACTAACACCCTGCCCCTTTGGAATTTAGGACATTTGTAAAGCATTATGTGAACTGACTGTGTTACATCAGTGATACTTGAGACTATAGAGTCCTTCTCCTCTCCCTCTTTGGCATCATTCCCCTACAGTGAAAGCAAAGATGATGGGCCTTGTACAAGGTTGAATAAAAGCTGTTACGAGCCCCTCTATGATTTTGAACCCCCTATGGCTTTTGCAGAACTGATATATCTCATGCTTCTCAGAGTCCTGTCAGATAAGCCCCCCTCCAAAGTAAGTGTAAATATGAATCTGCCATGCTACCATGGTGGCCAAAGCAAAGATCAGAGAAAGACATTCTTTCCAGACAGTGAACACAAAGGCCTGCTCATTAGAAAGTGTGAGCTGCTGCTACAATTATGCACTTGGTGTGTACAGCAAACTAAACTGAGTTCATAGCTCAAAACAAGGCTTTAAAGTAAGAAGCAGGATTATTTAAGAAGACTAAAATATTTGAAAAGACTTCACCCTAACTCAGCAGGAGGTAGGCAGAAGACAGCAGGGTTCCTACAGTGACCATAGCATAGCTGACTGAAGCCCTGAAATCTTGCTCCAGGGCATGCATTTTAAATCCTGTGCTATAAGGGCACATTTTGCTAATGCTGTTGTAGTTCAAGGTCCCAGGAGTCTTCAGACCCCTCTCAGAGCCCATTATAGGCCTTCCCCCTCCACCTGATGGGCCATAGCACAATGCCTTCTCCTTTGGTGGATGGAGGCTGGAACTTAGCCCATCAGTGGCACCACAACATGTCAGTGAAGATAGTTGCAAAACCAATGTCAGCTCCACAAATACTGGCATGCATCACTTTTTACATCTGAAAAACCCCTGAGCACATAGTCACTGAAGAAAGAAGGGAGAGGACCCTATACATTATTACACATTTTAAAATACTGTAGATTTTTTTTGGTCAAACATTAGGAGAGAGAAGAGTGAAGAAGACTAGAAATGGACCAGATGCAGGTTCTTAGCGCTTCTCTAACTTACAATATTTCTTTTCCTAAAATGAATGATTGAAGTTGTGAGATGCTTAGTTTACACTACAGCATGTCCTAAACATAAAAATGACATATTGAGTCCATTTAGTCCAATATTATGTCTTCTGACAGTGGCCAAAGCCAGGTGCTTTAAAGGAAATGAACAAAACAGGCAATAATTGAGTGGTCTGTCCCTTTCATCCACATAAGGTTTCTGGCAATCAGAGGCCCGGGACATCCAGAGCATGGGGTTGCATCCCTGACTATCTTGGCTAATAGCCATGAATTTAGGTAGTTCTTTATTATTTCAGCCTTCACAACATTCCCTGGCAGCCAGTTTCATAGGCTGACTGTGTTGTATGAAGAAATACTTATTTTGTTTGTTTAAAATTTTCTTCTTATTAATTTTATTGTATGACTCTTGGTTCTTACGTTATGTGAAGAAGTAAATAACATTTCCTTAGTCACTTTCTCCACAGCAGTCATGATTTTATAATCTCTGTCACTTCCCCTCTTAGTTGTCTTTTTCCAAACTGAAAAAGTCCCAGTATTATTAATGTCTTCTCATATAGAAACTTTTCCATACTCTTAATCATTTGTGTCACCTTTTTCTCTGCCTTTTCCAATTCTAATATCTCTTCTAAGATGGAGTGATGGGAACTGCATGCAGTATTCAAGGTGTGGGCGTACAAGGGATTTATATAGTGGCATTATCATACTTTCTGTCTTATTATCTATCCCTTTCCTAATGGTTCCCACATGCTGTTAGATTTTTTGATTGCCACTGCACATTGAGCAGATGTTTTCAGAAATCTATCCACAATGACTCAAAAATCTGTTTCTTGAGTGATAACAGCTAATTTAAACTCCCATCATTTGGTATGTATAGTTAGGATCATATTTTCCAATGTGCATTACTTTACATTATCAATATATTAATGTAGGCTTTGCAAGATTACTTACTAGAGTCAGGGGGTAAGGGGGCAGGAGTTCTTCTGAGTCCTTGAGGAAATCTTGAATGCTGCACCCACTGCCCCAGTTAAGAGTTCATAGGCAAAGTGCAAAGACAACACATGATTTTATTAAGGCATATTAATTCAGCTAGTTGTTCAAGATGGTGAAGGAATATTCTGGCTTATTTCAGAACTCCACCCTTCCACCCTAGAAGATACTGAATGACACAGTCACCAGTGAAATACAGTAGAAGAAGCATAACATCTTCAGCATAAACTTTCATTGACTGATCGTATGCTGAGGGGAGGAGATGGTACCTAATACAGTACCTACTGAAAGATGCTGGCTGTACAAACTAATCCATTCCTGGATGTCACACTCCACCAGCCATTTTGCTTTGCTTATTTTTATGTTTTGGGGTGGGTAGGAACCATGCCTGGTCCAACGTTGGAGGCTACCTTATCCAGCCATTGGCAACCTTTTCTGTGGATAAGTCCTTCTGCAGGCTAGGAGAGGACACAAGTCTTGTCAATGGAGCAGAGGGAGCAATTAGATTTCTCAGGCCTTTCCTTCTAAATACATCTTCTTTCCATTCTAGTAAGGACTCATCTACCTAAGAAGACACTGTTACAGACCTCCATCAGCAGTGTTCCTGGACCACCTTGAAAACACATGCAGCATTTCATGTCTTATTGTCTCAAATACTCTGATGCTCGGGTTCACAACCCATTTCCCTGGTGCAGTACAGCTAGGAGAACACATCACACTGCTGCTGCTCCACCAGCCACCAAAGAAATCTCCCCCTGAAGGGATTTTTCTGTAGCAGCAGACTTGACTTGCAGCCCCCAAAACCATGAAACAGCTAGTTCTGTGGCAGTTCTTGCAGAGAGCTGTCGCAGCTTCAGCTCTTAAAGGGCTAGCAGCATAAAATCAGCCTGCTGTCCACTGCTCTCTTTGGGCTGTCAACAGCAGGCTGATTTCATGTGACACACTGAGCCACTGTGCTGCAACACACTGTTGTGTCATGACACAGTGGTTTAAAACCACTTCTCTGAAGTGAGAAGCAGAGCTAAGCAAAGGAATGTGGTATGTGCCACAGCTTCTGGATCTTGCAACCTCCATGCAGTCTTCCAAATTCATATAATCTATATGAGCTGCTTGTATCTATCTCAAGTATCTATAAGGTTCCTCTCACTTTGGTATTTAAGTGTTGACCATTACTTACAGAGCTATATTCTCACCCTTTGGGCTCACCTGGTGATCTTCTGTTTCGTTTCTTAAGTCAGCACCTGTTTTGCCTTCCTCACTCTTTTTCTCATTAAATTGGCAACATCTGTGTATTTCTTTTCTGTTTAAAGCTAATATTGGAGGGTGGATACATTGGTTCAAGCATAGGAGATCTGGATTCTCTGACTTCCTGTGTGGCCTTGGACAAGTCCATTGCACAGTCTTCTCTTCAGTGAAAGAGGGATAGGAATAAAAAAAACAAGGAGTCGTGTGGCACTTTAAGACTAACAGATTTATTTTTCGCATGAGCTTTCGTGGGAGAAAATCCCACTTCGTCAGATGCTTTGAAGATGGGTGAACTTACAGAATGGAATGAAAATAAATGCAAGGGGGTGTAAAACATAGGATCAGGTCATACAGTAACAACAAATCAGAGCAGTTGTTAGGTTCAAACCATGGGAAGCCTGAAGTTAAATAACCTTTTGTAATGGGAAAACAACCCATAGTCTTGATTAAGTTCTGCTTTCACAGGATTTAGCTTGCATATTAATTCGAGTTCAGCTGTTTCTCTTTGAAGTCTTGATGTCCCAGCCACATCTCTGATGACGGTCGTTAACAAATCATTTATCGAGTGATTAGAAAGATGGAAAAGCTCAGCAACTGATTTCTTCATTTTGTGATTTCTGATATCAGCTCTGTGTTTATTTATTCTTCTGCGCAGCCTACCTCAGCCTTCTCAGTGGGAAGTCATTAAAATGTGTAGCGGCAGATGGAATGCATCAGCTAAAGATGCTGTGCAGCAGAATAGAGAGACAGATTAGCTATAACGATAATAATGGTTCCTTCTTTTATACTAATTCCTGGTCCAATGTAAGAAAAGAGCAAATTTCTGTGATTGTTTCCCATCATTACTGATGCATTGCTCAGCAGCCCCAGGTTCAGTTTTGCTGCTTCTCCTTTTAAGCGATCTAAGAGGTTTTTGTGTTTTTAATACACAGCCACACTCACACATTTACAGTAAAGTTCAGCCCTTTTAAAACTTTAGGAACATCTTTTCTAATTTTTTTCGTGATTCAACAGAATTGTAAGTTGGTCAAAGCTGATTTCCCATTTGCTGGCACAGTAAACATTTTCCCTATCACATATGGCTGTTGTGAAAACAGCTAATGGGTTAGTTAACAAATCAACAGACACAATGGGTTTTATAGTTTTTATATAACAAGAAATATATAGAACAAAGCTAGTGAGCAAGTGTGGGGGAAACACCCAAACAATTGTATTTCCTGGAGATATTTAAAAATTTGCTGTCAATCTAAGTCTACATGGTAATTTTGTAAAAGATAATAGCTTTGTTCAGACAATATATCCCAGAAATTAAAATGTCATCCATTGTCAGAGTTCTTAAATTGAATATGTTCTGGCCTTGTCACATGTATCTTTTAAGAATAAAAAGAAAAGGAGGAAAATATTTGTCCTAGGGAGGCCTACCCTGCCACAGTGTCCATGTGCTATCTATTGACTGTCTTGCTGACTCATAACTAAGTTAATTTTTCAATAACCAGAATGAGCCACAGTCTTGTGACCTGTCAGGAAACATGTTGATTGTTCTGGTTTGTCTTTTGTATTTCTACCTATTTAGAATCATAGAATCATAGGGTTGGAAGGGACCCCATGAGGTCATCTAGTCCAACCCCCTGCCAAAAAAGCAGGACCACTCCCACTAGATTATCCCAGCCAGGGTTTTGTCCAGCTGGGAGATCAGTCAGCACAGAGAGAGCTTTCTCTTCAAGAGCTGTTGGCATACAGGTTCTAGAGCAGGATTCATTCAACAAATGGGACCAAAGTGGTCCTGTGCTCCATTTAGCATGCAACTGGAAGCAAATTAAAGCAATCCTCTGGTATATCCTAACCAGTGTCTCTAACAGTCCCAGGATCAGTAAGGCACAAATCCATCCCCAGTAACCCATCAATTGGGTGATGGACTCTGTGCTGCTGCAGAGATGAATTTAACCATCCATCTGCCCAGAAGAAGAGGAATTATCAAAGAGGCACTGCCGAGTGATGGAAAGTTCTTTTCTTTCCACCTTCTTGGGCCCTGTGCACTCTTCCCATCATCACTGCAAACCTAGGGAGTTAGAGAACAGGACAGTAATTGAGCTCAACTTTCTCATATAGGAGACAATGTCTTGAATGAACTCAGAACAGAACTCCCTCAGCTGGGACTAATTTGAGTCTTAGATCCAGATATACAGATGTTGGTGTTGGGCTTATATGGCCCAGTGGACCGGGATCCCCAGCTCTTTCAACGACTGGATGCATAGCCATGGGCATGTCACTTAACCTCTGTTTATTTGTGTGTAAGAATAGGAGAAATGATAATCATCTTTGTAGATTGCTTTGGCATATATTGATTAAAATTTTGTAGCATTATAATTTCTGCCATAGAATGCTGTATAGTATTAGGATGGCAGTTCTTCAAATAGCCATGTTTTGTGTTTTTTAAATAAATATTTCTCTGCAGAAGTTTTCTTTGGATCTTATGAAATTTTTAAAGAAAAAAGGTTACATATAAATATTTTATTTATTAAAAGTTTTGCCATCTGCAAGGGTTTAAAAATCATGAGATTGACTTAACATGATCTGATCTTTAAAATTATATATAAATTTTTGGTTATTTTTATTTGCCTTCTGAGTTTGGAAGCTTTAGATTGGGGTCCCCAGCCTTTTTAAGGCTGGGAACCCCTTTGTAGTTAAAAATAATTGTGGCCCCCTCCCCGGAGGGTGCTTGGTGAAGCCGTGAGCAGAATTGGGCCCACACAGAGCAGAACTGGGTCCATGCTGCTCTGCTCCTAGGGAGCAGGGGCTGCCACGGCCATGGCCCCCTCCCGCAGGCAGGGAGCCGCTGCAGCCATGGACACCTGCCCCCTCGCTGTGTTCCCCACCTGCCAGCCTGTTCTTCGCCTCTCCCACTGGTTCCCTGTCCCCAACCCAGGCTCCCTTCCTCCCCCCCTTACTTGGCCACTGGCGGTGCTGCTGCACCTGGCCATCCCCCCCAAGCTGCTCTCCCTGAGCATGCTCTTCATGCTCAGGCAGGGTGGGAGTTTCAAAAACTCCCTGCCTGTGGGAACCAGAAGCCTGGGTCTCTGTGGGAACTGGAGACCCCGGTAGCATCTGGCCCCAGCTCCCAGTCTTTTCGCGGACCCCTTGGAGCCACTCTGCAGCCCACCAGGGGTCCACGGACCACAGGTTGGGAACCACTGCTTTAAATTATACCTGGTTACACATATATGCAGGCTAGAAAAAAAATTAAACACTGAAATATTCAAAAAATCACTTGACGCCAGGAGGTGAAGATTAACAAAAAATATGGAAGATTGTAATAGTCACAATAAAATTGCAAAAAGTGGTGATGTTTGGAATTTCTGTAGCAGTTACAGTCAGAGAAACCTGTATCACATCAGATCTGCTGTCTATGGCTAATACCAAGATGCTTGATTTTTTGCTAAGTCTGCTAGGACATACACACAAGTTAGCAAGCCCTGTTCAGGAGGTGCCAGACTTTAGAAGACAAGAAAGATGAGGTGCACTCAGGAGTAGAGTGGATATATAGAGTCTTTAATCAAATCTGCTTGTTTCCGTTATACATCCAAGCTGCCAGGAAGTAGCCACATTCCCACCTGGATCGTATAAGTAAGCCCAGAATACAGGGTTCACAAGACATATATACCTTCTAACATACTAAATACTAAAAAGCATGTTAGAAGGTATATATGTTTTGTGAACTCTATATTCATACAATATACAATATACATAATGCAACAGGTGCATGCATAATACAACAGGCTACATCATGCCTAAATCCCTACGTGGCTTCACTATCCTTAATATGCAGGTCACATGACTAGATCATACGTAATATGCAGCATATAATTACCTCACCTGTGTTCATTGTTTATGAAGCATTTGGGTACCAAATACAGTTCTGACCAATGAAATGTTCAGAGCTCCTTTCACCTCTCTGTTACCTGCCCCCCTCAGCCTGTTCACCAAGGTAAACCTAATAGCTTTTTAGAACGGCCATCACAGTAGACTGTTCATGTTTAGCAAAGAATGGTTTCCACTTAACTTTCCTTTGTTAGCTGCATATGATGCTTTCCATCCAAGGGTTATGTCTACACTAGAGGGCTCAGGTAAGTCAACTTAATAAGGGTGACTTAAAGTCAACCTTATTAAGTTGACTTAGAGAGGCCTCATTTGTTTAAGTTGACTTTATAAAGTCAGCTTAAGCCAGGGGATCCATTCAAAGTTGACTTGATAAAGTTGACTTTAAATGGGTCCCCGGCTTAAGTTGACTTTATAAAGTCGACTTAAATGACTCTTCTGCTTTCTCAAGCTTTATCAACAGGACTTTATCAGCTTTATCAAGCTGACTTTAATGGCTACATTTTGTTAAGTGGACTTAATAAAATTTACTTAACCCTTAAAGTCAACTTTATGGGTGAGAGTTATCAAGTTGACGTAAGCAAGTGCTTAAGTCGACTTAATGAACTTCAAATGTGGCCTTGGAGTTGCTTAAGTTGACTTAAGCCTTGTTAAGTTGAATTAAGCCTCCAGCATAGACATAGCCAAGCTGTTTATGCCGTAGTGCCACAGCTTCGATAACAGGTCTGATTTCTAATAAATCTGTTGGCCAGCTACTCAGTTCATATCAAACAAAAATCCTCCACAAGGGCCATTGTTGCAGATACAGTAGATAGTCAGATGAAAAATAAGTCTGGTGATTTTGGGACCTGTTGGATACTCTGTTTTATACAGTCCACATCACTGGCTGCTTGGTCAGAGTGCTGCCCATGCAGTTCAACATTAAGAGTAAAGATTTTGATTGTTTTTAGGTTGGGCACTCCACAGAGATTCATTTCCTGTGAGAAGAGGGAGGATAGGCAATAAACAGTAGGAGAACTCAATTTGTTGCCACATTCCAAAGGAACATCTAGTAAAGCAAAAAAAGCAAGTAGACTTCTAGCTCAATTTGCTGCTGTCCTCCTAGCAATTAATTGCAACAGAGTTAATCTGCTGCAGTCTTCATGGCAGTTAATTGCAGATGATAATCCAAAGAATTAAATTGATTGGGTCAGCAAGGAAACAACGTAAAAAAATTGTCTAACGTCCTGTTTGCACGTAGACATAGTGAACTAGCTTGACTGAACCAAGAATAAATACTTGGCTAATTTTACTAGAGAAAATACAGACGAATTAAAGCACATTATGTATTTCTAATCTGAAATCCAAGAAGCCAATATGAAATGCCTCTGGGGAACTAAAATACTTCAGCGCTGCCCGGACTAACACTGGGGTATTTTAAAGATCAGGTGGTTGGGCTTAGTTTGCTTTCAAAAGAAAGACTGCTTCAATTCTGCTTCCTTCTGCGCATAACTTCTTACAACAAGGCAGTTTTCTAGCAATAGGCATAAAGCTTGCGAAACAGGTGCTCAGTGTGAAGGACTGCGCATGCCTGAAAGTGTGTGTGTGGTGTGCATAACTTGTCAGCTTTCTGGCTAAAACTCCGTGGTCTTTTTAGAGTTTCCAATTTCCAGATCGGGGAGGCTGTTTATTTCTGGAAAACCTGTAGTTTGTTTGTTTGTTTCTACAGTGCTGGCTCCAACTTCCAAGAAATGATTTAATTGTCAATGTGCTAATCCACATGACACTGAATAAAGAGAATTCCCCTCCTGCTTTTGTACTGGGAGAGGTCATCTTTATTCAAGATCTATGAATGATGTGAGTAGAGTACTAAGAGCCACACACAAAGAGCCACATCCTGAGCTAGCCAATAATACAGCTGTCTTTTTGTTTACCAAGATGGAGACGGAAACTAAAAAGTGTTCCTGACTGCTTAACAATGGGAGAGGCTTGCAAGAGGCCTGAGATTTGGCAGGGCCTCACTTTCCTGGAGCTGAGGAACCTTTATTAAATCATGTCAGCTTTGACCAAGAGCCTGGCTAAACTTATAAAAGATTTCCCATTGCTTCTCAAGGCACATAATGTAAGGGAATCATTGTTAAGTACTCAAAAGACCAGAACACAGGGCTAGTTTGGGGACAAATGACACTTCTCAGTATTTAAATATGAAAATTATTTTTTTGTTATGAAAGTGTTTGCAGCTTTATTCACATTTATTTAGCTGGAAGGTTGTTCAGTAGGCTTTATTGATTCCATGTTGGCCTGAAAAGTCAAGAGGTAATGAGTGATTTTGTGCCAATGGGCTGTGAAGAATAATGCAGAATTCTCTTAGTCTTCAGGAAAGGTACCATATTTTTAGTGTTGATACAGTCAAAAAACAGTAAGATTACTTCAGAAATTGAGAAAGGAAATGATTGCAGATTTCAGTTCCAAGAAGTGCAGCGTGCTTTCAGTACGAAATAATTACAAGAATTTATTGGTCAGTGACTGAGGACATGACTGCAATATTTTCTTGTGCTGAGCAATTGACACTTATTCTATTGATGACAGAAAGGGCACTTCAGATATAAAGAGTGAAATTAATGACAGAAAATATTTCCCTATGACTATTGTTATTTGTAAATACTGTACATAGTTATTCAGCCAACATTTCTGTGCAGGGATAACGACTCTGCAGCATGACAAAGAATGGCAGGTTAAAGTGTCCACATGCCTCTGTTAAAATGTATTGCATGCTGTGAAATATTTGAAACCCAGTCTTATAATCCAACACACTATTCAGGAAATGTCACCATAGCTGCAGTACAGCTATTCTCACATCCCCCATAACTCAATGTCTAGCTGCAACCTGCTGTTTTGGAAAGACTGAAATTCCCTCACATATTCTTCATTGTGCCACACAAACACCTAACTAATAAATAGGTCCAGAGAATGGCATTTCCATCAAAATAAACTCCTCTTGAATAAATGGCACCAATCTCCATCCTTTGGAGTCTGCTCCTTTGGGCTACTAAAGATTACTCCTTTGCGAGTCAGCCGTGAGTCTCTGATGGGTATTAGATCTAGTCAAGAAATGCTCAACTTCCATATATATCTCCCATCAGGTTATAATTACATGGCATCCATTCTTAGCTACTTGTATGGAAAGGTGCTAATTCAAACCTGGCAAAGATAAACTACTCATGTTCCTTATTAGCATTCATGCACATCTGATCACTAAAATTCCACAATGATAGTAATGACAGAAATACCCAGGGGGTAGCCATGTTAGTCTGTCTACAGCAAAAACAATGAGATAATAATAGGAATGACACTTGATTTCCAACATGTGCTGTTTCCTCTTCCCTCCTATGTTTGGGTTAAACTCTGATCCATTTTCCTTGAGGGGGATCTGATTTTTGCGCTCTTGCTTTTCTTGCTAGAAGACATGACTGACAGTTATACAAACAGAGCTTGGGTCTTGCTCTTAAAATCTTGTCTGCCATCTTTAAACATGAAGTAGTTTGAACAATATTGAAGAAATCCACTCTAAATGCATTAATTCTGGTCAATCAACACCCAGTGTTGAATCTCCCTCTCCAGAGCAAGCTCCCATAGAAGCTAGACAAAGGTCAACTACAAATTCATCTAAGAAAAATTAATCTGCTAAAACTGGCACATTCTGGATTCAGATCAATAGACAGAATTGAAACTGTTTCCAGAGCACTGATGGATAATCTCTTCCTGTCAAAGAATAGAGGACAGACATCCATTCTCAGCCTTCTAGTCCTCTCAAGAGCATTCATCACTGTCCACCACAAGAGACCACCAGGATGAGTAATGCTTGGATGAGATCAACTTTTGAACTAAGAACAACTGATTAATGCACATTTAGAGCAAAACTGAGGTGATGCTGGTGGGCAGAGGAGAACATTCTGAAGAGTTTGCAGATGAAGTGCCATCTCTTTTGGTTGAAGGTACAACCTCACAACTGGTCAATTTGGTTTGTTGTTTAGAAGTACTCTTTGATTCCTTGCTGACTTCTCAGTTAGCAGTATCCATCATTATCACTTTTGACCATCTCCCCATGGCTAGGAGACTCTGTTCCTTCCTTGTGGAACATAACCAGCCATCAGTTATCTATGCCTTTGTTAGCATTTGATTGGATTACAGCAATGCAAGATACTTGATTATGAAGCCTCCAAGCTTAGGAAATTCCAAGGAATACAGAATGCTGCAGCATGTCTCTTCAGCAGCAGAGGCTACCATGAACACATCAGACCTGTACTCTGCTCCCTACATTGGCTTCCCATAGGATATCAAATCAATTTCAGGGGCTCAGTCCTTATCTTCAGGGTACCACATAGCCTGGGCCCAAGGTATTTAAAAGACTTCAGTGACCTTGGTATGCCTAGGGTGGCTCACCTGAAATGCCAAGATCAGGGCAGGCTTCAGAAGCAGAGCAGATTGCCTAGAACTGGTGGGTAACACTGAAGTTAGATTCCCCAACCAGTCCAAATGGTGCTTCTGATTCCCCACACTGGTTATCAAGAAGCTACAACAGAAATACAAAGTCCTCTTTATTGCATTTAAGTCTCTGTCTGCCAGTCAGCAGCCAGGTCCAGTAAAGAGATAAGTTATTTAAAATTCTCTTCATTTTGCCAAAATATTTTCCTGTTCCCCAAAAAGTCAGCGAGGTTACCAGATCAATATAGGTTTGGTTCTTACCTAAAATACTATGCTCTCAGCCAATCCTTTAGTAACTAAACAAATGGTTTATTGTAAAAGGAAAAAACAAATAAGACTAGAGATGTTAAAAGGTCAAAGCAATCAGATACATGCCAATGAAGTCAGAGTCCATGTACATCACATTCTTTGCAGAACTGTGGAATTTGCAGGCTTGTGCAATTCCTCTGGTGTACGTCTGGTACCTGGATGAGTCTCAGTCCTTTGTTTCACAACCTCAGTTGTAAATGAGTTGATCCAGAGGCAGGAAGCAGGAATGAGACAAGATGGGGATGGCACAGCTGCATTTTATAGTTTTTCTATGAGACTTGTACTTCCTTTGTCCCAAACACAGCAAATGGCATGGAAAAGACTCAGAGTCCCCTGTCCATGGGCATGTTCTTATATGTCCCAGTGACTTATAAGGTGTAGCCCCTGGATTCTTTCATTGGATTTATTGTACATTAGAGTTCCTTTGATGGGTCATTAAGCAAGCTTAAGGCTGCTGCCATCCTGTTTGCGGGTGTCACCCAGAAATACAGCACAAGTTTGAAATACAACTCCACCATCCATATTCATAACTCACATACAAAACTGACAAATACATATAAATGTGCTTATCAGTCATAGCAAATTATAACTTTTCCAATGATACCTGACAAAGCATATCTTGTAAGATTCATTGAAATTTTGCAATATCGATAGCCATAATATTATAAATGATGACTTATATTCCAGACAGCATCACAACTGCCTGAAGCTCTAGGGTGAGGATCATGGTCAACAACTTGGTTCCTCTGGTTCAATGGAACCTTCTACCAAAAGAGTAAAGCTCATCAGTTCCTCAGGAGGCGAGAACCGTTGCAGAGCTCACCACTTTCCACACCAAGTGGTGAGCATGTTTCTTTGACCTGCCTTCACTAACATAAACACATTGCAACATGTAAAAAAACCTTTCCAAAGAAAACTCTTCAGTGCACACACTTCTCTCCTTGGACAGGAGAATAAGAGAACACACATCACCTGAAAGATGTTGGTTATCATTTAATGCATTAGTGGAAGGTGCTTGGATACCATGTTGATGAGTTCTGTGTAAGAACCCATAAAACACTGAAAGACACAATGTGGTGGAAATATCATCTTTCAGAGGAAGACCATGATTTTCAATGGAACCTAAGTGAGGTAGGAGCTCAGCTCCCACTTAATGTCATTGGGAGTTAGGCACCTAACTCCCTTGAGGTCTTTTGAAAATTCCTGCCAAAATGTTGAAAATTAGGTCCTGTTTACTTTTTCTAATTAAATATCCAGCAGTACTTTTCAAAAGACCCCTAGCACCTGGCTTCAGTTCCAACATGGGTAAATATACTGTGACCTTAGCTCATTTCTTTAGGATGGTTTGAGCTCCTAGGAGACAGCAAACACATCTATCATGATGCATCTCCCTCCCTCTCCCCTATGTACATATACTGTCACCATGCACAGTCTGGCCATTACTGTTACTTGTAAGTGGTAAGGAAGAGCCCTAAGGAAATCGCAGTAGTTGTTACAGGAGACTGTGTCTCACTCTTCATTACTGAATTACTACCTCAGCATTAGATAATGTGGAGGTGCCATCTTTAAGGCAATACATTGAACTGAGTTTCAGATAGCATGATTACTGAACCTAATTTCCCCTTGTAGTTTCAGTTAGTTGCTATTTGCTGTTCTTCACTTTCTGTGCAAAACATCTGGGTACAGCCATTGGAGCTAGTAATCAATCATATTTCACAACTTTCTTCTCCATGGCATTAGTTTTTTCAATATCTGTACTTTCCAGGCAATTTGGAACAGGAGATGTACCATGTTCTACTGCACTCTGTTACCTGATTTCATTAAATATATTTAGAAATCAAGTATGAGTTTATGTTTCACAGATGAAGTGTTTGTACATTTACCCATGTATCAAATTTTATGGTTTAAATTCAGCACTGCTGTAATCAGGTGCAAACCAATTAGAATTTCTTGGTATTTTCCAGAAGTAAATTAGATCTTAACTCTGCAACAACTAGCACCCGATTAGCAAAAGGTATGTCCATCCACCATGCCATTAGTACCTTCACAGAGAGGAGACAGATTTAACTGCAGATGGTGGGCTGTTTTAACTTCCGATATTCTTTGAGAATTTCACTTTTTTGTGTCTTAAGTTCATCTCATGAGAACTTTGGCAGTAGTGCAGCCAAGCAAAATTTATCTGAAAAGATACATTTCCTAATGTGAGTAAGTAAAGAGCTGGGCCAAGGCCCAAGGGGCTGTGAGAAAGAAGGAGATGTGTTTATGCTGCAGAGGTCAGCCATCATGTTTCCCATGTGGGATTAATTTGGATGAAATTTGTACCTGCTTCCTCTCTTTCCTCGATTCACCAGTCAAAGTGGGATTTTCTCCCACGAAAGCTCATGCGAAAAATAAATCTGTCAGTCTTAAAGTGCCACACGACTCCTTGTTTGTTTTTTTTTTTGCTGGACTAGACTAACACGTCTATCCCATTGGAAATTAAAAGCCTACTGCCTTGTCCTAAAGAAAATGTCTCAGAATCATTTAAAACTTGTAAAGCCAATGAGTCAAATCCATTCTTAGTGTAAGGCAATTGATGCCAGTGAAGTTGCACTAAGGATAAAATTGTTCCTAGTTGTTTTGGTTCTCCAAATCTCTCTATTTTTTAAATAATAAAGTTCAGTTCTTTTGGCATAAATGTCAATAGATTAAATAATGACATTCAAGCAAAACAAATGTTGTCTTAGCTCCTACATTAAAGCTACTGGAAGTTTTATACTATTTTAGCTGTATTTCAACTCCATTATAATTCTTTTTTCCAGGTGTTATTACTAAAAATAACAGACCACCAGTTCCAAAAATATTTCACTCACCCATTATTTAAAAATGAACAATAACAACTGTCAGTGTGAAAATTCACAGGGGATGGGGCAGGGATTCAGCCATTACTAATATCTACTTAATGTCGCAACTTGGCTTAAAAATGCCAGATGTAAGCAGCAGCAAACCAGAATAATTTTACAGTGTTTGTATTTCTTTTTCTGTGCCTTATTGTCCCCACTTGTAACATCATAACCTAAATCTTTCCTCCAAATGAGTACACAATTGAATTCATAAAGCATCCTTTGAATAATGAAGCAGATCCTCAGCTAGTCTAAGTTGTTATTGCCTCTTTCTGATCCTGGCATATCTATCTATGAGCAAATTGGGATTTCCTCGACTGTTATTTCCTTGAAATGACTTGCTTTTCTTTTTCTTCTTTTTTAGCTTTATGACTTGATTGTGTAGAAGTTCATGGATTGAACTGTGTGGCTAATGGCTCTGCTCTAGGTTGGCAGCCTTCAGATACACTTGGCACTGGGAATGGTGTAAATGACTGCAGTAGCTGCAAGACAATGCAAAATCAGACAAAACTCCAACAGTGAATTCTGTCTCAATCAACTGAATAAATTTCTCCCACTCTCCAGACAACCTGTTGCCTAGACTTTTAATCATAGAAACTTGATCTGCAGTTACTTAGGTCTGCACACCTAGAATGAAAATATCTTCTCTACTGACAAATATGCTACAGAAAAGATGTGTGTCTATCGGCATTTTTCCATTGAACTGGCCATAAATTGGCATTTTCCCTTTTTTCCTTTGAGTTGACCATAAATTACTATTATTTTATATTATTAATGTGCTTCCCCACAAACAATTTTCCAATTTGCTGTGGGGCACCAGAACATTTTAATACTATAGCTTTCTCACCCCTGAAGAGATTGTATCAAAGCAATTAGTGTATCAAATCCTAGGGAGATCACAGACTGTATCTTCATCTATGGGTCACCAATACCACTTGTGCTCCTTTGGAACACTAAATTTTGCAAAGACCAGAAAGAAGCACACAAGAGCCAAAGACAAAGCATTCGCAGGGGATCTGGATGTAGAATGAAGTACTGGAAATTAGACAAATCCAGGCTCTCACTTCTTTGAGGAAATGTTGCAAAACCTTCCTATTTGATAAGTTTGCCATCATCACAAGCATTAAAAGTTTTAAATCTTTTTAGGACATAAGAAAAAATAATTTTGAGGATCCTCAGCCTAGTCCATATGGAAGATCTTCCATCTCATGGGTATACTATATAAACAAGGAGTCTAGTGGCACTTAAAAAGACTAACAGATTTATTTACTATGTAGTTTGTTTTAGCCTGCTGATTGTAGCTGTGGATGAAGATTAGAATAGCACTGACAGTGCTATGAAGAAAGCCTTCCCACTTCTACAGTTGGTTAAAAAATCACAAGGTGCTCATTTCCCTGCTCTCAGGGGGCAGAGTGATGGTATATCTGGTTAATCATCAGCATGTGCCAGTTCATATTAGCTATTGGAATTTTAAAAAATAGTAAAATTTTTGTTTGCCTGAGCCAATTAAAGATACAGTTTCTAGGGCTTTAGGCTAGGTGTTGAAGATTTTGGGCTGGTGTGGAGAATTTGCCAGTGTTATTTAAACCAAAGTCATTGTCCCTACATTTCAGATGAAGGACTTAGGCATAGATCCAGACAATGCAGTTTAAATTCTGGTACATCTGCAAAATTAGGTTCTTCTTTACTAATTCTTTGTGTCTTCAAGGGGAGAAACCAACCTAAATCAAAGTTGTGGTTTTTTTTGTTTTTTTTGTTTTGTTTTGTTTTGTTTTTTGTTTTTTGTTTTTTGTTTTTTGCTGTACTATGTTTTCCTTGTCTTGGCCCCTTCTTTTTTTTTTGGGGTGGTCTATTTTTATCCTCCCATACAATTTGTACAATTTGCTCCCTCAGTACAAAAGGGGCTGTGATGGATAATTTAGCACCAAACACTTTGCTGGTTAGTGATTCAGGCAGAGTTTGTACTTTCAGAAGGAATCTGAACAGGCAGATTTCTCTTGCAGTTATTAAATCTTTCAAAAATAATAATAGGCAGCATTCATATCAAAAGTGTAAAATGCTGAGAAGAATTCTTGGCTCAAAAAGGAATGACAGGATCAGACAGGTGTCAGTCCAAGGGCACAAGCAGAGACAAGGCATCTTACTGCTTAAAGCAACTTCCAGCTGCTTGCAAACCTCTAGAAGAATGTTTAATGAGCAGCAATCTCCTAAGCTGCTCTGAGGTATCCTTAGTAACAGGGTTATTCACCCATTATACTCTGGCCTTCTGTGTCACCCGGCCGAGTGAGCTGGATTCTGCTACAGCAGAACAACGTGAGAGAGCTATTCAGGCTGTTACTGACTCAATAAAATGGGGCCGTACTTTTGGCTTTCTTAATTATACCCGCTGCTGTTTGAACAAAAAAAAAAAAAACAATCCCAACATCTCCACTGGAGAAGAGAAATACCACTTGTGAAAGGTATCTCTAGCTATTAGCTGGCAAAGTCTCCATTTCCCAGTTCTTCCTATCTCCTGGTCACCCTCCCCTGAATTTACTCTTAGCAGAGAGAATATCACTGTCAACAAGAGACCCGCTTGTCACTAGCAGTCTCTCTGTTGAAACAGTTCTTATTTGCCTTGGCGCAAGTTTGATTAAATTTATGGGCTAGATTATGCCAACCTAATCCATATTGAGTGGCATCCAAGCTCTTTTGCACATACCCCCAACCGCGTCCCCTAAACTGGTGTAGTTAAAGGAATGCAACCTGCTCTTGTGTGGGAATAGTCATATCAGTATAAAGATGGTTTATAGTGGAGTAGCTATTCCTATATAGGAAAAGGAATGAGCTATACCAGTAAAAGGGATGTTTATACTAGTAGAAGTGCATCCACACTAGAGGCTTTACTGGTATAAATGTACTGGTAAAAATTCAGACTCCTAGCTGACATAGTTATATGGTAGAAAACCTGTGTAAACCAGACCACATTAAAATGCCTGGCCTCATGAGGCAGTGTAAGTACTACTTACTGCAAGGAAAGGTGACAGACACCAGCCCAATGACATTGCTGCCTTCAAGTTCTTAATATAAACTATTTGAGCAAGAAGATCTTTTGCATTTTTGGACATCATACTTAAAAGTCAGTTTTCAACCATCTCCTCAGCTTATATAAAATCTACAAATAGCAGCTGAAAATCTGGTTTCTGGAAAGTATCTTTTGTAAATCCCAGCCATAGAATCCTAGGGGTTAGAGGGGAACACACCTGTTAGCTCATTCAGGTAATTTCCTTGATGATTTGAGGTGGTTCTTTATTGCTCATTGGGACTTGATGACACTGCCATTTTCATGGTGCTGTCTAGCATGCACAACAGTGAAAGGTGCACAGAGGCACAGGAGAAGCTCTTGGGATAGCCCTCTGCATAGATGATGGCAAGTCTTAGCCCCCCTGTATACTCATCCCCCTACACACAAATAGGCAGCATTAAAAAAAGCAGCAAGACATTTGCAGGGGATGAACTCAACTGCCTAGCTATGAATTCCCCTATCAAGCTGCATGATCAGGTTGCCTGCCCTGCTCATCACTTTTACTGTGAATTTATACACTCCACATCTGCAGCATGAAGGATCAGGCCTTTACTAATGTTGGATCTAGTCTAACTTCAGATGTGCTAAGCAATGGGGCTTCATCAAACCTCTTAGGGTATGTCCACACATCTCTTTTATTTTGAAATAACACTGGTTATTTTGAAATAAAAAAGATTAGGTCCACACGATGTTTTCTTATTTCGAAATGACGGGCTCTGTCATTTCGAAATAAGAACCGTCATTTCGAAACAGCTTAAACCCCATTCATTTCAAAACGGCTGTTATTTCGAAATGTTTATTTTGAAATAACACTGTTTGGACATGTTTTGAAACAACATCACTGGTTGGAACAACTGTTTTGAAACAACGTGTCCAAACAGCTTTATTTCGAAATAACCATTTCAAAATAACAGCTGTTTTGAAAGGAGGCTTTCCCTTAATTCGAATTAACATTTTCTTAATTTGAATTAACTTATTTTGAAATAAGGACTTTATTTCAAAATAACTCATTTCAAAATAACTTATTTAGAAATAATGATGTATGTGTGGACATAGCCTTAGAGGGTTATTTCACAGGCAATAAGATCTCCTGACAATTTCTCTCTCTTAATTTTATCCCAATATTCCTCCAGCCCAGCTATTTTCTCAGCTGTGATTAAGGCCAGATTTTATCCGATGAACACAAGTATTTGGGCAGTTCAGAAAAATGCATTGTTCTTTAATGGTTTGTAGAATGCCAAATCATTTTACAATTGTATAAGATTTATATATTTTAATCCCTGAACAAATATAACATCAAAGGGGACATTTGCTATCCTTTGAACTGGGGTACATTTAATTTAATGTCAACAATGAATCACGTCAACAAATAAACATGAGGAAGAAAAAGCCTTTTCTGCTCTCCTCATAAAAAGGAAGGCTTTGCAAAAGTCACTGCAGAAATGTTAAGGGATTTATATTCCCTTCCCTACCACTTCAGTGACCTTGTCATGCGATAAATAAATTTTGTTAATCTTTAAAAGTGCCATGGGACCCCATTTTTGTTTTGCTGAACTAAACTAACACAGCTACCCCTTTGGAACTTAGAAACTTTCTTATCACTGTAGTTGCTCAGCCGGAGGAGTCAATACAGAGAACGACACACAGCACTTTCTCCTGCCCTGGGGCTCCTTTTGCCAATCTACAGAATAAGATACCATGTGCAGGTCTCACAGCTAAATTTCTCACATGGAGGCATGCAGCACTGACTATACAGCCTCCTGGCTCACCAGTCCATCAGTTTTCTCCCAGCAGGGCTAACCTACTTCTCTTCAGCTATAACTAGAGATCCAAAGCTTCCTGTTGCAGAGACAACCTGCCTAGAAGCTATTTGATTGTAGGATTCCCGTATTTTTCTTGGAATTCTGTTCCAAACATGACTGATCCTGATGGTAAAAAAATCCCTTTCTAAATCCAGTCTGTCTATCTGCATTTCCAAAGTGTCTGCCGCTGCAGCATAGGGATCCCTTATTAATTTTTCTTCTGTAAAATGGGGGGGGGGTGAAGGTCTGTGTAGACTTTCCCTTACCAAACTGGTATTTGTATGAACACACCTGCCCTACTTAGGTGCTCAGTGTGATGGGACAGGATGCTCAAATGGCTGGTGCTGGGTTACAAATCACTTTAGTGTTTAAATGCCAGGGTAACAAAATGTTTTCCCTTTATTGTATGAGCAAAGGGCAGGAGAGCTGTACTGAGCCTGTTCTTAATGAAGGGTATCTATCATCTGACCCAAGGAGGTCCCCTAAGCAAGGGGCTCAGATGCCAGAGCTCTGTGAAGTTTGATAGAGTATAAATAGGTATTCCTCCCTGGAAGTGTTGGCTTTGCTTAAGAACTCCTGGCAGGCTTTAACCTGCCCCCCCTTCAAAGATAGAGCTAGTGACAATTCCATTCAGAGTCTTTTGGTTTGTTAAGCGCTGGCTGGAGTCAATCCCATCTACTAGGGCCTAGTGCTCCTCCCCAGCTACAGCACTCAGGCTCATCCAGTAAGAGCTGAAATCACTGGGAGCTGAGAATCAGAGATCTGGGTGGAATATCAGGAGACCATCCGGCAGAGGGCATAGTGGAGAAGCAGGTGGTAGCACAAGGTGAGGGCATGCAGAAGAATCACTGGCAGGGTAATACAGAGTGGCCTCCATAGTAATAAGTGGTTGGTAAGGCAGTCAGGCAGCAGAGCAAGCAAGGTGCTTTCTTTCCTCTACCTCTCCAACTAGAATGAGAGGTGAACTCTACAGTTGCACCTCTAGACTCTCTGTTGGCCCCAACTACAGAAACCATCTATGACTAGGGCACTGTGAAGTGAGGGGTGCATTAAAGGAACTTTTCATTGCTGAACTTTAGAACCTGAAGCAAAACGAATCTGCTCATGTACCCAGGAGTGGGTGTTCTGTCATGGTTTTATGCATTTCGATCCTGCTTGTGATGTTTTCCTAATTTAATGTTCGGTTACTTTTCTCTTTTATGTTAAAAGTCTATTTTCTAAACACACTTTCTGTGCTTGTGAGAGGGGAAGTATCATCTCTAGAGGAACCCAATGGTGGTGTGTTATTGTCCCAGGTTACTGGATGGGCTGTCCAGTTTGTTTTGTGTTGTATTGCTGAAAGGAATCCCTAGATATTAAACCTGGCTCTTGCTGCTGCTGCTGCCAACTGGCAGAAGGGTTACACTTCATTTCCAGCTATTGCATTAGTACAGTTGTGGTGTGGAATGGATTTTGTCCAGGAAATAGTGCACTAGGGTTTAATGGTGTGAATAACAGTCACTGGTTCACATCAGGGGCTGGTTTTGTTCAGCACCTTCATTATCTGACCTGGAGGATGGGTTGGATTGCACCCTCACAAGTCTGCAGAGTCTAAGTTGGGAGGAGCAGTAGATTCTCTGCAGAGTAGGGCTAGGCTAGAGAGTGACCTAGACAAATTGGAGGCTTGGACCAAAAGAAATCTGATGAGGTTCAACAAGGACAAGTGCAGAGTCTTGCACTTAGGATAGAAGAATCCCATGCACTGCTGCAGAGTGGGGATTGACTGGGTAGGCAGCAGTTCAGCAGAAAATGACCTGGGACTTACAATGGACAAACCACTGGATATGAATAAACAGTGTGCCCTTCTTGCCAAAGAAAGCTAATGGCATATTGGGCTGCTTTAGTAGGAGCAGGTCCAGCAGATCAAGGGAAGTGATTATTCGCCTGAGAAGTGATTATTCAGCACTGGTGAGGCCACATTTGGAGTACTGCATCCAGTTTTGGGTCCACCACCACAGAAGGATGTGGACAAATTGGAAAGGGTTGAGTAGAGGGCAATAAAAATGATAAGGGTGCTGTAGCCCATGACTTATGAGGAGAGATTGAGGGAATTGAGCTTATTTAGTCTGCAGAAGCAAAGAATGAAGGGGGATTTGCTAAAACAAGCATGTACTCCTTCAGGACTTAATAGGGACATTGGATTTTTCTCTCATGACAACATGAGATTTGACCTCATCTTCCTCTGTATGCTGGTCCCCAGTGTTTGAATTTTTACAGCTTCTTTTGATTTGCTGTTACAGTGTAACCTGCTCCCATGACTTACACTTCCCTGCATTTATTTCCTCCCATTCTGTAAGTTCTCCTCTTTCAAAGCATCTGACAAAGTGGGATTTTCCCCTGTCAAAGCTCATGCAGTAAATAAATTAGTTTGTCTTTAAGTGCCATAGGACTCCTTG
>ML681997.1:16585400-16628245 GCA_007922195.1 Podocnemis expansa
GAAGCAACACAGTTGTTTTGAAACAAGGGCTTCCCCTTGTTTCGAAACAACTGTGCATTGTGTGAACATGTTTTTTTTGTTTCGAAACAACCTCGTTGTTTCAAAACAAAAGTGCTGTGTGAATACACCCCTAGGCACCTAGAACAGTACTGTGCAAGTAAATATATTGCTATATAGGCCACTGTTGCCACAGTGTTTAATACAGAAATGTGAGCTGCACAGATTGTGGATCCCAGAACGCAATGCTGCATTTTGAGCTGAATGATAGGCCATTTAGCCCAACATGGAGCATTGCTGAAATTTTTGTGGTTGCTTCTTTGTAGTCCTTATCATCTTATGCAAAATATGTGCAGCTCACAGATGGGCAAAGTGTGGGTGTTCTTGCTGGAGGTCTCCAGTTAATTTTTTTTTTTGATAGAATGTCAACGGGTTCCTCTAGTGTTTATCATTGTAATTAATTGTTCCAGGAAAACTCAGCTGAGATGGAGTATTTAATTTTCAATTAGATCCTGGGATTTTTACCAAGACTTCTGAGTTTCTCACATTGGGCATCTCTACACTACAGGGCTTTCTTAAGTCAACTTAATAAAGCCTACTTAAAGTCAACTTTATTAACTTGACTTACTGAGTCCACACTTCTCCTAACTCAACTTAACAAAGTTGGTTAAGTTGGCTTAAGAAAGTGTCCTAATAAAAAATGTGTTTGCTTAGGTTGACTTTACTAAGGTGACTTAAGCAGGCACATGTTATTACATAGGTCTTCTTAAGCTGACTTAGATGGCCACATTGCATTAAGTTAACTTAATAAAGTTGACTTAATGTGTAAGTTGACTTAAGGAAGCCCTTAAAGTGACAATAAATTCCAAATGTGGCCACGGCTTTGCTTAAGTTGACTTAAGCCCATAGTGTAGACATACCCAATGAGGTCCAAATAGCTTGCCCCAGACAGTGAAGTGAGTTTATGGCCAGGAATCCTACTGGCTCCCAGTGTTATGCTTCAGGCTTCAGGTCAGGTGGTCATGAAGGTTTTCATAGCAGAGATCACATTTTGATAGTCATTTATTTATTTAGATTTATAATACACAAAAGCAGAGAGTGTCTGTTTTAACAGGCTCCTCCCTCTCCCATTCCTGACTGCATAATATGGCTGTGGCAATCACAACAGCTGCATATATGGAAGAGTAACTTCCAGACAGCTATGAGTATATTAAATGCTTTGCTGAACACAACAGGCAATTCGTGCATTTTAAATAAGCTTTATCACTTTCGTTCTTCATTTCTTCTTTCCTTTATGCCTCCTCTGAACCTTTGCCTCCTAACCATGTTCCCCTCCTGCCCAGTGCTGGATTTTCCATTAGGCACTGTAGGCACAGTGCCTAGGGCCTACAAAATTTTTGGGGCCTACGAAGGAGGGAAAAAATTTAAAAAGCAGAAAAAATAAGGAAAATCACATGGTTTAGCACTAGAATAGTTTAAAGTGCATCATGTCAATTGACGTAATTCCATTGGTGTTTACCCCTCTTTTCGCACACTTCGGAGGGAAAGTCCCTAGGGCCTACGAACACCAAAATCTGGCCCTGCTGCTGCCTGGTCTCTTTCTCCACCTCTCCATTACATGCTATTGTTGGCACCCCAGGATAGGATCCCAAGCCACTTATTATTCTTAGTGTACTGCTATGGTCCCGTTGGTGCCTGTGGTTTCTGAAACCAACTCAAGTTTCTTCCTTCCCTCCTATAGGAAGGAGGGCTGCCTCCCACCTCTTTGTTCCCAGTTGCATTTATAGATCTCCAGTTTTCTTCTTTGCAATGAAAGGCCTTAACATTGTAGAGACAGTTGGAAACAAGCAGGGGAGCTACTACTAGGAAACCAATCTCCTCTCTGTGAAGTACCAGGAAGTGCCCTGCAGAATTTGAGAACTTCTGCACTCGATCAGGGGTTCTCAACCCCTATGCTGTTGCAACACAGCTGGGAGGGCCATCAGCTGTGTGTGACACACCATGCGGCTGCTGCTTCCCCCACCTCTGAAGAAATTTCCCTGTAAAAGGGATTTTTTGGCAGCTGGAGGCTTGACAGGCTGCCCCTGAGGCCATGAAATAGCTGATTCTGCAGCAGCTCTTGCAGATAGCCACTTCAACTTCAGTGTTAAAGGACCAGCTGCTTAAAATCAGCCTGCGATCATAGCTCTCCTCAGGCTGGTGGCGGGAGGCTGATTTCACACGACATACTCATTCTCTGTGCTGCGACACATTTTTAAGTTGTGACACAGAGGTTGAGAACCACTGCATTAGACTATCTAGTCTTCTCCTACAGACTCTTTCTTGCTGGGACTTGAGCAATTTTTGCCCTGGAGCTCATTTCTCCACTTGCTTGATTCTAGGTATTGAAAATCACAGTTCTCATCCTCCATCCTAGCTGATCAGTATTCTCTTATGAGTCTGATGCCCTGTGGTAGCCAGAGACCTTAGGCAACAAGCAGCCTGAACTTCCTGTCGAAAGAGAAGCCATGCATCACCTTGGTACTGGCAATTCTCGCTTGCCAGTTGTATGTGAAAGAACTCCATTGTGTCTGTTAGGTACAGCGCCATGTTATGAGTAGGGCATAGGCTCACTGCACCAAAGGAAGCTCCCGGAAGCAAGCTCATCCATCTGCATTTCCAAACAGTCCATCACTGTCATACCCAGGCCCAGAGTGTTATGGTGCATTATGGGAGTGCCCTTACGACTCTACCTCTTCATAGGATGCAGCCCGAGTATTGTGGCTCTGCCCCTTGCCTACATTTCCTGCCTCCTTTAGCCAATGTGTGCCCCCAAGGGGTGCATAGAGTGAGAAGCCTTGTGCTGCCTAGATTATTGGTTCTATAATATCAACAAGTTTCTGCCCAGGGTATGTGGGTGAGAGGATGATCCTTGCATTGCCCTCTGCCCCACCATGACTGTGCAACTATGGAAGAGCCTATCAGAACGTGGCCCTAAATAATCTCTTTATAGTGAGAGTAATAGATGCAAAAGGCTTGTGTAGAACAAGTCTTATTAGATTTGTTAAAAATGGGACTTTTGCTGCTGAATTGAAGTGCAAGGGTGACCTATTTCACTGCTTGTGGTGCTATTCTGGTAGCCATTATATATGAAGCAGAACAGGAGCCTGGCATCTATTCTCATTTAATACCACTCTCAGTCCTGACTTTGAAATGTCCTAGTCCTAGTAGGGAAGTGAAACTTGGATTTCAGTGCGCCTAAAAGTCAATGAGAGGCAAAAGGCAGCAAAGGAAGAGGCACATTTTAATGAAATAATTTGGGGATTCAGACCCAAATAATAATATAGCAGCCGCCGAGCTGCTGTCAACAAAGCTGCTGGAAATACATTCATGACCCAATATTCAAATCAGCACAAGGAAGGAACAGAACTTCTGGGATTTCATGTACATAGTTATTGGGCTATCATTAAAGGGAAGGAGAGTCTTGTTTATTAAACATTATCAGTGGCTGTTTGTTTGTCACTATTCAGGAGTCTCTGGAGGCTTGTGGGTCGCCTTTGGGAAAACTGCTAAAAATTAGGCCAGTCAGTATCAGCAAAATCATACCCAGGGAGGGAAGAGGACCAGTCATTTCATTTAAAGAGGGGAAGGTTTAAGCTTTGGCACCATCTGTGCTCAGGATCCTAATACTTTGGCAACTGTTGTGGCTATAACAGTGGTTCTCAACCTATTTTGTAGGCTTTGTCCAGTACTACCTCTCTGTCCCTGAGGACATCACATGGACTTTAACTGTGTTTGATTGGACTGCAAGTGCTCCATGGGACACAGGTTGGGAACCACTGGACTATAGCAACGTAAAGTCTCCAGCTGAGTCTGACCGGTTGTCTTTTGATTCATGCAATAGAAGCACAGAAAGCAGTAAGGAGCCAATATCTGTGCGATTAGGGGTTGAATGTAAACACAAAGGGCCACAGTTTGGCCTGTTCAGCACAGGCCTGTATTTCAGGCAGGACAGAGATCTGAGGAAGAACCTCTACGCCCTTCTCTTTTTGGGGTGGCTCTCACACACAAGTTAGCTAGTGGGGGGGGCACTCAGTAGAGAGTAGAGCAGAGGGACAGTAAATGTGAGCATCCTCCATGTACGTGGGACAGGCGGTGGGCTGGGGCAAGGAGGCAAAGAAGACCCCTTGAATCCTCCCATGTAATGACCAGCTATAAACTGGTCTTTAGTGTATTTACAAGTATAGAGCCTACCCTATTCTATGCTCCATCAGGGCTGGATTAATGCAGGGACAAAAGGGACTGAAGCCCCAGCCCCTGGATTAAAGTTGGGGGGGGGCAGGCTCCAGCCCTAAGGCTTCTTTCTGTCTGATACACCCCCTTCCCCACTCAGCACTGACTTGCGGTGGGGGGTATGGGTGGCAGGGCCAATGCAACCATATCGGTGAACTAGACAGTTGCCTATGTGCCAGGCTTTAAGGGGTGCCAAATTAAATGGAAGTGATTTTTTCTTTATTTAAAAATAATATAATATGTTCTCTCTTATAACATGGTGGAGGCATCAAAGTCATAGTTCTCCTAGGGCGCCAAAAACCCTTGGGCTGGCCCTAGCGGGTGGGCCATTGCCCTGCCCGTGCTGGGGGTGGACAGGGTCCTGGGGCCAGAGGCCAGGCTCTGCACTCCTGCCCCATCCCAGGGCTGACTGGTCTGCCCCTGTGGGTGGGGCTGGCTAGCACCTATTCACACCACCCGAGAGGTGGGGCTAGCTGGCACATGGTGTGGCTTTCCAGGGCCCATGGCCCTGGGGGCTGCACCAGAGGCCATGCCATGCATCAGCTGGCCCTACCCCCAGGGAGCAGACCAGCCACAGTGGGGCTGAAGCAAGAGGGCCCTCTGGCCACCGGGTCCCCATTCCCATTCCTCCCAGCAGTGGCCTCAGCTGCAGGCCCTGTGATGGGTGGTAGAGACTCAGCCCCAAGCCAGGGGGCCCCCACATTGGGGGGCAGCCCCAGAGACCAGAACTGGTTAAATCGGCACTGTGCTGCATGGATGTGTTTGCTGGATGTGAATATTGGAGGAGCCATGCCTCTCTGCAGCAGCAGGCCAGGCTTCATACCCAGAGTTCAAGAGAGCATTGGGGAGAGTGTGGCTACTGTGTTTGGTAACCCAAGAAGGGTGCTCTGCTGGCTGTAGGATGCCCCCCTACACCAGTCCCCGCCGCTGGTTGGCATGCGGGGTGTTATCTGCATTACATGCAGGGAGCGTGGCACTTGGCGGAGGTGGAGTGGGGCATGCCGCATCTTTTGAAATGAGCTGCGTGAGTGCTGGTGATCATGTGGTGCAGCTGCCTCCTGCTCTGTGCTGGGAGGATAGCTCTGGCTTGTCTAACTAAGGGGAGACCTGTGCTCCATTTGCTCTCCCTCCCACTCCCTGCGCAGCTCCTACCAAGAAGTCAGGTTTTGTCTGTGATAAACTTACACATGCACACCTTTGTTTACTTAAAAAAAACCCCCAAAACCATGAATAATTTCGTCAGTCACCCACATTGTGTTAAAGTAGGTAAAAAGCAACAATGAATACAAAGGGCACTCACTCACCCACCAATATACTCAGAACAAGCAAGACCTATTCCTGCTCACATTGAAGACTGGGACTTTTGCCAGCAAACTCCTGTGGAGCAGGCATAGGTTGTTGGGTGAGTACAAATGATGTCAATGTCTAATATGGTAAATTTGCACAGTTAACTAGTGATTTTGCATGCCCAACATGAGACACTTTAAAGGGGCCTGCTTCTTCAGGGCACAGGAGCTCAGCACTTTCTGTCCAATAGGTGCGTTTGAAGTGTCTCTCTCACATAGACACCCAACATTTTTCATTCAGGAACCTCGAAGTGCTTTATGAACATTAACTAATTGGTATGGTAATTCTGTGACTGTATGTAGATTGGCAAGCTCCCCTGGCATTGTCGATGTAACAAAGTATGATAAGCATTTGCCTTCCAGGGGAATTATCAGAGCACTGACATTGTTAATACAGCCTGAGACTTTCTTGTGTACAAGATTACTCAGCTGCCTGTCAGATATATCTAGCAGTGTTGTTTCAGCTTCCCTCTAGAGATTATTCCATTGCCTGTGGATCACCTCTCTGTGAGGAATTTTTTTCCTAATATTGTGTATGAACAATCTTCCATCTTCCACCTTCTAATTATTGTATTTTGACTTACTCTCATTTGGCCGCCCCGAATAATTCCTTGGTTTTGGTAATATTTTTAGTATATAGTTATGTCCCCTCTTTCAGTGTGACCTCTAAGAGGAACACAATAAATTCAAGTTGTTCTTGCAGGACATGCCCTCAACACCTTGCTTTTTTTAAATTCCTTTCTGAGGCTCCCTCCAGGGTGTCACTGTGCCCCTACTGGAGTAGTCCCGGGTTCCCTAAAAGCTGCAGCCTACACAGACAACTTGTACGGACGATTTCTATTAATATCCCATACCTTTAAAATATTTGGAAGGAAGTGTCAGTCAGTGAGCTCACAGAGCTCTGAAATATCTTGTCAGTTTCACATGAGATGCCAGCCCACTGTACTTGAACTGAACGGGAGGTGCTGGTACTCGAACTGAAAGTAATTGCTGTAGCGTAGTGGTGCCTGGAATGAAGCTGATAAGGCTGAAGTCAGCATAGAAAGTAATCAGATCAGCAAATTTGCTAGGGTGTAATTTAGTGACCGCTTTTCAGCCACGATTTCAGCTTGTTCATCTTCTTCTTAGCACCGCAGGCAACCCCAAATCTTTTAAGAAATTAAAATTAATAATTGCACACAGTATTACTATATATTTTAAAGACCAAATTCTGTAATGATGCTGTGTATGACATCTATGGAAATTCTTTATTGGGTGGGCTTGCCAGACTGTGTCCCCAATGGATAATATTGCATTGATAATTTCTGGAGTGGAATTGGGCTATAATAGTTTTTCATTGATGTTCTTATTGGACCCTCCACTGGTCTCATGACTCAAACTCAAAATCCCACCGTGCAGCTACCAAGCTTCCAGTCAAGGAGATCTAGGATAAGCTTCCTTTCTGAGTCTAGTAATTAACACTGCTCCTTAGTTGTCTGTAGTGGTCTTTTTTTATATTACTCATGTTTAACATGGTAGTGCCCAGAGGCCTAATACAAATGGGACTTTAGTGTTCTAGGCACCATACAAATATAGGATAAGAAACATTTCCAGCCCCAAAGAGTTTACAATGTAAATAGACACAAAAGAAAAAGGGGAAGGGATAAAACATGGCAGAAGACTGAACATCATGATGGCAGCGAACACCATTAACTCCACAATGTTTTGTTTTGTTTTATAAAAATAAAACAAAAGTAAAAGAAAATAAATAAAAGGTATAGTCTTCTTTCCAAACCCTATTCAGCCAAAGATGGGTAAAGCACTTTTACTTCAGTGATGTTTGAAATTAAATAAAAAGCATCAATATAAAGCTAACTAAAGGATTGATTTTAACCACATTTACTTTGAAGATCGGCGTGAACCAAAAAAAGGAGTTGAACATTTGCAATCTAAGCCCAGAGCTGAATATCAGTTACATATAGGGCCAAACCAGGGCCCCAGACTTTGAGGCTACTGAATTTTAGGGAAGATTGTTTCTTTTGTTGCTGGTGGCAGCTGGAAATCTGAATTATACTACTACTGGGGATATTAGTACTGGGTAGATGTATTTGTGTAAATCTCCAATATGGATGTGCTGCAGCAATATGGAGTGAGACAAACTGAAATGGTTTTACAGTGGTACAATATATTTACACTAGCCGTTTGGTCAGAGGCAGCTACTTTGGCATTTCTACACCAGAATGAAGATCTAATTTAGTGTTTTCCTTTAGTTTATATTGCACTTTCTTTAAAAGGGTACACTCCATTTCCTGCATGTCAATGAATACCCTCTTCTGTGATACAGGAGACATTTTCTGCAAGACAAAATGCAGGTCTCGTTGGAAGGCTTTTGAAAAGATACTGTTGCCTGGAATTTTCATGGAATGAGGCTTGATAGGAATCTGCTCCACCTGCCATTGGGAAGAAGATACTTTAACAGCTGTGGACATAAATAGCATTTATCAGACAGAGGAGAGGAAACAAAGATTTTGGTAATTAGAGGAAGACATCTACAGAAGGTTTTCTTAAGAGGCAAATAAATCAACCACATGCAGCTGGTAAGGAAGGAGACAACTGATGGAAAGTTACAGAACAGACAGGTCTAAGAACTGTCTTTCAGCAAATGTTAATCAACAGCAGAGACCGGAAACTTGTACTGATTGTATCAAAGAAGTTGGACAACAGATTTATCCAGGGGAGAACGATACCAACTTAGAATAATAAACTGAACTTTGACTCCCCTAATTCAAGAATTATGGTCCAGTACTGCTTCCATTGTTACTGAAACTGACATTCATTTCCATAGTCTCAAGACTTTTCCTGCATGATCATATTCTGAAGGAAGGGATGTCAAATAATATATTAAGTTTATCTTCCTGGTCAACATCTTTTCTCTCCTTGTTTTTTTAAATAAATAATGCTCCTTCCATAAACTCCAGGCAGACCAACCCCTGCACCCACTTAGGGGGACATTGGTTTCAATGGAGGCAAGCACCAGATCAAGATTTAAATTAATTAAAATGGGTTTGAAGCAATGTTCCCTCTAATTTTTGGTAGGCTGTGTGTGCAAAAATTTTTTGTGTGTGTGCAAAAAATTTCTTTGTGTGTGCTAATATTAGCACTGTTGAATTTTTTTGTGCACACTATTTTTTTTCTTGTATGCGCAGGTTTTATGGCCTGTGTGTGCATGCACATGCACACAGCTTAGAGGGAACGGTGGTTTGAAGCCATGGGGCCAGACTCACTGCAGTGTAAATAGTCAAAGCCCCAGTGAGGTCACTGGAACGTTGCCCATTATAATCAACTGAGGATGTGGCTCCTAATAGTAGTTAGATCCCTGGCTAGTTCTTTGTTCAGGGGTTAGCAACCCAAAAGATAAGAAAAGCCATTTTAAAACCTCCTTCAATAATGGTTTTGTGAGCTGCAATAGGTATAGTCTGCTGGTGGGGCGATCTGGGAGCTGGGCCATGGTGCCTGCCCCAGGGTCCCCTGCTGGTGGGAGGGAATCCGGAGCCTGGTGTGGGCTGCCCACAGAGTCTGCAGGTGGTAGAGGGGCAGGGGCCAGAGCCCAGAGCTGCAAGGGAGCAGGCAAAGAGCTGCTTGTGGCTCCAGAGCCACAGGATGCAGATCCCTGCCTTTGTTTGACTTTGGTCAGGTTGACTGTATGTATCGTGGTTCTACCTGATCGGACAGGTTTGAAGCTGACTGAAAAGATCAGGAAGCATTTTAATTAGACTGTAAAACATAGAACTATGTTGCTTTCATGAAACACTGTCCAGACACAGTTTACAGTCCACAGACTTCTGGCTAGCATACTGCTCAGATAAACTAAGTACATTGCTTAAAATGTTAACAAGGTTGCCCAAGGTTACCGGATGTAATAGGAAACACTGTAAATATTACAACAACCCTGCTGTTACCAGCTGCCTCGGGGAGGAACCGGGGCACAGCCCCCGGCCCCGCCCCCAGCCCGCAGGCCCCGCCCCCTTGCTGGAGACAGGGCCAGAAGCTGCCACGTGCAGCCACGGGTGGCTGGGCCCTGCATCCCCGGCTGGGGACGGGGCCAGAGTGGCCACCACTGCTACAGGTGGCCACGCCCCGGATCCCCCACGGGGGACAGGGCTGCTGCTGCTGTGGCCGCGGGTGGCTGGGCCCCGAATCCCCGGCTGGGGATGGGGCTGCCGCGGCCATGGGCGGCTGGGCCCCGGATCTCTGGCCCAATCGGGCCGGAGGTCGGGGGGGGCGCCAGACCCGGGGTACTGGCACTGGGATTCGGGGCACGTGCCCCGGTTGCCCAGCGCCAGCAATGCCTCTGGCTGTTACTTCTGCTGTCAATACAACCCATTTGGGTGAATTTCTGTACTCTAGCTACTATTGATTTACTACAGTGACTGAATCAATGAAAAAGTGATCATATAAGTGATCCATGTTACTCATTTGGTAAGCTCTCTCCAAGGAGGAAAATCAGGGAAGTGAAACATCATTAATCATTTCCAAAGGGGTAGCAGTGTTAGTCTAATTCAGCAAAACAAACAAGGACTCTGGTGGCACTTTTAAAGAGCAACAAATTTTTTTATCGCATGAGCTTTCAAAGCACCTGACGAAGTGGGATTTTCTCCCATGAAAGCTCATGCAGTAAATAAATTTGTTAGTCTTTAAAAGTGCCACAGGACTACTCGCTTACCATTGATCATGTTGCCATCTGAGAAACAGACACCTTAATGACAAACAACTAACTGTGATTCAGCTTCTGGAAAAAATAATTTCTAAGCAGCAACAGTAGTGGGATCAACAATCACTTAGTTCCAGCTTGATCTGATTAAAACCATTTTAATTCCAAGAAGCTCAGTCACAGTGAAATCAGTGGACAAATGCAGCTGCTGCTTTTAGAAAAGGAGTTATGTGAGGAGTGAAGATTTGTTTTGCATTAAACACTTAGGTTATGCCTACACTGGAGGCTCTCTTAAGTCAACTTAACAGGTCGACTTTAAGCAGGTGCATCGTTGCGCTGCAGCCAGCAGGGCGTGGGCCCTGCATCTCCAGCGCCTGGCCTGCAACCAGGGTCAGCTCTGCCCAAAAGCCAGTGTGGCACTGGTTTGGGGCACTGTAACTTAGGGGCACCGGTGCCACACTGGCGCACCCGAAGCTTCTGTGTGCAGCGCCCCTGCTCCCTGCCAGCTTGCCCCGCTCCCCAGGACAGGGAACAGCCAGCCCAGGGGCAGAGCCGGGCAGCCTACAGGCCAGCCTCTACTTGTCTGCCCCTCCCCGAGGCTGGCTGTTCTGCCGTGAGGCGGGGAGGGCCGGCCCAGAGGTGGGGGAGGAAAGCAGAGCCCAGCCTCCCGGATCGCCCGCCCTGCTTACAGGACAGGAAACAGCCGGCCAAGGGGTGGAGTGGGCCAGCCCATAGGGTGGACTCTGCTCTCTCGCCCCACCTCTGGGCTGGTTCTCTCTGCCCCTAGGGGGGAACAGCCAGGCCAGGGGAGGGGTGGGAGAGTGGAGGCTGGCCTCTGGGCTGGCTTGCTCTGCCCCTGGCTGGCTGTTCTCTGTCCTGTGAGTGGGACAAGCTGGCCTAGAGAGGCACCAAAACCAAAGCTGGCTTGGGGCACCACAGTCCTTTGAGCTGGCCCTGCCAGCAGCACAGTGGAAGGGGCCGGATCTGACTCTGGGCTGCTTGCCAGCAAGTGGCTCAAGGCTCAAAGCCAGAGCTGGCTCCTGCTGCTGCCCGCAAGTGGCAGAAGTCTTGAAGCTGACGTCTGCTGCTTGTGGGCAGCAGCAGGAGCTGGCCCTGGCTTCAAACCTCCTGCCACTTGCCAGCAAGCAGCCCGGAGTCAGATTGGACCTCAGAGTGGCAGCGGCTGGGTCCAGATCAGGCCTTGGAGCAGGATCGAGGCCGTGGGTGGGAAGGGGTGGGCCTGGATCCCAACCTTTAGCCAGCAATGCTGTTGAAGTGCTTAGGTTGACTTAATAAAAGCCCAGGGTGGCTGTCTAAGGCTCTAGTGTAGACATACCCATAAGGACTATAACTATACAAATATCACTAGATAAAGGCAAAGGTTTGGCTGCATTTTTAAATACCATGAGCTATGTAAGCGCCTATTTAGCACAGGGGGAAATGGAGAGCTCTCTTTGTATGAGGAGTATATATTTTCAATCTCTTCTTAATATACATGTTTCCTTAGGAGAGGGGTTCGCAGCCCCTTCACTGGTGCCACACAAGTGGCAGAGCTCCCAGCTGTGTGTGACACAAATGCGCTGCTGCTGCACCCCCCCCCCATGAAGAAATCTCCCTCTGAAGGGATCTTTTGGTAGTGGAAAGCTTGACTGGCAGCCCCTGATGCAGCAAAACAGCTGATTCCATGGCGGCTTTTGCAGAGAGCGGCTGCAGCTTCAGTTCTTAAAGGACCAGCAGCACAAATTCAGCCTGCAGCTGCAACTCTCCTGAGGCTGACGGCAACAGGCTGATTTAACAAAGCACACTCAGAGACTATGCTGTGACACACTTCTGTGTTGTGACACAGAGGTTGTTACCCTAGGAGTCTTTCAATGATAATCTCTTGACCTCTGCCTCACTCCATACCTGCCCCTCATATATTCCTTCTCTCCCATCTCTGACCACTCTCTCACCTTTCTCCTTTCCCTTGTCTGTCTGTTTAGCGAATCTGTTTTTAACTAGTTCCACTTCAAAAATATTCAGGGTACTAACATGGCATTTGCCACAACTTCATGTATTGCTCCACTGGTATTTTCTTCCCCCATTCTATCTTTGGTTTGTCTTGTTTATTCTGTAAGCTCTTGAGGGCAGGAGACTGTCTGCTATGCTGTGTTTGTACAGTGTCTAGCACAATGAGGACCCCCATCTCGGCTGGTCCCTAGGGACTACAGTAATAAACAGGATGAGTAGTCTGCCAGAGAAAAAAAATCATAATAAAGGTAGAATTTTCAGTAATCCCTCAGTGATATAGGAGCTTAACCTTTCAGTGGGACTCATGTTCCTGGTCGCTTGGGTGCTGTTGAAAATTCCACCCTATATAAATAAAGCACCCCAGTTTGGATCCACCTTTGTCAGACTGGTATATGTAATGATCAGGAGATACAGGCAGTGTACAATGCCAAATGCACTGTCAGCGCTCACTCATAATAAATAACGTGTGGAATATTCACACTTACACTCCTAACTACTCTAACTACTTGTAGACTGTGTGCGCAAACAATTTCTTTGTGTGCACAAAAACATTTTTTGTGAGCACCAATATTAGCACTATTGAATTTTTTTGTGTGCGCAGGCTTCATGACCTGTGTGCGCACGCACACGCACACAGCTTAGAGGGACCAGTGCTCCTAAGCATTCTTTTGGCTTGCAACATGGAATCTGCCAGTGTTTATAAAGTTAAGAGGAGCCACCAGCACTTTTTTGGTAGGCAGGGCTACAGTACCCAGGGAAAGTGGTGCCTCTCTCCATGATGATTATATTTTCTACTCAGAACAGTACGTTCATACATGCCAGACATTTTTATCCCCTTGCTGAAGTGGAATCTACTGTTCATAAGCAAAAATCAAAGAGCAGAAGTGAGCTGTGCAATTCATGATATAAAATCCCTAAAGACTGCAGATTTCCCATGGTAATAGCCCTTAACATGGTAGTCAAGGTCCCCTTGTAGTCTGCAGTTTGTGGGAAATCTACCCCTGGATGCAGAATTGTGTTTCAGAATCCAAGCTTTCATTTGCATGAAACCGTTTTTAGTTCTCATTGTTTCAGTCTTCAGAAACATGAACTGAATGTAAGCAAATTCAAGCTTGACTTCTAGAGTCTGCAAAGAGCCTGAAACAATAGCTCTTAAAGCTGTGAATTGTCCCATTCTTCTCATTTTATTTGTTGACCGTAAAACATTTTGGTGATAGTATAAACATGAGCATTGCCAGCCTTTTCCACTGGTGATCATTTTAGCAGAACCCTCCAGCCGATATGTTTATCACATATTTCTAGGTGCTACATATCTCAGCTGCCCACACTCAGCTGCCAAATTTCCCAGTCTCTACTGATAATTTCTCAAGCTCAATTGTCTGTTGTCCAGACACAAATTTTTGGCACCGAAAACATGTGGACAGGAAAAAAAATCAAACGGAACTGTTCAGGGACTACTGTTGCACTGAGTGTGTTACCCATTTTCATTTTAAACTCAGTACAAACCAGGAAGTGTTTGCAGTTCTTCAGCACCAGTTGTCTGAGAAGCCAAGAAGTTTTGTGCCCAAATTTAGGTCCAGCACACTGTAAAACACAGGTGGCCCTACACTAGTAACATTATTGGAAGGGGCTGCAGGTGCACCTTGTACAATTCCATGACGTGTACGCTCATGGGCCAGAAACATTCTAGCCCAGATGTCTCTGAGATGGAAGGGAAGCTCCAGTACGCTTGCCAGAGGGATGAATAGTTAAAGGTCTACTGTTCTGTAAATGGAAGCACAAAGTACAACCTTTTCCTGCCATCCTGAATTAGTGACAGACCCAGCCTTGGAGGCCAGAAGGAGCCACCAGGATCGTGTCATCTAACTGCCTGCACATTGCAGACCACAGAACCTCACCCATCCACTCCTGTAATAGGCCCATAACTTGCTGGCAAAGAGCACAGGACTCCTTAAGAAACAGCTGTTTGAGTACGGAGGAAATCCCATCAGGGAAAGCTTGTATAGTAAGATCTGGCACTGCCCCAGTACAAGAGGTTCTGCTAGACAGGGCCCTTTTTCTGGTTCAAAGTGCCATGAGGAGCACAGCATGCTGGCTGGATAAGTGTAATGCCTGGTTTTTCAGTCTGAACAGTCTCATACCTTTAGGGAACACTATTGTGTGTCTTCTCTGGAAGGAACAGTGGGCTCAGTCCAGTTCTTAATGGACAAAGGTCCACAAAACCCATCACTTCAAATGCCACTCATGGCACTGTGGTGGGCAGCCTGAGCAGAGATGTTGAAGCCTGAATGGACATGGAACTTTAAAATCATTTCAGCCATAGAGATGACAAGTCCACTTGGGGGTGAGGACTGGTGTTATTGCAAGGGTAGCATAAGGAACTTTCCATTGGTGGTATTTATTCTGCAGCCCTTCTCTCAGTGTAGGAGTTCAGGAGGTAGGGCTGTCAGTCCTTTTCACCAGCAGAACATTCACATGTGAAAAGAGCAAAAGTATTTTCTTGCTGGGGTCAGTCAGTCCAGGCTTCCAGCTACAACACCATCTGCTACTGAATCAGTCCATCCACAGACAGGAGTGTCTGAATCATAAGTAAAATCAGTCCTTTGCTCCTAGATCAAGCCACTGTGAATCAGGATGGCAGGCAGTCCTTCACCCACACAAGAGGAGGGTCTGAATCATGCTCTGAAATAGTCCTTCCCCGTCAGATCAGGAAGGCTTGAGTCAGGAGCTGAATCAGTCCTTCAGTTCCAGAGCAGATGGAAGTAAGACTATGATGGTGGCACAATGGGTCTCCAGGTGGGGGACTGAGAAGGAGAGCCTCACATGGTTCAAGGTGATCCTTCCATATGGCTTAACACCAGCACTGACAGGCTCCAGAAGGATCCAGGGCCAGACCATGGCTAGAGGGACACTTACTGCGATATGGACATAGAGGCTGTGTTCACACAGCATTCTTATTTCAAAACAACAGGGGTTGTTTCGAAATAAGAAATGCCATGGCCAGATGATGTACCGTTGTTTCGAAACAACGGGTTCCGTTGTTTTGAAACAATGGCGGTGTTTCGAAACAACTTAAACCTCATACCCTTTAGAAACAACGTTGTTTCGAAAGGAGTTGTTTCGAAACAACCCTGTTGGGACATGTTGTTTCGGAACAAAGTGTTCCGAAACAACATTTGACCCTCAGCACTCTGGCAAGGGAACCCTCAGCACTCTGGCCAGGGTGCTGAGGGCTATCCCTCAGCCCCAGAAAGGGGGCTGCAGCCCCTGGTGGGGGGGTGAGCCGCCCCGCAGCGGCTCACCCCCCACCCGGGCTGCCCCTAAACCCCGTCGGGGGCAGCCTGGGCGGGGGGGGTAAGCCGGGCGCCCCTGACCCCGTGGCGGGGTTTGGGGGCAGCCCGGGCTTTAAAGACGGCGGGGTGAGGCGCTGGGCTGCGCTTCACCCTGCGGGTGCCTGCAGTCCCCTCCCCAAGCAAAATAGCATGTCCACACTGTGGACATGCTATTTTGCTCCCTTATTTCGAAGACACCTTTTTTGTCTTTCGAAATAAGGTGTTTCGAAATAACCCTTTATTTTGAAACAGCTTGTTTCGAAACAAGCCTTCTGTGTGTGAACATAGCCATAGTGTGGAGAGTGCGGTGGCCAGAGGGGTGGGGGAGAGCCTTGTTGCTCCAAGGACACTCCTTGGAAAAGGTTTTGAAGGGGCAGCTTTGTCAGTCTAGTTCAGCAAAACAAACGAGTAGTCTCGTGACTCTTTTAAAGACTAAGAAATTTATTTATCGTATGAACTTTTGTGGGAGAAATCCTCCTTTGTCAGATGCTCTCCATCTTCTCTTCAAGCCTTTGATGAAATGGGATTTCTCCCACAAAAACTCATGTGATAAATAAATCCGTTAATCTTTAAAAGTCCCACAAGACTCCTTGTTTGTTTTCCTTGGAAGAGGGAGTGTCACATCTATTTATTTAAACAGAAGAGCCTCCTTGGCTTTCTGATGGTATCTTCCAATTCCAGCTAGCTTAACCAGTGCTTTTCTAATCTCTGCTCCTCTGCAAAGATTTGCACATCACTGCTCATGCACCTGATGCAATGAGATGTGGTTACTCTCGTCTGTGATTGTTTGGTAGTTTCTAAAGGCTGCAGTGGGGATCAGAGCTCTGTTGTGCCACAGGTGGTACATACAGGCAGTAAGAGAGGCCCTGCCCCTGTAGAGCTTAAAATCCAGTCAGGCAGTGGGGTTGGACAAAGGGAATGTTATCATCCCCATTTTACAGTCAGGGAACTGAGGCACAGAGACATGAAGTGATGGGTCTAAGGGAGGCTGTGGAAGAGTCAGAACTGAACCCAAGTGTCCCTATTGCCCTGCTCATTCCTTCTCCCTACGTATTTATAGCCCGTTTTCCCTGCAATAGCATAGTAATCATGGGCTCTCTCCTTAGATACACTCTTTGGGAGCTGGGAGGGTTACCGCACTTTTCAGTCTCCCAGTCTTTTTGTGCTCACTGCTCTGTTTTTCTTAAATCCATCACCATCATAGTATCTTGAATAATTGCAGAGCAACTGCATTCCTGTATGCCATCTTTGGCACTTCTTACCTTATTTATTGTTCTCTCTGACATTAATGGCATTCTCCAGTTGACATCACTAAGATTCATGCGACACTTATTGTCCTCTGAGAACTTAGTTGACAAGACATATTTTCTTCCTGTGAACAAGGGTGGAATCATCTGCTCCCTCTCCTTTATGTGTTTGAGACTTGCCACAGTGGAATTTTACTATTCTTGGTGCCAGCCAGGAATATAGAAGTGTCTGGAACTTTTTGAATTGTATTATAGGAATTTTAACTGATTTTTACAAATTGTGGGGTACTGGGGAATGGAAAAAGGAAAACACTGCTTAGTTAAAAATTATGAGCTATACCTTACGATCAGATACATATACCAGACTCTTGGTGGTTTTTAGCATATGTGTATGCGAGCAGAAGGTAGCCATGTATTTCACTGCCAAAGCCTGAAATTTGTTAGTTATAAGCATATCAGCCAGGATTGCCTGACTTTATTTTTTTTTTTAACATTGATGTGTTTCTGTCTACCTGCAAATACAACTGTTACGAACAATACTCCACACCTTCCTGTGCCTGCAGTTGTGAGAAAGGGAGAGGGCCTCAGAAGGGAAAGGAGGAAGAACAGCACCTCCGAAGATTACTTGAGTAGACGATGTATTATGGTTTGAGACAGGGATGACTGAAGCCAACACTGTTTAACATTTTTGTCAAGGGCCTAGATGAAAACATAAAATCATTATTAAAAAGGTTTGGAGATGACACAAAAATAGGGGGAGTGAGTGGTAAATAATGAAGGGGGCAGGTCACTGATAGAGAGCTGAATAAATTGTAAGCAGATTGCAAGCAAACATAAGGGCTATGTCTACACTGCAGGCTTAAGTCAACTGAACCAGACTAAAGTCGACTTAAGCAACTCCATGGCCCCATTTGGCATTTATTAAGTTGATTTAAGCACTTACTTAAGTTAGCTTAATAATTCACACCCTTAAAGTCAACTTTTAAGGTAAAGTTGACTCTATTAAGTTGACTTGACAAAATATGGCCATTAAAGTTGACTTCATAAAGTTGACTTTAAGGCAGGAGAGCCACTTAAGTTGACTTTATAAAGTCAACTTTAAATGGGTCCCTTGGCTTAAGTCGACTTTAAGTTGAAGTTAGGTCAACTTACCTGAGCACTCTAGTGTAGACAATAGCCTATGTGTTTTAGGGCAGCTAAATGTAAATGTATGGATCTAGGAACAAATAACTTAGGCCAAAATTACAGAAGGGGGAACTGTACCCTGGGAAGCAGTGACTTTGAACAAGATTTGGGGGTTCTGGTGCATAATTACTGAACTTGATGTCCCTGTTTGAAGCTGTGGGCTAGTGCGATCCTGGGATGCATGCACAAAGGAATCACAAGTAGATGTAAAGGGGTTATTTTACTCCTGTATTTGGCACTGCTACAGTTACTGCCAGAATAGTGAGTCCATTTCCAGCATTCATGATTTAGGAAGGATGTTGATAAATAGGAGATAGTTCAGAGAAGAGCTGTGAGAAGGTTTAAAGAATTAGAAAATCTGCCTTATGTTGATAGACTCAAAGAGCTCAGTCTATTTAGTGTAACAAAGGGAAGGTTAAGGGGTGACTTTATTACAGACTAAGTGCCTACATGGTGAACAAATGTTTGATAACAGGCTCTTCACTTTAGCAGAGCAGGGTATTAACATGATCCAATATCTGGAAACTGAAGCTAGAAAAATTCAGATGGGAAATAAGGGATACATTTTTAACAGTGAGGGTAATTAACCATGGGAACCATTTACCAGAAGTTGTAGTGGATTCTTATTCAGTGGCAATTTTAAGATCTAGATTTTATATTTTTCATAAAAATCTGCTCTGTGAATGATTTTGGGGAAGGTGCGTGGTCTGTATCATATAAGTCAGGCTACACAATCACATTGCCAGGAAATCTGACAGCAATCTTTTGCACAAGGTTAATCTAGATCAGTGGGTCCCAACCTTTTCTCTGTCATGGCACACCTTGATACCTTCAAATATTTTGAGGCACACCACCATTTAAAAACTCATGAATATTCAAATTAACTTAAATCACATGAATATTCATGATCCATGCACAGTGTTTCAGAAATGGTTCTATGTGGAGTAGTAGGGGTAGCAGAGCAGGGGTGGCAAAAGAGGACAAGGGCAGCCATGTGGGGAACAGCACAAGGGTGGTGAGAGAGGAAGGGAGAACAAGGGTGGCTTTGTGGGAGGGGGGTCAGCGGGGAATCTGGGGAGTGGGAAGGTTGGGCAGAGGAGCATGGCGCAGCACCCACTTCCCCCTTCTCCACAGTGGCTGCCTGCCACCCAGGGCAAACCCTCACCCCACTGCTGCTCCCTCCCACCCCAGTCGGGCCTGTCCTCCCCTTCCCCAGCCTCCTGCTGCCTGTGATGGACCCTCCCATCACTGCAGCGGCCAGAACTAGGCCTGCAGCCCCCAGCTATACCCCCCACATACAGCCACCCCATCCCCCAGCTACACCCCCCCAACCAAACAGTCACCCCACAACCCCAGCTACACACCCTCTGCTACACATCCGCTCCCACCCACCTCTGCTACACACACACACTCGCCGCACACAATCCCCAGCAGCACTGCGTCCCCAAAACCCTTACCTGGGCTATTTGCAGGCTGCCTGACACAAGCTGCTCTGCCCTGCAGGGGGAAATTCATTCACTCCCAGCCTCCCCCAGCTCTCTGCTGGCTGGGCCTAAGGTGGAGCCACTGGAACGCTGCATTCGGGCTGCTTCTGCTATTTTTAGGGGGACCAATGGAACTCCATATTCCATTGCCTTCTTCTGTTTTTAGGGGGGGCCAGAAGGCTGCTTGCCTAAAAATAGGGCACCCTGGAACTGTGTTCTAGTGCCTTCCCACTTACTTTAAATCGTGCCTTTTCCTAGCCCTGCACAGCCCATGTGGCTGGGCTGAGCAGGGGTGGAACTTTAACTCCAGCACTTGGGGATGCTCGCGGCACACTTTGGGTGTTGTTGCGGCATAGCAGTGTGCCCCGGCACACTGGTTGGGAACCCCCAATCTAGATAACCTTGTTTTTCACTTTACTTCTTCCCTTGTCTCCCCTCCCGCACTGCTCAGCTTCATGTTATACTCAGCTCCTGCAAGGTTTCTCGATTTAAGATCTGATGCAAAGCCTATTGAAGTACATGGCAATTCTTCAACTGATTTCAGGGGGCATTGGGTCAGTCTTCTCATCTATAAATTATTTGGTCAGGTTCTTTTTTCTCTGTTTCTATTTGTACAGCACCCATAATAATGGGGTCCTAATCCTGAATAGGGCTGTTGGAAGATACTATGATGGCAGTAATAAACAAATAAATCATGGAGTGGCATCTTCAGCTCCTGAACTGTGCACAGTGAAAAACAAGTGTAGTTTCAGTTATAGCATTCTTTCAGTGTATAATCTGAAGTGTTATGAGTAACACAGGAAAGAATTTATTTTGTCCCATTCTGTAAGTTCCTCCATCTTCAAAGCATCTGAAGAAGTGGGATTTTCTCCCATGAACGCTCAGGTGATAGATAAATTCGTTAGTTTTTAAAAGTGCCACAGGACTCCTTGTTTGTTTTACTGAACTAGAGTAATACAGCTGCCCCTTTGAAACAGGAAAGAATATTTGTTGTTTAAAACAACATGTCAAATTTATAATGAGTGTTTTATTAAAAGGACCGTTTATGAGAAAAGCCTGTTTTTCCACAAGTAACACAATGAAACAACCCTCATTTGCCTGGGTTTATGCAGGAGGTCAGCTGTGAAGTCAGCTTTTGAATAATGCTTGCTAGGACTTGCAGCAAAAGGGTGAAGCTTGATATGCAAGATAATATGCCATCTGCATGCAGAACAAGAGAACAAACCATATTTCTGCATCCACTTGAGCCGCTAGGCTTTTACAACATCAAGAACCAATTAGAGATATGGATATCAGGGTGTAATCCAGAAAATGAGGTGATAAAACAACTTTTCTGTCTTAAAATAACATGTATGCACGAGTGTATGCATAAAAAAAAGAGAGTTCATTTTCACTGTGTTAAACTAGATAAACTAGGATGTAATTTATATAGTGATTACAAAAAAGCATGTTGGGTAAAACAGCTGGTATACACTCCTATTCCACATTTTTGTGCCTCCTCAGGTATCAACACATATTTGTGCCTCCTCGGGTATCAAGTGTGGACATTTGAGCCCACTGAGAGCCCAATCCTACAAACACTTGCTACTGGTATAGGGCCAGTTTTTAATCCCTTCAGTCACAGTGTCCAGTACTTACCCCCTGAGTGGTCCATCAACATCAATGAGTCTAATTGTGGAGTGAAGTGCTACTTAGCATGAAAAATGGTACCTGCATCTGGCCCATAGATCTTACTATTGTGAGCTGTCCTGCTGTGTACAACAGGCCCATTGAACACAGCAAGCAGTGCCCCAGCTGTCTGGGGGCTAGGCCCTTAGTCATTTCAATATGAGGTCATTTTTTTAAAACGAATTACTTGTGGGAATTTCTCCTTCTCAGGCTACATTAAAATGCTGGGTGCTTTCTCCAAACCCAAGTTCTTCAGCTTGACAAAAGCATGCAGTTTTAGCAAAACAAGTGGAGATGAACTGAGTTTCCCTAATATTAAACTTGGAGATGTGCACTGAACAGAACATAAGGTTTATTCTCTAGAAACTTAGTCTAGTGAAAGACGACTGGCTTTGTTGTTCAAGTCGCTGATCAGGTGTTATGAGATCTCAGTTCTAGTTCTGGCTCTGTCACCAATTTGTTGTATGAGCTTAGGTGAGTTACTGAAGCTGTTTTCCCGTGTGTAATATGGGGATACTATCCTAGCTCCTGGGGGGGGGGGGGGGGTCTTGTAAATAATATTCTAACAAGTCTATATCAAACATAGTCAGTTTAGGATAGCCCAGAGAGGCTTGGGGAGTATTGAGATTAGTATTTACAAAGGGATTAGCTAACACAAACTAACTGTCAACACAAATTGCAACAGGAGCAAAAACTCTAGAGCTACAGATATAACTTATGGTGAGGATAATCTGGACAATATTTTTTTATTATTATTACCTGCACTTTTCATTGCTCAGGTGTTAAGTGTTAGTGGGAAGAATGTTGTTAAAAGCTTCCAGAGTGACAGCTGGAGATAGAATGTTTTTTATATGCTTTTAGAGAATACCAACCAACAAGAATTGAGGTAGGATTAGGAGGATTAGCTATTTATGAGACAACAGATAGCATTTGTAGTTATATCAGTCAGGGTGAAAGTGACAGAGGTTACTGAGCCTCATGCTTCAGAGCATACGTGTCTCACCAGCTGGAGTCAGGAAGAAATCCCCAGCTCAAAGTGATGTGATACGGCATAATTACATGCCCATGGGTGTTCTAAGTTTCGTCTCAAGCATCTGTTATTAGCAGCTGTTGGAGAGTGGAGGTTCAGCTACATGCATTTAACAGGGCAGTGACTGTAGACGGGGATCACTGGTAGCAATTACTTCACCAGATTTGGGTCTCTCCATGTACCTTGCTTCCCCTCCCAAATCAATGCAAAAATGTAAGAAGCAAAAGTAAATGCTTTTGTCCAGGGCTGGTCCATCCATAGAGGCAACTGAGGTGGTTGCCTGGGGCACCAACCAGCAGAGTGCACCAAGGGCTGGGCTGGGGCTGGGGCCAGTAAGTCTTCCGCCCTGCTCCACCGGCTTTGGGCCATGGGTTAGGAGCTGGCCCCAGCCAAGGGAGCAGCTCTGCCACCATGACTGGGCCTGGCAGCTCATCAGGCACCCGCCCAGCACTTGCCCAGGCTTGAAACGGCACCAAGGAGGGCTGCCAACGGGGGGGGGGGGGGGAGGGTACCAAAATGACAGATGCCTAGGGCACAAAAAAATCTTGTGCTGGGCCTGCTGTGTAGACATTTACTTTTCTTGCCATAGCATCACTGAAGGCTGTAGATCTTGCCTATTTTCCCCTTCTTTAGCACTGACAGTTGGAGAGGCAGTGCGCCCGGAAGATGTGTTGCTTCTCACTTACTGTGGCCTAAGCCCTTCTGGGGTTCTTGGCGCTGGTTCCTAGAGGCAGGATCAGGTGATGTAAGGAAAAAAACAGAGACACTGAAAATAGGATGGAGGCAGGCCAAAGAAATGAATGGAAGCACATTTAGAAAAGTAATGGCTAATCAGTTGGGATCAGTTTTTCCTCTCGCACTTGCCTCAGTGTAACTCCAGTGACTAAAATAACTAATCCCAGAAGACACATGTATTAGTGAGAGCAGAATCAGGACCATCAGGTCCACACTGGCCCTCAGGAGGGGGAGCTGTTTTGCATTTAATGCAGTCATTAAAAAAGCATTTGGGGGATTGAGTGGAGGGGTGGTCTAAGTGTTCTTCTTGCTGACATTTTCCTTCTGATACCCAGAGTCTACTCCCCAGAACCATTTCTCCTGCCCCTTGTGATCTGTTTACTTTGGGAGGGGGACATTCTAATAAGTAAGTGACAAGGAGAACATCTGAATCAGTTTAAAAAGGCTAACAATGGCCCAGGGATAAGGAAAAAGACTTATTCCCCCAGCTCCACATTTTTAAAATAATACGTCCACTTGCAGACCAAGTTCTGTAGAAGAACATTCATTGATTACTTCTTTGACCTGTCATTGGCTGCCTGGTGAGTAAATAAGAATGTTTTAATTTAGCAAGCTGTTTTATTAATAGGCAGGATATGATAAGGCTTGCAAAGCTCTAGAATTTGGGCAATTAAAAACAATATATAAATATAAGAACAGTAGATGAGAATGTTAACTCATTGCCGGTGGGATGAGTGATCTTCCAATTACTCCAAATCCCATCTCACTAATAAATCAAAATAGTTTCTCCAGGAGGGTAAACTCTCTATACACATTTTCAATAGAGTTCTAGAAAGCAATACAAATTTCCTTTCCATCTGGAAAGCCAGCATGACCCACAGAAGCTAGAGTCTGATCCAAAGACCATTGAAGTCAATGGAAAGACTTTGGCACAAAGCCTGACTATTAAAACCAGATCATTTCAATGTAGTTAGTTAGAAAATACTCCTATCATTATGGCAGCCTCTGAAGCTACTGTACAGGCAACTTTATTACCCCTTCTCAGCCTCCAGTGCAGGGAACCTGTCTGAAAGAAAGGAAGCATGGCCCAGCACCTTAGCAATCTGTGGCTACCAAAACAGCACCTTGGGGTTGTGGGAAGCTGATGGCAAATGACTTCAATCCTGTTACAGATCTAATTTATTCTTGAGACTGGACTCGACCGCCCTGGCCATCGAAAGGATTAAGGGCTCAAAGCAATCATTTCTCCCCTTACTGTTGTTTTATGCTGAGCACAGCTTGGCTGGAGTGGAGGAGGCCAGGTTCTCTATGGAGAACAGAGTGCTGCATTAAACAGCTCAGAAAACCTCTATGACAAGGTGATCTTGAGGTTAACACATAACTTTCCAGTCAAAGAAGAATCCATATATCATTTTGTGACGCTTATATAGTTCAACAGTCAGTGCAGTACCAAGCATTACTATTGCATAACCCTGGATCCTGATACCCTAATCTAATATGCCTGGGAGCACATGCAGATTTATCTGTTGATATGAGCTATATGCACAAACAGGGTGAATATCTGCACTATTCATGGTGAAATATGCTCCAGAAAAATATTGACAGAGAACTGGAAAGATCCCATGACACTTTCAGCATCCTAGATTATATTCTGATAAAAATAACAATTGTGGCTCAGTCCCTGGCACCATTATTTTTAATGTGGCTGAAAGACATTTCACAGAGTCAGACAGCAAGTGGTGAAAATATCAGCACTGAGAAAGGAGTAAACAACCAAAGGTTAGAAATTCAAGGGTGGAGCAGACTCAAGTGGTTCTAAAGATTGAATTGAAAGGCAGGAACTCACCTTGCAATTTCTTGGCAAGGCATGAATTAAAAGGAGTTTGAAGGTTAAGGATTACATTTTCTATCAGGCTAAAGCATGAGAACTGCATGCAGATAAAAAGTAGTTTTCTTCACTGCAGTACGTTACCATAGAAGCAAAGTTCACTTTGCTTAACAAGGGCAATAGCTCTGTGAAGATCTTTATACCTGTTGCTGTTAAGCTGTCAGACACCCATTCCCCCAACTAAATCCACTTCTGGGGAGAAATAGCTAGTGCCTTGGTGATCAGAGTGCTGGGTCAACTCCCAGCTCCTAGCACTCTGTCATATTTATAAGAGATTAATTCTCAGAGTCTTATTTCCATGGCAGCAAATGGCAAAACACCCACTGATGTCAGTGGGAGGAGAATCATGACTTTTCTCTTTATGTTCCCTGGTGGTAGTTCCTAATTAGATCCACTCAGCATTTTGACAGTCCTGCAGAGCTGTCATGGTAGAGTGAGAAGCAGTACTACAAAAATAGATGCTCCTTTCCAGACATAGCATAATTTGGGGGTGGGGTGAAAAAAGCAGCTCTCACTTTGGAAATATGCCAACGCACATCAAAGCTTTATTTCCATTTTAAATGATATACTATTAAAAAAAAAAAAGGTTCTTCTGAGTAAATGGTGTTCATCAAAACCTCCTAGACTATCCTTGTTACAAAGGAGTGGCCTTCTCATCCAACACTCCTGCTGTGATGGAGTTTTTGAGAATCTTGACATTTCTAGTGAGTAACAAGCTGTATGTGGAGAACATTTTAAGCCTGTTCTTTAAAAATTAAAGTGAATGAACATCTTGTCCACTGACTTCCTATATTAGATAACATTGCTTAAGAGAATCATCAGCAGTGTGACATGAGAAGCATCTTAGAACATTTTGGGCAATAACATGGTGCCACTGCCTGAATATTATCACCTCTCTTTTGGGAACTGAGATGACCCCTTGAGCAGCAAAAGTGCTTGATGGACTTTTCCATCCTGTGTCTGATCCTAAGCCTATTGAAGACAGTGGAAAAGCTTCCAGGTCCTGATCCAAATCTCACTAACATCAAGGGACTCAGTAGACTTTGGATAAGGCCATTATTGATTTCACTGGAGTACAATCAGGTGCTATCTGTGGAAAGAGTTGAGATATATCTTAATGCAAATAAAACATACTTAAAACATAGGAGGGCTATTTACATTATTGTAAGAACTAATACAATTGGTGAGAGCTCTTCACAGCAGAAGATCGTCACATCTTCATTTTGGATAATAGCATCAGTGGGAGCAGTGAACATAAGGCAAAGAAGCTGATGGAATGTTTCAGGATGACTGGAAGAGTGAGAGAAGGACATACCACCAGATTTGTTCAACTCGTCACTGGAATCAGGGATGTCTGCAGCACTGAGGGATGAAATGGGGAGTAATGTTACATTACAGGACAATGCATACACTTAGATTTGTTGATAATATTGATCTCACAGCATTGACAAGGAAGATTTACAGAAAATAACTGACAAAGTAGACCAGGAAAACATAAGACTTGGGTTCAAGATCAGCAAGGGGAGGACAAAAGTTATGGCAACTGGAAAATAAGAGAAAAAAAGTACAGATCAAACTCATTGACAAGAAGTAGAACAAGTAGAAAAAATTATGTACTTTAAGGACTAGGTCTCAAGGAATGGGAATAGTGAAAAATGATAAAAAGAAGAATGGGACTTGCTAGAACTGCTTCAGAAAACCGCAAGATATGGAAGGATGAAGACATTCAATAAAAATAAAAATCAGTGTATGTGAGACAACTGCTGTGCTGATACTGTTACGTGGGTTGGAATGCTGGAGTTTGAAGAAAGCTGGTGAATCATGCAGTCATAGAAACTGGAAGAGACCATGAGAGGTCATCAAGTCCAGTCCTCTGCACTCATGGCAGGACCAAGTACTCTCTTAAACCATCTCTGACAAGTGTTTGTCTATCCTACTCTTAAACACTTTCAGTGGAGATTCCACAACCTGCCTAGGCAATTTATTCCAGTGGTTAATCACCCTGACAATTAGGAATTTTTTTCCTAATGTCCAACCTAAACCTCCCTTGTAATTTAAGTCCATTGCTTCTTGTCCTATCATCTGCAGTTAAGAACAGTTTTTCTCCCTCCACTTTGTGACAACCTTTTGTATAATCATGTCTACACTGGGAAAAGTTGGTTCGAATTTGTTAATTCAAACTAATAAATTCAAGTTTAGTTCCAACTGAATTCAAACTAATAAGTTCAAGTTAACAAAGTGGACTAATTCAACTTAACGTTAAGTTGAATTAGTCCACTTTTTAAATTCAAACTAACTGCCCTTAATTTGATTTTATTAAATTCGATCTAAGGGTTAATCCTACTCTACACTGTCCTTAGTTCGAACTAAGGATTGAACTAAGGGCTTAGTTTGAACTAACCGGCAGGTTTTACTAATTCAAACTAAGCTTTCATTAGGAATTCCTTAATTCAAACTTATAAAAGCCTAGTATAGACAGGTACTAAATTAGTTGAATTAAAACTCCTTAATTCAAACTAACCTGCAAATGTAAACATACACTTAGGTACTTGAAAACTGTTATCATGTCCCTTCTCAGTCTACTTTTTTTCTAAACTAAACAAACTCAGCTCTTTCAATCTTCTCTCATAAGTCAATGATTTTGACTGCAGAAATGGATTGGCTGTGGGGAATAGTGAGAATTTAATGACTGCAGAAAATAAAATAAGAAAGTGATAAGAAAACAGTTAGGGCAAGAAATGAATCTGTTACAAAAGATTCAAGAAAGATGACCATATTGGTTTGGATGCATGTGAAGAATAGAGCCAGGAAGAATACTATGCATGGTGACACATACCAGAATGCAAGGAACTAGAAACAGATGGAAACTGAGGCTGCAATGGCGAAGAGGAACACAGTTGTGAAGCTAATACAATACAGAAGGTGTTAGAAAGACTGCATTTAGCCTTATCATTACAGGTGAGCTGACAGATGGAAAACAACGAAAGAAACAAAACAGGTGTGTATGGAGTGTGCACACAGACACACACCCCTCTTTAGTCCTGTCTGATGCTAGCTTAGTTTAGTTCCTATCTAGCCCACATTTATAATTGATCATGGCTATAGCAACAATGCTTTAGGGACATCCAAATGGTTTGCTTTCAAATTGCTAAGAGGACAAAGAGTATTGATTGCCTGTTACATGTTGAATAGAGAATGAATTAATACCTGGATTTGATCACCTCTGGACTTAGGGGAAATTTGAATCTAAATCCCAAGTCTGAAATATGTGGCTTCTGTCTGCTAATAAATAATGAAATAAATGAATAATACAATAAATACTTTGCACTTATAACATCTTTCTCATATTGCTTTTTATATATATTATGCATATTTTATATATTATTTATCATCATGCATTAATGAGCAATCATTATAAAGCTTGTGCAAAACCAACTAGGAATCCTGTGGCACTTTTAAAGACTAACAGATTTATTTATAGCATCAGGTTTCATGGGAAAAAAATCCCACTTTGTCAGATGCTGAAAGATGGAGAACTTACAGAATGAGAGAAAAATAAAAACAGGAAAGTGTATGTCATAGGATCAGGTCAGACTATGTCAGCAAGTCAAAGTAGTTGTCTAGATTCAAACAGTGGAGAACAGCATATTAGAGGGAGGTGATGTAAAAAGAAGACAAAATCACCCATTGTAATGAGAAACAAAAACAACAAAACTCCTATTTAACCTTAAGACAATGATATCAAATCTGCACATGAACGCCAATACTCCTGATTTGTTTTGCTGGACTAGATTGACACAGCTACCCCTTTGGAACTTCTCAACATGCAAAATTTGTGCAAGTTGACAAGAACTATAATGAACAAAACATTTTAAAGGGTTTGATGTGAACAGTTAACTGAAGCATAAAGCTGTCCAGGCCCTGATCCTGAGGCAAAATGTGCTCGTGGAGATGCCAGGCTGCACCTTTCAAGGATCCTGGTGTAGGACTGGGTCATAAGTGAGTAGTCCAAGGTCACATAATTAATCTGTGGGAAGAGCCAACAAGCGACACCTGGCACCTGGTCTAGCTACCAAGTGACAGCTCGTGCACATATATTAACCTTCTTCTGTATTACTTTTCTTTGAATTACTTAAGAAACAGCACATAGGGCCAGAGTCATGTGAAAATTGCATACAGGTCAATGTTACTCAAAGCCAGGTGGGTTTGTTGTTTAAACAGATGCACACAAAAAGGAATCAATTGATTCGGACCAGAACTATAAGCCAAAGAGCTTTTGGTTTTCTATATTTTGAAATACAGTTTTGATTAGAAGAAGGAAGGGCAAGCAACAAAGTAATAGGACTAATTTCAGCTAGGAAAAGAAAAGCCAAATCTCCCAATTTCAGACTCTGAGATTTGCAGTTTTCCAGGATGTCCCAGATCCTTATGGTCTCTGGCTTACTGCCAATGCCACACACTACTTCTTTGAGTGTGACAGAAGAGGAGTGATGTTATGCCAACAGCTGCACAAATTCATAAAATATAATCTCAGTTTAAGGTGAAAACATGGAATCTGCTCATTACCACATAGAAATCCCTCTCAGTGCCTTAGATTTCAATCTCCGGCTGTAAGCATGGGCTACTCAATTTTTTTATTTGATTTATAGTTCATTCTCATTAAGAAGTCCAGTTTTATGTGTTTGAGGTATGACTGGTTTTCCAAAACAAAATCTTTAAAGCAACAACATCAGCAAACTGGTTTCTGAGTTTTCTGTACACAATAAGGCAATAAAGACGATCAGTGTGATAACACAAAAACTACTGACTGTGGCACAGACACATATGCTACAGTGCCAAGCCACTTTCAGGACATAGAGCTGACCTGCTCTGTACTTCTGGAGGTGTGCAAAGCCATGAGACCACTGAGAGGCAATGAGATGGGCTCTTCTTGAGGCACAACAAACAGAATACCTTAAATTGATCCTTTCAAGAATGACCCTTTAAGTTAACACACAACCAAAAAACTTTCTGGGGTGTATTTAAATGGCATATTAAAACTTACAGACCAAACCTAAATGCTATACATCTGATTTTTCAACTGTGTTTAGAAGTCCATGGGACTTCTGTGCTGAAATCATGTGAGTGTTTGTTTGAATCCCCATATATAGCTCTTTGGAAAAATGAATTCCTGACGGAATCTCAAAAGTAGAAGAGGCTTAAGGCCACCAAATATATATTTGTTCTGTCACCAAAAAAAAAGCCTTATTTCATTTAATACCTTTACCTATAACAATGATCAGAATTTTGGAAAGGAGCATGTTTGTAACATACATGTTGGCACAGGCTTTATTAGGAATCAAGATTTGATTTGCAACAAAAATCTGCTATACAGCCCAAAACAAAATGAAACTGTCCCTGTTTCTGAAAACTTACAAAACAGATCAGTCAGGACACCACACATTGAAAAGCCCAGCAGGTAGATTAATTTTGAGTCTTTACTTCATATTGATTTTCCTGTTTATCTGAGAGGTCTCTATTGATTTTTAAGATACTTCATTATAGGAAGGCTCTCCAAGACAGGGTGGCATTTAACTTGTTAATTTTCTTTTCAAAGCCCCCTCCCCCTTTTTTTAAAGCAGCAAGTGGAAATCAGGTAGTAAAATAAAATAGATTTTATTAGAGATCAGTTAGGTCACAGCACCTTCCCCAACCTATTAAATCCCAATGAAAAACATGGCGAGCAGATGATATGTTAACTGTTGGGAAGGCACTGATGTTCTCTCTATTAGTGACCACGCATTCTGATTCAGAAGATAGCTGACACACAACACTGATCTTGAAAAAGTGGATAATATACTTTTTCTTATACTTAACTCCTTTTAAAATCAATTGACTACCCTCTTGGTCTCATAACATCACAGTCACTGGGAAGGCGTGCTTAAGTGAGCTGAAGTTTGTTGCACTGCTGCTCTGGCAGCTACTGTTTGTTCTCTTGCAAGTCAACATGGTTCAGAGCACTGCATGCTCCTAGTGCCAGATTCTGAGCTCCTTTACAATGGTGTAAATCCAGAGTAGTGCCAAAGAGTTGTATGGGATTTAATCCAGTACAACAGAGATCAGCATCTGGCCCTCAGACTCTCTTGCTTTATTTTTTCCCACTTCCCATTTTATTTTTATTTCAAAGATCATGTGCCAAGTTTGGGGATGAAATTTTCTCAGTTACTCTTAGCTGTTATTGGCTATGTCTACACTGTAAAAGCTAAGTCAACTTAATAAAGTCAACTTAAAGTAGACTGTATTAAGTAGACTTAGTGAGTCCACACTACATTAAGTCGACTTCATGAAGTCGGCTTTAAATGAGTGCCCTGGCTTAAGTCGACTTTATTAAATTGACTTAGCGAGTCCACATTGCCTTAAGTCGACTTAATAAAGTCAACTTAACTGTAAAGTCGACTTTATTGCCCTGCAATGTGGACAGAGCTTTGTTTAAGTCGACTTAAACACACAGTGTAGACATACCCATTAAGAACAGAAAAGTCTTCATGTAAACATGAAGGGAGAAATCCAAACTATTGGGGAAATATAATTATATAATACGTACATCTACCCGGAATAAATCCTCAAGGTGAAGTGGTCTGAGATTAATCAAATCAGATGAAGTAACAGACTCTTACAGGCATAGTAGGAGCCTGATTCAGATTTCACAGACATGATTGTAAGTCAGGAGTGACTCTAATCATGTCACCAGAGTAAAAGACAGTGTAAATGGGATTAGACTCAGGAACCTGTAGCTTACTACAGGCCAAAAAGATGCATTAAGAAAATTCTCTTCTTAGATTTAGCTCAAATATGGCACTAAATGTCACAGCATAAATCACAAGACTATTACTGTGCCAGATTGAAAGGTAGCTTTCAAAACACAATCTTGTTATGCTATTCCATCAAATGAAACACCACCAGTTCCATAGTGCTCAATGACCTGTTCAGAAATACATATCCAGCCACTTCCTTCAGAACCAGCACTAATTATGTTTGAATTTGTGAGTGCACTTGTCATATTTTTGTTTGATATCAACGGTTGTCTACATGGGACCTTGATTCTGAGGCTGTTCAAGTTTCCTTTTTTACTAAACGGTATCATGGCTTCAGCCATTCAGACAGATACACAGTCTCTTACCCCTTTCTCAAATATTTAGTGAATTTAAGGCCTGCGCCAAAGCCAGTTAAGTCTTTGGGGGACTTCCCATTGACTGCAATGGCCTTTGGATCATGCCTTTAGGGAATGGTTTTTATTATGTTTCTCCATCATTTGCTTGACATCTGTGATAACCCCATCTTTGTGATCCACTCACCTGTTCTGCTATGGCTACAGGAATGCTTTCGGATCGAGGAAGCTTCTCTCATAGCTCTGCAAAATGATCTTGCCTTCATTCCCAATTTTGTCCAACACTGTAGCCATTTTCCTTTTTACTTATTGATTTTACAACTTTCTGGGTTTTTTAGACTGGGTTTCTTGGTAAATTCAGTATATTACTGACCTTGTCTTTGTCCTTATTTGGCATGGTTCGGATTTCACCTTGGTGTAATCCCATTCACACCAACAGAATAACTCTTGAATTGCAGAGGTGTAAATGAAAGTCAGAATAAGGTCCATATTCTTACAGGATTTTTTTTTAAAATTGTGATTGGCATTGTACATTGCTCAAACTGCCTCATATCTGAGTGAGACTGGCCTGAAACATTCACCCAAGCCCTGTTCCCTTCTCCCCCTGCAGAGCTGGTGTCATTGTTCATGCAAGCCTAGCCTGCCTTGCCTAAGTCCTGCCTCCCTCTTGTTTGGGGGTCCATGCTTGCTCCCCCCCGCCTCCGCACCCATCCCATTTGCAAGAATAAATGGGAAAAAAGTCTACTTTTGCCCCCAAAGAGTGGAGTGGCCAGGACAGGGCTTAAAGAAGGGACTGTCCTGGACAAAAAGGGTTATTTGGTCACTTACTTCTGAATGCCAAATCAAGATGTAGGAGGCAACTGGGGGAACATTTCTTGTATCCAATATAACTTACTGGAAAAAATATATTAATTTATTAGAAATATAAAAATGTTTTAAATGCCTCTTTTTCTTCTAGACACCTTTGATATTACTTAAAATTCTGAATGATAGGCACATGCAAGGGCAGGGGCCATAGATCTTGAAAGCTGTGTTGTGAGAGGTATTGATTATTAATTGCGGTAAAAATATGTCTGCAGGTGTTGCACCCATTTATGTGGCAGGGTTTGGTGTTGCTTTGAGCCAGAGGTTGAAAGTTAAGAATAAGAATACTTTACCATTCTGTACCTCTCAATTAAGCATCTCTATGCACTTTACAAACATGAAGACTTACCTCACCCTTTCCATTGGGAAAATGCGCAAGAGGGGATTGGAGGGAGGGAAAAATGTGTGAAGTTCCCCTGATGGAATTTCCTCCAAATTCTTCCATCAAAACCAAAATTGCCCCTCAACATGGGAGAAGTAGGGGTGATTAGCACCAAACCCTGTAAGTGCTGCAGGATGTACACAGAGCTAAGGGATTTACCAGAGGCCCTTGCCTAATCCGTCTCTTTAGCCAGGTAGCTCCGCTGGAAGAACTGAAATGAGGCGTTCCATAGCGCAGAGTATGATCATGAGCCACTGAGATATTGCTTGCACCACAGGCAGAGAAAGTTAAAGAAACCCAGAGCTGCCACGTATTCCAGCTAGAGAGTGAATAAAAATGCATTTTTTGCTCTATGCCATTTTATGTCACTCCCGCTGCCTGAGCGTGATAAGATGGACAAACATGTCAGTTCCCTGATGTTGCAAACACCTGGTTGTCACAGTAAACCAGGCATTCTGTAGATCAGCTGAAAGAAGGATTCACAAGACAGTTAATCTCTTCAGAGCAGCCTGCCAGGAGCTTCCTTCTCTCTTGCTGTTCACAGAAAAATTGCAGAAAACAGAAATCTCATTGAATGGGATTCATGCAGGAACTGGCTTGTGTATGAATGAACATAACATTTTAACATTCATAGGCTCTATTTTCTGTAGGGCTCCCTAAAGGTTTAGGGAGGTTGATAAATGTCTCTTCACTCCACCACCTACCCCTTCCCCATACATAAATCCTGCCCCAACTTCACATATTGAGCATCTCTGTAAGATCCTGCAATGGATGATGTTGATACAAAGGCAGGCAAGATTTTTTGTCTTCTGTGCCAGCTAGAGAAGAGCCACAGAGAGCAGGGAATCCTCTATATTTGAATATGTGGCAGAGCACTAATCAATCCTGATACATTAACCCTCACATGATCCGATTTTCTAAATGGGGAAACTGAGGCACATAGTCATTAAGTGACTCGCTGATGGTGTCAGCGACGGTCAGGACTAGAACTGCCTGGACTGTGCTATTGCCAATAGTCAGGCTTCCTCCCAAACACCAGTCATTGCACAGGACTAATCTCCTTTTCTAACAGCACAAGCGCATTTAGAAGATTAAATATGGGGTAGAAAATAATGTGGGTACAGGTGAGTGAGCCTGGTGCTTTTTACAGTGTTTTTAATGCTCAGGAAATAATAAAAACCTCCCATTGTTTTTCTATAATATGTCTTTAAAGATCAGTTTGGGGCCTTGTAGTTGCAAAAGGTGCTTGGCCTTTTTGGGCCCAGTGTGGTAACCCCAACATGAGACAAGGGTGGGAGTAATCAAAGATCCTGAAAACACCTCCAGAGCTTCCCAGTCTTGACAAGGCATCAGCCATAAGATGCTCTTTGCCTTTGATCTGAATTATGTTTATATCAAATTCCTGTAAGGCTCAACGCCAGTGGAGTAGCCTAGAATTGGTACCTTTTGCTTTGTGCAACTATACTGATGGAGCAGGATTGCTGAGCACAGTAAAGTTCCTAGTCTATGGGTATGGCACATGGACACAAACAACATCACCATACACAGCAAATTATAACTTCTCACAGTACCTGACATGACAGATGATCATTGGTAATTTTGCGATATTGAGGTTGAATAATATAATAAATGAGCCCCTTCATCGATCCAGTGTCACACAAGAGTGAAGGAGCTGAGAGTGGGAGTAAGAGCTGAGACTGGCTGGGCAAGGAAACTGGGATTAGGAGTGAGTGGCACTGGTGCAAGGAGCTTGTGAGGAGGACATACAGGACTTGCCAGGCAAGGAGACTGGGAAGAGAAACCTGAGGAATGGAGACTGGAACTGGGTAGGCAAGGACCAAGAGGAGGTGATGGGGTTAGGGAAGAGAAAGGACAGGGACAGCGTGGAGGCAAGAGCTATGTTCACTGGGGGTGGGCAAAACAATCTGTTCCTTTGACAGTACACTCCCTTACAACACCTGGAACGGAGCCCAGGATACCTGAGCTCCGCTCTACACTGCTGTGCAATTTTGGCAGCAATTAAAGGGAGATACACAAGTACTTCGAAAAAACCTTGCATATCTCCCTCTTATTGCCTACTGCCTGCTTAATGTGGTGTCTTCAGTGTGTTGAGTTGGAGGGAAATACCTTCCCTCCAACGCAGCGCTATGCTCCTTGTGAGGGTGGTCTTACTCAGTTGACTTCCTGATTGGCCAAGCAGGTCTTCACAGACATGCTCAATCAGGGAGGGAGATTGATCTGATGATGGCGAATTTGCCACTGTCAAAATTTGCCACCATCAGTGAATCATAGAATCATAGGACCATAGGGTTGGAAGGGACCTCATGAGGTCATCCAGTCCAACCCCCTGCCAAAAAAAGGAGGACCACTCCTACTAAATTACCCCAGCCAGAGTTTTATCCAGCTGGGCCTTAAATATCTCCACAGATGGAGATTCCACCACCTCCCTAGGTAGCCCATTCCAATGCTTTACCACCCTCCTAGTAAGAAAGTTTTTCCTAATATCCAGCCTTGAGCTCCCCAGCTGCAACGTGAAACCATTCTCTTTGTTCTGTCCTCTGTTACTACTGAGAACAGCTGAGCTCCATCCTCCTTGGAGCATCCCTTCAGGTAGTTGAAGGTTGCTATCAAATCCCCCCACAGTCTTCTCTTCTGCAGGCTAAATAAATCAAGTTCCTTCAGTCTTCCTTCATAGGTCTTGTGCTCCAGCCCTTTGATCATTTTTGTTGCCCTCCGCTGGACTCTAATTTGTCCACGTCCTTTTTGTAGTGGGGAGCCCAAAACTGGACACAGTATTCCAGATGCGGCCTCACCAGTGCTAAATAGAGGGGAATGATCACATCCCTCGATCTGCTGGCAACGCTTCTTCTGATGCAGCCCACTATGCCATTGGACTTTTTGGCAGCAAGAGCACACTGCTGACTCATATCCAGCTTCCCATCCACCAGCACCCCCAGGTCCTTTTCTATGGTGCTGCTACTTAGCTGATCACTCCCCAGCCTGTATCAGTGCATGAGGTTTTTCCGTCCCAAGTGCAGGACTTTGCACTTGTCTTTGTTGAACCTCATGAGATTTCTATTGGCCCACTGCTCTAATTTGTCTAGGTCTCCCTGAATCCTGTCCCTGCCCTCCAGTGTGTCTACTGTTCCCTCCAGCTTGGTGTCATCCGCAAACCTACTGAGTGTGCAATCAATCCTATCATCCAGATCATTAATGAAAATGTTAAACAGAACTGGCCCCAGGACTGACCCCCGGGGCACACCACTCATTACTGGTCACCAACTTGACATGGAGCCATTGATTCCTACACGCTGAAACCGTTGATTTAGCCAGTTCTCTACCCACCTTACAGTCCACAAATCCAACCCATACTTCCTTAACTTGCTGACGAGAATGCTGTGGGAAACCGTATCAAAAGCCTTGCTAAAGTCAAGGTATATCACATCAACAGCTCTTCCCGCATCCACAAATCCAGTCATCTCATCATAGAAGGTGATGAGGTTGGTCAGGCATGATTTATCCTTGGTGAATCCATGCTAACTCTTCCTGATCACTCTATTTTCCTCCAAGTGTTTCAGGATGGATTCTTTGAGAATCTGCTCCATGATTTTTCCAGGGATTGAGGTGAGGCTGACAGGTCTGTAATTCCCTGGATCCTCCTTTTTTCCTTTCTTGAAGATAGGCAGTATATTTGCTTTGTTTCCAGGCGTTTTCAAAGATAATGGCCAGCAGTACTGCTACCTCATTGGCCAACTCCCCAAGCACCCTTGGATGCAGGTCGTCCGGCCCCATGGACTTGTGCAGAACCAGCTTTTTAGGTAGTCCTTAACCTGACCTTCTGTCACCAAGGGCGTCTCTTCTCTCCAATCTGCCATACCCAGTGTAGTGAGCTGGGAGCGGGCCCTGCCTGTGAAAACTGAAGTAAAAAAAAGCATTGAGCACTTCAGCTTTTTCCTCATCCTCCATCACAAGGATACCTGTGCTGTTCAGTAAGGGACCGACACCAGCCCTGATCCTCTTCTTGTTATTGACATACTTGTAGAACCCTCTCCTATTATCCTTCACATCCCTTGCTAGCTGCAACTCCAATTGTCCTTTGGCCTTTCTGATTTTATCCCTGCAGTCCTGAGCAATATCTTTATATGCCGCCTTAGTCATCTATCCAAGCTTCCACTTCTTGTAAGCTTCCTTTTTATGCTTTAGCTCAGTGCAGAGTTCTCTGTTAAGCCATACCAGGTGCCTGCCACATTTGCTGTTCTTTCTGCTCATAGGAATGGTATCTTCCTGTGCCCTTAGCAGGGTTTCTTTAAAATGCAGCCAGCTCTCTTGGACACCTTTCCCCTTCAGATCAGCCTCCCAAGAGATCCTGCCCATCAGTTCTCTGAGGGAGCCAAAATCTGCTTTTCTGAAGTCCAGGGTCTGCATTTTGCTTCTTTCCTTTTTTCCATTAATCAGCATCTTGAACTCTATCATCTCATGGTCACTTGCTGCCCAGGTTGCCATTAACTTCTACGTCCCCAATCAATTCTTCTCCGTTTGTGAGCAGCAGGTCAAGAAGTGCAAGGCCCCTAGTTGGTTCCTTCAGCATTTGTACCAGGAAGTTGTCCTCAACACTCTCCAAAAACTTCCTGGATTGCCTGCACACTGCTGTATTGGCCTCCCAGCAGATGTCAGGGTAACTGAAGTCCCCCAAGAGAACCAGGGCCTGTGATCTGGAAACTTCTGCCAGTTGTCCATAGAATGCCTCAATCACCTCCTCCGTCTGGTCTGGTGGTTTATAGCAGACACCCACCACAACATCCCCTTTGTTGCTTTCCCCTCTCAGTGTAACCCACAGACTTTCTGCTGGCATGCTTCCACTTCCATAATGAAGCTCTGAGCAGTCATAGAGCTCTTTTACATATAACGCTACTCCTCCCCCCTCTCCTTCCCTGCCTGTCCTTCCTGAACTACTTATACCCATCCATGGCAGAGCTCCAGTCATGCAAGCTATCCCACCATGTCTCTGTTATTCCAATTATATCATAGTTCCTTGTCTGTGTCAGTACTACCAATTCTTCCTGCTTGTTTCCCAGGCTCCTCACATTCGTGTACAGACACCTAAGATACTAGGCTGATTGCCCTACTTTCCCATGTCGATTTTCAGTTCTATTGCATCTACCTCGTATTTTCTCCTGGGACTGTTCTCCCGCAGCTGCCTCAGGTATTAAAGCTTCATTAGAACATGTAACACAATTATTTGACCCCCCCCCCATGTTCCAACTACCTTCTCTTTTATCCCTGGTGTTACAGTCCCTGTTCCCCCCAAGTTCCATGCCTTCCCCCAGCTCTCCCAAGACAAGCTCCAGGATTCACCATTCTACTCTCAGCAAATACCTATGAAATCTCCTGGTGAAGCAGCCCCACCACTTAACAGGGGTTCACACAGACATGGACAATTTACTGCAGCTGTCAATTACTTCATTAGCCCAAGTGTATGTCAATATGGTGCCACATGATGGATTTTTCAGTTTTTTTCACTTTTGTGTTTGAATAATACCCAAGGCATGGAGAGAGATCACACACTGAACTACGAAGGGTGAGCATAATATTGAATACCCACTTATTAAATAAACATCCATCCACTATGTGCATTGAATGTAGCAAGGATCCAGTGAAGATAATATGTGGTCATGTAGTTAAAGCCTGTCTCGCCATACATATACACAAAGGGACTGAATTAAGGTTGCCCAGGCTACTTTTGAATGTTTGATTTTATGATCTTAATAATATCCTTTTAACATAATTTTTAGGCTATAATTTAATATAGTTTTTGTTATGTGCCATAAAATAAATGGGGAGAGGTTGGAATGGGAAAGGTGAAGCTGCTGACTACAAGAGGTTTCAAATGATTAAACATTTATTTGGTATTTTTGGCTCATGAATTTTCCTTTAGGAAATAAGTGCTCTCTTGCATTCTATAAAACTAAACCAAAATATGATTATCCACTGTTGGCTTTATTACAGTGGGGACCCATTAACACGTGGGCATCGGGGGACAAGCCCCGGCGCCCGCGCGTTAAGCGGACTGTGCGGAAACGGGACCAAGGCTCCCCCAAGTTCTGCGCATGTGCGCGCAGGAGAAACCCCTGCCCCCCCCCACACACAAATCAGTGCTGGCAGCACAGAGCCAGCACCAAGGGACCATAGGCAGCCCGGGCTGGAGGGAGCAGCAGGGATCCGGATGCATCCCCAGCTGCTTCTGGATGAGATGGGAAGCTTCCACGGCGGGGGCCATCCAGATCCGCCTCCCCCCCCCGCCCCGCCGTGGCTTGCTGGTGTGGTGGAAGCTCCTCCACTTGTCCCGGGAGCTGGGGACGGATCCAGATTCCCCCTGGCTGCCGGCAGTGGTGCAAATCTTCTGCCACCACTGGCAGGCTGCAGGGATCCAGATCCGTCCCCATCTTCTGCCGCACCGACAAGCCGCGGGGGGAGGGGGGAACGGATCCAGATGGCCCCCGCAGCGGAAGCTTCCCAGCTTGTCCAGAAGCAGCTGGGAATGCATCCAGATCCCCTCAGCCTGCTGGCGGTGGCTGGGGTTACCAGATGTCAAGGAAAAGGAGGACATGTCCTCCTTTTTATTTTCACATCCTCCATCCAGCAGGCATTTTAAAAAGACATGATTTTGTCTGGCCTTTTACTTACAGGGGTTAAAGAATGCCGGAATGCCACAGAATACCTTAATTTTAGGGGAAAGCATTCCAGGGCCCCTGTCGCAGAGTGTTTTAGCTCCGCGTGCTCTCGAGCCGGGCGGCTCTCAGTCTAAGGCCGGATGGCCCTATGGTTACCGACCCTGTCCACGGGGTGCTTTGTGGGCAGGGCAGTGCGGCCCACTGGCCAGAGTCAATAAGTCCCAGCCCTTAACGTCAGGGCAGTGTGGCCCACTGGCCAGAGTCAATGAGTCTCAGCCCTGGCTGGGCACCCTGAGGGACAAAGGCCCAGGTAGGGGGGGTTCAGGCCCTCCCACTCTTCTGAACCCCAGCCCAGGGCCCTGGGGTGTACGGGAACCCTGGCCCGGTCGGCGGGGATCCAAACCGCAACACGCCGACTGAAGCCCGGGTGTGGCCAATGCTCACCCCGATTTACCCAGCCCTGGGCTACTTCCTACCTGGCCGTTATGAGGTGCCCCACCTGGACTCTTGACGTCCACCTGGTCAGGTGCCTTGTTCAGTCGGGGTCCTCGGATCCTCACGGCCGAGGGCGCCTTGGTCAGCAGTGCCTTGTTCAGTCGGGGTCCTCGGCGTCTGCCCCGTTGAGGCAGGAGCCAGACCAGAATCTGAGCAAGAGCCTCTAGCCTGCATCTGCTCCCTCCACTGGCCAGCCACCAACTGAGGGGAATCGCAGCCTTTTATAGCTGGGCAGCTGTTTGAGCATGCCCAGCAGGGCCTGAGGGGCGGGGCTTCCCTTCTCTTCCGGGCATATAGGCCCGCTTGAGTGCGGGGCGGGCCTGCCCCGTCACAGCCCCCTAAAAACAGAATAATATTACTGTACATTAACACTACAGTTTCTCCATGTGTCCTTCAAAGTCTTTCTTTTTGTACTCCCCTGTCCTCCTTTCCAGGCTTTGGTATCTGGGAGGCCTAGTGGTGGCAGAAGCTTTCCACCACCACCAGCAGGCTGAGGGAATCCGGATCCTCCCCCAGATGCCACCAGATGAGCTGGGAAGCTTCTGCTGCCACCACCATGCCGCAGGGACGGGGGGAGATCTGGATTGCTGCCAGCGGAAGTTTAGGGGGCTCGGGATGGATATGGCTCCCCGTGGCAGCTGGGAACGGATCTGGATCTATCCCCAGCTGCTGCGGAAAGCTGGATCCATTCCCTCTGCCTTCTAAAATTCCCCACTGGGGGCTTTGCCCCCTTCATGCTGGCCTAGTTACGGCTCTGGGAGGAAGGGGGGCTTTAGGGCGTCCGAGTGGGGAGCGGGGCAAACGGTGGGTGGGAATCAGCTGGGAAAGCGCCCAAGACTTCAGGAAGCGGGTGGGGAAGGAGCAGTGTTCCCGCTAAGCTGACGAGGCAGCTGAGCAAGTTGTTGGATGCACTGGAGGAGCTGGCAGGCAGCAGGGAAGGGGCTCAGTGGCAGTCAGAGACCCAGCAGGGAACTTGCTCAGCTGCATCATTGGCTTAGAGGGAACATTGAATGGCACCACAGTGAAATGTTCTAAAATACAGAGCAGTACAGTATTTTTTAAATAAATGTACACACAGTGTAGTTGCTGTATCTTGACATGAGCTACAAAGCTACTAAAAATGGATTCTGTTTAGTGAAATTAAAAATATAAATTTTAATTCATGATCTGATTTTAAAAAATATGCAAAAATACACAGAAATCATGAAAACATAATAAATTATTTAAACAAATTTAAGAATTCATATCTATTTAACCATGAAAACAGTGATGAAAATAAATACTGTACATATCAATGTGCAGAAATACTAATAGAGTGAATCCATTTTGAATATTTATAGTACAGTACTGTATTGCCATAGACAACATACTGTATTACATACAGTACGTACAGTACATGATTCCACATTGAGTCCACAGAGTTCATAATACAAGAAGTATGCTTATATAAAGATTATTCAGTCCACAGGTTCATCTTGCTGGGATGGAATTTTTATGAAGTATGATGTTATTTTCTGCTGTTTCCCCATGCTTGGATTTCTTTTTCTTCACAAAATCAATCATCCCGCGTAGGTGTAAAATTTGGATATTCTCTGCATCTTGCTCCTCCATATATCGTGCAAGCGTTTCGGCAGCATTTAGCGCTTCTGAATGGGAAATTTTGGCTTTTTCAACATAATTCTCCTCCTCATCATCTACTCCTTCTTCCTGTAACTGTTCCTCATCACTTTCGTGATTGGACACAGCCTCACAACCTGTGATTATTTCTTCTTCTGTCAGCTCACCTGTAGTTGTGCCATTTTCATCTAGTTCTAGCCACTCATTTATGAACTCAGGAGATGTGTCTAAGTTGAAGTCTCTAAGTAATTGAAAAAGAAATTTAGCTTTGTCTTCTTTTGTTTGTGTTTTTGTTAGCAGGATGTCTTCTTTTGTAAACCCTTCAAATTCCAATTCTGAATCACTATGGTTTGGGTTTTCAGAGACAGAACCTTTGACAGGAAAAGCTGGCCCGAGAGCCTTCATCCAGCAGTTTTCAATAGATTTTTGTTTTACACCATCCCAAGCTTTTTTCACCAAATAAATTATTTCTTTTATGTTTAAGTCTTTTAGAAATTCAGAAACGCTTGATGACTTGCATGAAATCATTTCTGAGACCAATTCACTTCTATAACTGCTTTTAAAATTTTGAATAATGCCTTGGTCCAGAGGTTGGATTTTTGATGTTGTGTTGAATGGGAAATATAGCACAGGGATTTGTCCATCATTTGATACCAATAATTCAGAAGGAGGATGGGCTGGACAGTTGTCAAGCAATGTTCCCTCTAAGCTGCGCTGGCGCGCTGCAGCGCAGCCCACCACAGCCGCCAGCGCAGCGAAGGCTGCCGGCAGCACACTGCCGCAGC
>ML681997.1:16628645-16694018 GCA_007922195.1 Podocnemis expansa
AGGGGGGCGAGCGGGAGGGGGGCTGTTGGGGGGGGTGAGGAGGAGGGGGGGCTGTCAGGAGCAGCGGGGGGGCGAGCGGGAGGTGGGGCTGTCAGGAGCAGCGGGGGAGCGAGCGGGCAGGCTGCCAGGAGGGGGGGGCTGAGCGGGAGCAGCGGGGGGGCTGTCAGGAGCGGGGGGAGGGGCTGCGCAGCGGGCCCTGGGGGGGGGAGTGCAGCGAGCAACCGGAGTTGCTCAGCTGCCCTCTCCCCTTAGAGGGAACATTGTTGTCGAGTAGCAACAGTGCTTTAGGTTCGAGTTTTTTCTCGCAGAGAAGTTTATGAATTGGTGGAATAAAAGAGTTGTGGAAGAATAAAAGAGTTGTGGAACCAATCTTCAAAAATGCTCCTAGTCATCCAAGCATTTTTACTAGTGGTGTATATGGCAGGCAGCTTGGCTTTGTTAAAGCGCTTAAAACAGCGAGGGTTGCTGAACCAACCAACAAGAAGTGGTTTGAGCTTGTGACTGCCTGTCTTGTTTGTACAAAATAGAAGGGTGATCCTGTCTTTTATTTTTTTAAAGCCTGCTGGTTTTTGGGGTTCATATGTTAAAGCTAAAGTTTTGCCTGGCAAAAGCTTTGTAACTAAAGCTGTTTCATCACAGGTGTATATTTGTTCATCACTATAATTTTCAGTTTCTATTATACTTTTTAATTTGGCAGGAAACTCATTAGCAGCAGTCTCATCAGCTGATCGTCTCTCTCTCCAGAAATGCTAAGTTGTGAAATACTGTGACAACTTTTAAACCGGTTTATAAAGCCTTTGCTAGCTTGATATGTTTCATCAGCCATTAAAGTTCCAAATTTACTTGCTTGGGCTTGGAGAACTGGGCCACTTAGTGGCGTTCCCTTAGCTCTCTCTTGGGCAAACCATGATCGCAACACTTTGTCTATAGCAGGCTTTGCTGAATAACGCACACATTTTCATTCCAGGCCAACTTGAGAATCTACTTGTTGTACAAAACTGTGCAGCTTTGTTTAATTTTTTTATCCAACCTTGTAGTGTTGATTCAGCAATCCCTAGAGCTCTAGAAATTTTGGCTTGGGTTTCACCATTATGTATCCGATCTATAGCTGCTAATTTTTCTTCAACAGTGTATGAACGCTGACGCTTGTCTCCTCCCATTATGAACTAAAGCCTATATTAAAATACTGTATCTATTGCACTTAATGAACCCTAAAGCCTATACGGTAGTGTACTATACTAAAATACTGTAGCTATTGGCCTTGATGACCTAAAGCCTGCACTATACTAAAATAGCTATTACACATAATGAATTAAAGCCTACACTAAAATACTGTATCTACGATATTGCATGTAATGAACTAAAGCCTAAACTAAAGTGTCTTTTACACTTAATCAAAAATACTGAACAATCTGTGACAATGAGATCAAGCATTACACGTTTTTCCACAATGCCCATGAAAAGAAAAAGGCAGTGCTACTAAGGCTTGCTCCATGTGTTTCCTGCCCCCGACCAACTTCCGGTTCTAAGCAGCATGCGTTACTGAGCCCCGTGCGTTAACTTGCTGCCTTTGGGGGACATGACCGGAGCACATGTTAAGCGGATCCACGTGCTAACCGGTCACCTGTTAATGGGTCCCCACTGTATATGGGTCACAGAGTTTATTTGCTATCAGACCCATGTCTTATTTGGCAGTGGTTGTGACTTTCTCTTTACATGGAAAAAAGAGTTGGCTCTATATTTAGTTACGGATGCTTCTCATTCTTGGGGAATACGATTTTTTCAATTCCAGTAGAACACCATTCCACATAAGCCTCTTTAAATCATCTTTTCTACTACAAGACCCACCATGAACTGCTGATTTCTGGGGGCATGTGTATTTTGGAAAGAACATTAAATATATATTTTTTTTTTGCTTCAAAGAAGAGTGTCATAAATATCTTAATCCTGTGTTGAATTAATTCAGCTAATTAATGAAAGCGGCAATTGAGTAAAATGAATGTGTGTTTTAGAAAAATCATTAAGCATAGATATGTTTGTGTGCTCTGCTTTGGTAATGACTCATGGCAAGGTGAAAATTGTCAAATTACATAGTTATCTTTCAGGTAGTAGAGGAGCTGGTGGGCAAAGCCACCCCATTATGTGAGAGTGGGAATAACTTTGCTTTAGAGGATAACGTAGTTGCTGGATATCACAGAACTGTAATTATTAGGAAGTAGTGTAATTATTAGTGCACTGCACTGGGAACCAGGCATTCTGGGATCTCTTTCTGGCCTTGCACATGACTCATGGTTTGCATGACTAGCACTTCTGCTTTTCCTACCCTTAACATTATATGTGTCTGCTGCACACGGTTGCTATGAGATTGAGGCTATGGTTTCCAAAAGAGCAGCTGTGAAGTAGGTGCCCAACTGCCAGGGAACGTCAAGTGGAGTTGCGCTCCATACTTTCTTCAGTGCCTTTGAAAATCTCCCCCTCAGTTCATCAAAACAAACAAGGAGTCTTGAGACACTTTTAAAGTCTAATAAATTTATTTATCTGATGAGCATTCATGGGAGAAAATCCCACTTCATCAGGTGCTTGAATATAGAGATTTTTCTCCCATGAAAGCTCATGCAATAAATAAATTCATTAGCCTTTAAAAGTGCCACAAAACTACTTGTTTGTTTTGATGAACTAGACTGGCATGGCTGCCCCTCTGGAACCAAAGCATGATGTGACAGACACAATATTAGCCAGCTATAACTATGTTTTAGAATGTCATGCAGTGTCATCTGTGGACTTGGGCAGCACACAAAATATCAATGACCTATGACAAATGTGAACATTTCCAGCTAATGGCCTGATCAGGCAAACCCTTATCTAGAGAGTTACATATCTGCAGGATCAAGCTCAAGAGGTATGAGAAAAATTACAAAAGTATCTCATTATGGACCAGATAACCTGTGTGATGGAGAGAAATCCCCCATTTAGTTCCTTCAGGAGGAATGTTGAATTCACATTGACATTTATAAAACCTACTCCCCATTTCCATAACCAGAAGTGACATAAAGCAAGGAGTAGGCAGATGTAAAGAGTCTCAGAATTGAAGGGAAAGCAGAATCTTTCATGTTTTTTCAGAGGTTTGATGGATAAAGCAAAGAGCTGAGAGTAGGAAAACTGGGTGCTATTCAGGGCTTTCTCACTAACTTGCTCTGTGACCTCTGGTAACTCACATCACTGCTCCATGCCTCAGTTCTTCTTGTTGGTCTTTTTAGATAGGAGGCTCTTCAGGTCAGGGACTGTCTCTCACTATGGGTACATACCCACTGTGGCTGGGAGGTGTATTTTCCATAGGGGTGGTGCCAGCTTCTTCCTGGTCGGGGCACTGAAGTGGCTAGGCAGAAAATTGTGGGGGGGGGACTCTGCTCCCCCCTTGCCACAAGTCTCCATCCTTCTCTATGGCCACACCCCCAGCTCCTCTTAAATTCCAGCCCCACCTCATCCTCCCCAAAAACCCTTGCCTCTGGCCAGGGCTGCAGCTGCTGCTCAACTCTCTGACACTCTTTCACGACTCACGGCTGGTAACAGCCACTGGGGCAATGGGACCTGGCTCTGGGGCTGGCAGAGCCCTCAGGGAGCAGCAGCTATAGGGGATGGGGCCAAGAACCCAGGCCAGAGCCGGTGTCTCCAAACAGGTGTGGGAAACTCTGGCCCCTCCTCCTGCCCTTGACAGCTTGCCCTGCAGGTGGGGGCTGCTCTCAGGCCCCACATGTCCTCTGCCTGGACTTACCCCTGTGCTGCTATTAGTGGTGCCACCTTCGGACCGGGCATCTAGCCAGCCGCTGCCTCTCTTTTCACTTTGCCTTCAGACCCTGGTGGCTGGAGAGTGGCAGCTGCTACAAAGCGTTATTTTTTGCATGAGGTTTCGTGGGAGAAGATCCCACTTCCTCAGATGCTTCGAAGATGGGTGAACTTACAGAAAGGAATGAGTGGGATCTTCTCCCGCAAAAGCTCATGCAAAAAATAAATCTGTTAGTCTTAAAGTGCCACACAACTCCTTGTTGTTTTTTTACTGGACTAGACTAACACGGCTATCCCTTTTAAAACTGACAAGCTGCTACAAAGGCTACGGGGAGTCTAAGGCAAATTTTTGGGGGGGGTGCTGTGAGTCCTGCAAGCCCACCCAGTACCACTCTTGATTTCCCAGCTTGGGCAGATGTACAAAGCTAGTTTTGACAGACCTAGCACACTAAAAATAGCAGGGTGGCTGTGGCTGCACAGCAGTGGCGGGCTAGCTGCCTGAGTACAGTCTTTCCAAGGTCCTAGTGCATATTGGTACCAAACCCAACCCACCACCTATGCTGGTGGGGCCATACTGCTGTTTTTAGCATGCTTCCTCCCTCAAAGCTAGCAAGGCTGTATCTATAGTTGCTGGGAATTACATCTCCCGCCTGCAGTGGAGACATCTCCTATGAGTAGGTGCAGTGCCTAGTACAACAGGGCCTTGATTTCACTAGGGGCTTCTAGGTGCTACCATAAAACAAATATTTTATTCGGGGGGGGGGGAGTTTCCTATCTACAGTCTAAATAAGAATGTAATGGGGCTGCTCCTGTAGACTCTAGCCCCAAAGACAAGTGGACACTTGAGGATGTTCAATTTGTCTCCATACAATGGCTTACTTTGTGGTTATACATAGACAGATACGATGTAACTTTGCATTTTTCTATTGTTGTTGGCTGAAGATTAACAATATATTTGGAAGCGCTACACCATAAGAACAAACAGCCTTCCTGATATGCATGAGACTTTATGCAGTTGTGGGGTTATTTATTCAATCACATTACTTCCTAAATGTATTGGTCCCATTTGTCTTTGAGTATGAGTACAAAACAGTTAAAACCCACCCAGCAGAAAAGAGTTGGTTAGATCCAGTTAGGCCTGAATACATCCATCAAGGTAGATACCCAAATACGTCTACACTAGGAAAAGTTAGTTTGAATTTGTTAATTTGAACTAATAAGTTTTAATTTCATTCAAACTAAACTCAAACTTATTAGTTCAAATTAATGAAGTGGACTAATTTGACTTAGTGTTAAGCTGAATTAGTCCACTTTGTTAATTTGAACAACCTGCCCTTAATTCAAACTTATTAAATTCAAACTAAGGGTTAATCCTTGTCTACACCATTCTTAGTTCGAACTGAAGATCAAACTAAGAACTCAGTTTCAACTAACTGGCAGGTCTTTAATTCAAACTAAGCTTTCATTAGTTCAAATTAAGGAATTTCTTAATTCGAATTAATGAAAGCCTAATGTAGACAGGTACTAAATTAGTTCAAATTAAGCCTCCTTAATTCAAAACTAACTTGCCAGTGTTGACATAGCCAAAACATATTTCTTGTACAATGAGTTCACCCAACGCCCATGGTTGAGTCTAGGTAGTCCTCTTGCTGATCATGTGCATCAAAGGAGACAGCTTCCCTCCTAGGGCATGTAGTGCAAAGTTTATTGAGGTGACTTTGTGACCAAGTCTTATGGTATTGCGTCAGTGCCACAGTCATGGTCTGAACATGGGTGACTTGAATGGAGTGACTAAGGAGTGTTGTTTGTCTCTCCCTATCAGTTGTAGGTCATATCAGTACCACTGTTTACACAGAGAAGACAAACTTTTAGTGGCCTAAATAAACTGAACAATGAAAATGCAAGATTTAGATTTCCTGGCTCATAGACCAGGTTTCTTAGACAGGTACTTATACATGAGGATAAATAGGTCCTTCTGAGAACCTGCCCTTCATTGAAAAGCCCCAGGCAGGAAGGAGCTTCCTCCAAGTACCTTTCTGTGGAGTTGTTCTTTTCACAAGAACTTTTTCCCCTCTTCGTCCTCCCATGCAAATCTGGCATTCATCTCTGCTCAGTCCCTTCAATGAGTGGACCTTTGGGCCAGCAATTTAAGTGGGGGTTGCAGGGGCATCGCTGGCTGGGGGAGGGACCCAGGGCATGGGCCAGGCCCTGCCTCGCCCCCTAAGCCCCGCCCCCACCCATCAGGCCCCACCCCCTGGCCTGGGACACGACCAGGCGCCGCCGTGGTGCTGCCGGCGGCCAGGCCCCGCATCCTTGACTGGGTGTGCCCCAGCGTGCCCAGCGCCAGCGATGCCCCTGGGGGGTTGTTTCCTGTGTGTGAAATGTGTACACTGAAGATCCCTGCCATGCTTGGATAGACTCAAGGGCTGATGCATGCGGGAGGAAGCAGTGAAAACCCTTCACATAGCCCTCCTCATTCTCTTCCTTTTCTGTAATTCACCCTTCCCCCACATTCTCACTCTTTCTCCCATTCCAGCTGCTCAACTCCATTGCAGATTCACAGAATCATAGAATTAAAGGGTTGGAAGGGAGCTCATGAGGTCAACTAGTCCAGCCCCTGCTAAAAGCAGGACCATTCCCACTAAATTATCCCAGCCAGGATTTTGTCTAACCAGTCCCTAAATGTTTCCAAAGACGTAGATTCCACCACCTCCCTAGGTAACCCATTGCAATGCTTCACCAGCCTCTTAGTGACAAAGTTTTTCCTAATAGCCAACCTTGACCACCCCAGCTGCAACGTGAAACCATTGCTCCTTGTTCTGTCCTCTATTACTATTGAGAACAGCTGAGCTCCCTCCTTGTTGGAGCATCCCTTCAAGGAGTTGAAGTTGCTCTCAAATCCCCCCCTCAGTCATCTCTTCTGCAGACTAAATAACCCTAGTTCCTTCAGTGTCTCCTCATAAGTCATGTGCCACACCCCCTAGTCATTTTCATTGCCCTCCACTGGACTCTCTTTAATTTGTCCATATCTTTCTGTAGTGCAGAGCCCCAAACTGGACACAGAATGCCAAATGTGGCCTCAACATAGCCCAACAGAGGGGAATAATCACATCCCTCGACCTGCAGGCAGCATGCCTACTGATGCAGCCCAACATGCCATTGACATTTTGGCAGCAAGAGCATACTGCTGACTCATATAGACTCTAAGGTCAGAAGGGACCAATATGATCACTTAGTCTGACCTCCTCCACAGTGCAGGCCACAAAACCTCACTGACCCACTCCTACAATGAACCTCAAACCCATAACTGAGCTATTAAAGTACTCAAATTATGATTTAAAGACTTTAATACAGAGAATCAACCCGCAAGTGAGCCATGCCCAATGCTACAGAGGAAGGCAAGAAACCCCCAGCACTCAAGCCAATCTGCCCTGGGGGAAAATTCCTTCCCGACCCCAAATATGGCGATCAGTTAAACCCTGAGCATGAGGGCAAGTCCACAATAGCCAGTCAAGAAGAACTTCTCTGTAATAACTCAGAATCCACTCAATCAAATGCCCCTTCCCACGTCCCTATCGTACGCATGACCAGTAGTAAAAGACAGACAATGGCCAAACTATACTGTCCATCATATCATTCCCTCCATAAACTTATCAAGCTCGGTTTGGAAAGCACCTAAGGTTTTTGCCCCCACCACTTCCCTTGGTAGACTATTCCAGAACTTTACTCCTCTGATGGTTAGGAATCTGTGTCTAATTTCAAGCCTAAATTTTCTGAAGGACAGTTTGTATCCATTTGTTCTTGTGTCCACATTGGTGCTGTATTCAAATAATTCCTCTCCTTCCCTTGTATTTATCCCTCTAATGTATTTATAAAGAGCAATCATATCTCCTCTCAGCCTTCTTTTGGTCAGACTAAACAAACCAAGCTCTTTAAGTCATCTCTCATAGGGAAGATTTTCCATTCCATGAATCATCCTTGTAGCCCTTCTTTGCACCTGTTCCAGTTTGCCTTCATCTTTCTTAAACATGGGTGACCAGAACTGTACACAATACTCCAAGTGAGGTTGCACCAGCGCCTTGTATAACAGTACTAACACCTCCCTATCTCGACTGCAAATATCCCTTCTGATGCACCCCAGGACCACATTAGCTTTTTTCACTGCCACATCGCTTTGGCTACTCATTGTCATTCTGTGATCAACCAGTATGGCCAGGTCCTTCTCCCTCCCCATCACTTCCAACTGATGCATTCCCAACGTATAAGAAAAATTCCTGTTATTTGTCCCTAAATGTATAACCTTGCACTTCCCATTGTTGAATTTCATCCTATTTCTAATGCTCCACTTTACAAGGTCATCCAAATCATTTCGTATGCTATCCCGATCCTCCTCTGCATTGGCAATACCTCCCAGCTTGGTGTCATCTGCAAACTTAATTAACACATTCCCACTTTTTGTGCCAAGGTCAGTAACGAAAAGGTTGAATAAGATGGGTTCCAGGACCCATCCTTGGGGAACTCCACTAGTAACCTCCTTCCAGCCAAACAGTTCGCCTTTCACTATGACCTTCTATAGTCTCCCCTGTAACCAGTTCTTTATCCACCTTTCTATTTTCATACTAATCCCCATCTTCCCCAATTTAACTAACAATTCCCTGTGTGGAACTGCATCAAATGCCTTGCTGAAGTCTAAGTAAATTAGGTCCACCACATTCCCTTTATTGAAGAAATCTGTTATCTTCTCAAAAACAGAGATCAGGTTGGTCAGGTATGATCTACCTTTTGTAAAGCTGTGTTGTATTTTATCACAGTTACCATTTTCCTTGGTATCCAGCTTCTCATCCACCATAATGCCCAGGTGCTTTTCTACAGAGCTGCTACTTAGCCGATTGGTCCCCAGACCATAGCAGTACATGGGATTTTCCATCCTAAGTGCAGGACTTTGCATTTGTCCTTGCTGACCCTCATGAGATTTCATTTGGCCCAGTGCTCCAATTTGTCTAGGTCTCCCTGAGTCCTATCCCTGTCCTCCAGCACATCTACCATTCCCCTCAGATTAGTGTCATCCACGAATTTACTGAGCGTACAATCTATCCCATCATCCAGATCATTAATGAAGATGTTGAACAGAACCGGCCCCAAGACCAATCCCTGGGGCACTCCACTAGTTACTAGTTGCCAGCTAGACATTGAGCCATTGATCCCTACCTGCTGAGCCTGACGATCTAGCCAGCTTTCTATCCACCTTATGATCCAGTCATCTGTTACCGGGTTTCACTGATTCATAGACTCCAAAGCCAAGGGACCATTGTGGTCATTTGTCTAACCTCCTGTAGAACACAGGTCAGAAAATGTCCCTAAAAATCATATCTTTGATTAAAAAAAAAACCAGAAGAACATGATCTTAATTTAAAAATTGTCTGTGATGAACAACCCACTACAATGCATAGTAAATTGTGCCATTGGTTAATTATTCTTATCATGAAAAATACATATCTCATTTCCATTCTGAACTTGAATACCTTGACCTTCCAGCCATTGGACAGTTTATGTCTTTCTCTGCTAGGCTGAAGAGCCTATGATCAAATATTTCTTGCCCATGTACTGTACATACTTACAGCCTGTAATCAAGTCACCCTTTAACACACTCTTTGTTAAACAAAGTAGATTGTGGTTTTGAGACTCTCAGTATAAGGCATGGTCTCTAACTCTATGATCATTCTTATGGCTCTTCTCTGAATCTTCTCCAATGTATCAGCATTTGTACCAGAATTAGATACTGTACTCCAGCAGCTGTCATGCTCTGCCAAATATTAAGGTAAATGAACTCCTTTACCTCTATTTGAGATTCCTTTGTTTATGAATTTGAGGAGCACATCAGCTCTTTAGGTCACAGCATCATACTGGGAGCTCATATTCAATGGATTTGTCACCATGGCCCCCAAATCTTTTTCAAACACGGAGGACTGTGGCCTGGGAAGCCGGGTAAGCATAGCTGACCCATGCTATTTGTTTCTAGATGTATACATTTAGTCATTTTAAAACACATATTATTAAGTTGCCGCAGGTTATCAAGCGCTCCAAAACAGTCTGATTCAGTGACCTGTCCCCTTCATTATTTACAACTGCCCCAGTTTGTCTCAGCTACAAACTTTATCATTGATGATTTCTATGGGTTTTTTTTTTTTTTAGAGTCATTGATAAAACTATTAACTAGCATAGGACCAGAAGCCAATCACTGTAGGCACCCCTGGAAACAACTGCTTTATGAGTCCCCATTTACAGTTACACTGAGACCTATCAGGTTGCCAGTTTTAAATTCATTTAAAGTGTGCTGTGTTGATCTTATAGCTTTTTAGGTTTGTTTTAATCATGACAATGTGGTGTTACCTTAAAAAACAGATAAAGTGAGTTAAACAGAATCTATTTTACATAAATGTATGTTTATTTGCATAAATTACATTGTCCTCCTTTAATGCTCATCTCAACTGGTCCATTATTTTACCCAGGATCAATAGCAGACTGACAGGCCTATAATTGTCTAGATCATTCAAATTATCATTTTTTAAATTGTACATTAGCGTTTTTCCCTACTCTTCTGCAACTTCCCCAGCGCTCCCACACTTATTGAAAAGTCAGCATTGGTCCAGCAAGGTTCTTAGATGGCTCATTTTGAATACAAACTATCTGTATCTACTGATTTTAAAAATGTCTAACATGGGTAGATGCTATTTAATATCCTCCAGAGATACCAGTGGAATGGAAAGAATGTTATCACTCTGTGAGGAGATTGTCATGTTTTCCCCTCAAAATACCTAATAGAAATATTTGGTAAATACTTGTGCTTTTTCTACATTATTATTGATAATTCTATCATTTCAATCTAGTAGTGGACCAATAACATTGACAGGATACTTTTTTCCTATCGTATAGACCATAAGGACATTTTAAATTACTTCTGGTGTCATAAATTTCTCCTTGTGTGCCATTGTTTCCCTTATCAATTTTCTACAGTTCCAAACTTCTGATATATATTACATCATTTTCCCTTTCTTCTATTATATACAATTTTTACAGCTGACCTTTCCTCTCTAAACCATGTCTGTGTTATTAACCTGTACTGTCTTCTTCCTCAGTTCTGACTTTTTGTCCATGTAGTAAAAGTGTTCTTATACAATTCCCAATTATCGTTCATATTTTTCTGATTAAAATTTTCCTCCCAGCTTTTCTGGCTAATTTTTTCATCCTTCTCATCCTCCAACACCAGCCATTTCTCAGCTCCTGTCTCCACAGTTAATGTACTCTAAGGCACTCTGCTCTTCATGAATCATTTAAAGTAAAAATCCCAAGATCCCCCAGCTTTAAAGCAGCAGCAAACAGTGCTTCAGGGTTCTGGCCTTGCTTTCACTTTGCCGCCTACTCACTTACAGAGTGGAGCATCTGGGGGAAAAAGCTAATTGGGAGATGGCAGGGGGAAGAGGACTGCAGAATAGCAGCCAGTTTTTAGTTTTGAGTACAGTGAAAAGAAACGCGCCAACAAATGGGGGTAGAAACTTCTTTTTTTTTTTTTTTTTCCCCCTGCACTGAGGAGTTACAGGCAGGAGACAGTGGAAGACACAGTGTGCCTTATGCATTCCTGCAAAGACATATCTGAAACATAGTGCAATAAGTCTTAAGTAATCTTACAGTGAACCAGCAAATGCCCATTTCTTAAGAAATAGCTTCATTCATCACAGTGAAGGCGGATCCATGGGGTCACCCAGAAACACTGAGGGAAAATACACAAGCATTGTCAATGAGTCTGTCTCCACCTGGTCTTGAAAAAGTCTAGAGGGGTAGCTGTTTTAGTTTGTGTACAGCAAAAATGAGAGTCCTCTGGCACCTTATAAATTAAGATTTCTTTGGGCATAAGCTTTTGTGGACGCCAACCCACTTCCTCAGATGCATCTGACAAAGTGGGTTGGAGCCCACAAAAGCTTATGCCCAAAGCAATCAGTTAGTCTATAAGGTGCCCCGGGACTCTCACTGTTTTTTAAAAAGTCTAGGCGCTGAACATCCTAGCATCTAGTACTTTGCTGACTCCTAGGTCTGGCTGCCTGTCACCCAGGTGTGACGTAATGTAGTGAGTGTTAAGCACTTTGCTCAGCCACTCTTTTTACCCACTCAGGAACTTGCCATGAAAATCTACTAGTCTCTGCAAGAACAGCCTCCACCACCTTGCTGCAGCCACCTAGGTGGCTCATGATGTCTCCAAATATTCAACACAAACTTTTGTTGCTGAACATGGACATTCATCCTGATCTCTCTTTTGAACAAAGGGGTAGGAAATGGAATTACCTTCCACATGCTCATTCAAGTGTCTTAGGGTATATGGAGTTTTTGAAATCTCTTATAAGTCACTTGTCAGGAAGTTGTTACAAGAACTATGGTATAGGGAGCACAAAAACAACACAACTGCTGTAATGTAGCACAGCTGGCTATTGAGGAAAACTGAAATCAAAAGAATATAGCAAGGGTAGACTATGCACTGATAGTGTGCTCTCATTGCGTCAACCCTAGTACAGACACAACTTAAAAGACAAAGTTGTAGTGGAAATCTTGGGGGCAATTTACAGGAGGCATCTGAGACAGACACCTATTGCCGGTGGCTCTTGATGCACGTTTTGGTGTAACCATCAGCCGCCATTGGTGCAGCTGGGATTAACCAAAATGTTGGCATAAACACTTGATACATTATGTCACACCTGGGTGTCAGGCAGTCAGCCCTAGGTGTCAGCTCCAGAATCCAGTCACAAGAGAGGAGTCAGCTGGGTCAGGATACGCGGTTGTCCGAGGCAGGAAACAAACTGCAGGTCAGAATCATGAATCAGATGCCAGACGTCAAGCCGAGTCAGGATGTCAGGAAATCAAGGCAGGGATGCACAGCTCCAGAACAGTGCAGCCCAGCTATTCAAACAGCTTCCTATTCCTGCTGCTGGCGAGAGTAAGGTCAGCAGGCCCATCAGCTGCTCTAGGACTCCACCAATAGGACCCCAGGGATGGAGCCTCAATCTGGGGCTGGACTTCATGAGTCCCAGGTAACCAAGCATTAGCAGACTGCCAGATGGGGGGGGCTGAGGTTTAGCTGCTCCTACAGCCACAGGTTTGAGACTTGGGGGTTAGCTCTGTCCAGCATTTCTATGACTGATAGAGCATCATGTCTATGAAATTTGCTAGCCAGACAAGACCTAGCTTAGAATTTAAAAGTGTGTTGATCATAGAAGTGGAGGATGGGAATAGACTTTAATGATCACCTAGTCCAGTTTGCAGGACTAAATATTATTTAGCCCATGCCTGACAGGTGTTTGTCTAATCTGTTCTTGAAATCTTCCAAGGACAGAGATTCCACGACCTCTGTAGATAATTTGTTTCAGTGCTTAATCATTTTTACAATTTGGAAATTTTGCCTAACGTCCAACTGAAATCTCCTTTCCTGCAATATAAGGCCATTATTTCTTGTACCATCCACAGAGTTTGTAACTATATTTTTCTAGGTCATTATCCAAATCACATATATGAAGATACTGACTAGAACCAGACCCAGGACAGATTCCTGTGAAATGCATTCAACGTGCCCTTCCAATTTGATTGTGAATCATTAATAACTACTCTTTGAGTATGGTTTTCCAGCCAGTTATGCACCCAGCTTATAGTAGTTTTATCTAGGCTAGATTTCCCTAATTTGTTAGCTTGATCTATCTCTGCTTAAACTCTGATCAAGACAAAGCCCATTGCTCTTTAGCATGTGGTAAGTTAGTTAAAAAACCAAAGGGAAGCCTGTCACAAAACTCCATCAGCTTAACATGTATTGCGATCAACACCGCCCTGACTAACCTAGGCTGTTAAAATGTGTTTAGTTTATATGATCCAGCACCTCACCTTAAAATCTTATTCAAGCCAAGACCAAACATGTTGGAGGTCTTTTGGGATGTGCACAGATGACGATCACCATGCCTGTTGCCAAGGCAGCATGCCTTTTTTTGCTAGGGCATATAAAAGCCTGCCAAATCCAGATGGTTTTGGACAGGCAACCTTGCTAACACTGCAAGTGCCATCTTGTCCACAGGTGCTCCACTCTTCCACAGTGACACCATCTGAGCCTTTATAATTAGCCACACTGCCATGTCTGTGTCAAAGGACAACCCTCCCACCCCTGTCAGGACAGCAGATGAAAGGAAGAGAGCACTTGTGGTTGCCAAAGAAAGACGGCACTATACAGGGCCATCCTTAGCGGTGGTTGGGGCCAACTGGCCTTTGGGGGGGGCCCTTGGCCCCTTCAGTGCTGGGGGGCAGGGCCACCCTGGGCCAGAGGCTGGGCTCCACAATCCCCCTCCCTAGGCTGGCTGGACTACTCCTGGGGGTGCAGTGGGCCAGCCCATGGGTAGGGCGCACCGGACCAGGGTCCGGGATCTGTATTCCTGCCCCTGGGCTGGCACATGGTCATTCTGCTCTGGGTGTGGGGTCAGAAATGCCACCGAAGCACAACACCCCCCACTTCCGAATGCCGCAGAATGCAGCATGGGGCCATGGGGGGGGGCAGTTTCAAGGCCTGCTGATGGAAAGCAACAGCAACATTGAAAAACCAATAGGAAATCACATCAGGCTCTCCCGTCAAGGTGTGATCTGTGGCTATCCTTAAATGGTTGTTCAAGGTCAAGGCTCCAGAGAAAGATGACAGTTATAATTCATCTGCAACTTTGACACCCTCAACTTGGGTTTGAATAGGGCTATTTCCTGGCTTTGTCAATATAAACAGCGATTGTCATTCTCTCACCCTCCCTTTCTGTTGTCCCACTCAGTGTAAATTAATACAACCTGTTTGATTTGCTGAAGTAATCTGACCTGACCTGTGGTTACGCTTACATCACTGCATTTATCCCTCCTTCCTATACTGTATTTTTTCCATTTTCAAGCATCTGACGAAGTGGGATCTCTCCCATGAAAGCTGATGTGATAAATAAATTTGTTAATATTTAAAAGTAGCATCGACTCTTTGTTTTGCTGAACTGGAGTAATACAACTGCCCCTCTAGAAGTCAGAAAGGAGGTGCAGTTATAACATCTGCAACGGCATTCCATCCAAGCAACCACCAAACATGTCATTCTGCGTATGAAGCTGCTTCCTTATTTGGAGAACCATCAAATTTCAGTGTTCCCAGTTTGTTCCTCCTGCGATTATTTTTATAGGTTGCTCGTAGAGTTAATCTAAAAATTCAAAACCATTTTCCAATGTAATCAGAACAACAGTGTTACATGCTGATATTGTCAACAAAAGGGTACTGAGTCACAGATGAAGGTAAAGGCTGGTTATGACACCTCCTGGGTTCAGCAGGTAGGGTTATTTTAAAACCAATTTAATGGAAGATTCATTTGTTCCCCTACGCTTATATTAATGTAGATTAATTCCAATGAGAAGCCATCATGTACAGAGAAAGGAAATAACACAATCTGGCTCTTTTTTTCTGTAACCTGAACAAAACAATTCTTTAATCCATTAAAATGATCTCCATTTTTGAGACACAAGTACTGTTTTCCCCCTGATGCAAACAAAGACCTTTCTACCATGGTGTTCCTCCAACTCCCACCCTCCTGCTTTGACTTGCCACATTTGTGTGTACATTTATTGCAGTCTTATAGGTATATTGCAATGTCTCTTCCTTTTCTCTGTTTTCTTTATCTAAGTCCTGAAAAGTACATACATTTTTTTAAAATGCCCGTCATGGAACCCTCAGCCCACACCCTATGGTGAGCAACCCTGGTGATGGTGTTTGGGGAATTAAACTCAAGTTGCACCCTCAGTGTCCAGTGCTCACTATGCTTCTAAATCCTTTTCACAGCAACCCAGCCCTCTGGCTGGGCCCTAGTTCACGCATCTCCCTTCTGTCCCCATCCTGGTAGACCCCTCTTGGCTGCAGGGGCCACCTCTGGTCTTTGGTCACTCTTCTGTGGTCCAGGGGATGCTGAAGGAACTGGGGCCTACCCACTTCTTGAGGCCCTAGTCCAAGGACCATCCCATGCCTTGGTCCAGGTGCCACCTCAAACCCCCCTGCCGCCCCCAATGCTCAAGGTCCCCTGGACCACTTTCCTGCATCCTCCATATCTTTGCCTCTTCCTTGGCTCCTGCCAAGCCCAAGCAGTTTTGGACCTTTTTTCCCCTTCTCAGGTCTTTCTGCTGGCCTTCCTCCCTAGGCCACTGGCTGAGTCCTTCCATGGAGTCCTGAAACCCACAGGGAACTGCCCCAAGTGCTGAACCCACAGCCTCGGCTAGCTAGATCCTGCTTCCTCCAGCATTCAAGGGAGACTGTCTCTGAAGCCAGCCTTTGTACTGAGTTCCTGGCCCTGATTGGCTTAGCATCCTCTCCACTTAATTGGCTGCCTACACTGTGCCTTCTTTAAACCTTTCTGGTCCAGTATTGGTAAACTACCACATCACAGCCTCATATACGTACCCCCACTATCAATTTTAATAAACAGAGTTAGGTCATGGGTGAATGCTTTTGAAAATCCCATCCTTTATCTGCCTTTCATACTCTGGACCTTATTAGTGAAGAAGAAAGCCTGAATGTCATCATACGTCATCACAGCAAGTGGGTGGGAACAACTTCTATACAATACAGTGGCTGCAAGTGACAGCAGCAGTATGGCATGGCTGGCTTCTTAACACTTCGGCTTTGTGAAATATCCTCAGCTTTCTACTTGGAACCTGCTGTTTCCATGCCTGAACTAGTCTGTTGATGGTTCTCCCAGTGCAGCAACAGCAGAATAAGTTGCATGTGTTTGTGTATTTTTAAACAAATGAACACAAGGCCTGATTTTTCAGAGCCCATGAAGCCCCTGATTTAAAAAAAAAAAAAAAAAGAAAAAAAAAAAAAAAGGAGATTTTTTTATACACACCCCCCCACAAAAAAAATCAGCCCAATGATGCTCTCTCCTCCCCCTTATAAACAGAAGGTGTGCTGAACTCTCTCTTCTTCCTTCAACAGAAAGGACAAAAGGAAGTGATATGGGTTTTGGCTTGACTTTCCAACAGTTAATGTGGTTGGTTTCTGAAAAACAAAGTGTTTTACCATTTTAAAGATAGAGAAGATCATTCTTCATGGGAGTATTTGCTCTTGTTCAATATGGAATCAAATCAGTGATCAGAAGAGTCTATGGAAAGACTATGGTTGACTTCAAAGAGCTGGTTCAGAAGATGACAGCAGGTTCGGTTGTCACCCTAATGCTCTTCCATATTCCCATTTCAAGTCTACTTGTGGGGCTGAAACAACCCCTCTTCCTTTTCTACCCTATTTTAAATGTTAAAGTCATTAAAAACATCCGCATCAAAGCAATGTTGTGGCTCTTAGGCTGCAATTCCAGCCTTAATTCACCCTGTTGACACCATGTATTTCAGCACACGTGGAACGTAAGCCTTGTCACTGTTCAGAGACTCAGCATTACCTATGCACAGCAAGGTAGGGTAAGGACAGACATGCAGTATTAACGAGGCATTTCTCTGCTCTCTTCTGGTTTAAGTCAGGCCTTGAGCATTACTTCAACAGCTCCGTGTTTAAAAAACACATTCCACCCACTCACTCTATAACTACACATCTAGATGAATGCTCTGGCAGCCCACCTAGAACTTGCCCTAAGGCCATTCCCATCCACAGGGAACAGAACATTCATATCATTTCAGGAGGAAAGCCGCATCTATAGAACTTCTTATATAACAGATTGAATTCAAGAGAATTGCTTTCTGCCTTTAATCTGCTCAGCAGTTTATCTGTGCTGTCGTTGGTTGAGCTTTCTTTAACCATTACAGATTAGTATTCTTCTGTAACATGTTAAAAGCTTAGCTTTGCTTATTTTTGTCATAGAGGGAGAAATCCGGTTCAAATTTTCATATAGCTGTTTGGAATATAAAAGGAGAGTACCTAGCAGGGATCAATATATTTGATTTTGCACAAAATATTACATTCAGAGTAGCAATAAACAACGAGATAATGCCAGTGGCTGGGAAGAACACTAGAGAATTTATTAAAAAAGGATGAAAAGGCACATACAGCCTCAGAAATATGTACACTAATTTTAATCCATAAATACAAAATTTAATCTGATGTTCAAAATCGATCAGCTACACCAACTTGCTTTATATACGAGACCAAATAATAAAGGGTCTAGTAAATTCTATTAAGGTAGATTTATGATTTACTAAATTTACATCACTGTTGAAGTTTATTAAGAGCAAAATCCTGCCATAAGTGATTTTTCTATCATTCAGTTGCAGCAGGGTCAAGTAACATAATACTTATTTACAAAACTAATTCAGGTACACTGCTTACAAAGAGGTATTAAAGTAATATTAAAATACTTTACGGTGAATTCTCACGATTAACTTCCAAGTGAAAGCAGCTGCTCTCTCATAAGATTATGGTATGACACACTGAGCCAGCATGGCTGAAGCCTCTATAATGATGTTCCCATTTTAGTCTTATAAAGCAGGTCCAACATCCAGTGCACTTGGTAGACTTCAGTGTAACATAACTGACTACTAGATGCCAGTCTGGGATGGGGCAAAGAGACCTTGAACACGCTGCAAATAATTCACTGTGCAGTCAAATGCTGTTCATCGTGACTGGTATATAAGCTCACTTCAGCATCTAAAATGAGTCAGTTAGGATCTTTCATATTCCAAAAAGAGCTACCAATACAAAATAATTTAAGCAAAAACAAATCAACCAACCAACCAACCAAAACACCTCATAACCCCACAGCATCTGATGGGAGGGAAGAATTCAAAAAAGGATTCCAGAAAGAGAAAAAAACAGCTGATGGTAAACAAGGCTTATCAGCAAGTAATTTTATTTGAAAATTCCAATGAATTGACATGAGCTATTAATTTATCATTCCTCTCTGATGGAAACAGAGAGCTGTTCCAGACTTTCAACTTTCTGTCTATGCTGGTCTGGTTACTGCTCACATGTTATTTAAACAAAGCATATTCCAAAAGAATCTGACTATATATGGAATTCCCTGACGAGTAAAAGTTTGGATGAACTTAAAAGAAGAAAACACAACAGAACAAAAACCCAAGCAAACCAAAGTATACTAAAATAGACTTTTGGTAGCAAAGGTCAGATACCCAGTATGGCCCACCATTTCCTTGGTTGGCACACCACTTTTGAACTGGGCAGTTCCCTGCTGCAGATTACCACACATGCTACCTTGATTTGATTGGTTGCTGCTGTCAAACCCAGTACTACAATGTTCCTCGGCTGCTTTCCCAAGGTCAGGAATTTGCAAGCTAATTGTCCTAACATTGTATACTCGAAGCAGAATTTCCAGAGTGTTTATCTCAGTAAAACCATGTTCTTCCATAGCCAAGCAGGTTCTTTGAACTTGTTCAATGCAAGGGGAGAAAGAACAGATGCGTCCACCTAAAAAATAAGATGGGCAGTGGAGGAGAGGAAAAGAACAACTTTAATTAATCTTAGACAAATTCTCATAGTAACACAAAGCTTAACTCTTAGTACAGTGAACATACATAATTAAAATACTCAATATGCCTAAGAAACAGAGATCACCAAAGAGATAAAGTAATTTTCAATGTCAACACAAAAATGGTGATGATTTTAAAAAGATGCTTCAGCCCACTTTCTAAGTACAAATATAACAACAGATTAATCCGTTTTTGGAATACCCGCTTGTCCATGGTCATGGTGCAGCTGTAAAGTTTATCATGTTAGATTGCTGAATTTTCTTGGAATCAACATGTACTACCCCCTGGACTGATACACTAAAACAGAAGATGACTCATGCTCAAAGAGGAAAGTTGGTTTCTAACTCTGCTCTACACTATGGCATTTATAATAAAAGCACATGTGCATACACATACACAGACTGGAACAGAACCGGCTGTGTTTATTTGAGACAAATATAGCATGTGTAAACACAATAAAGCAACCTCTAGTCCATAGATGGAGTGTTATTAAAGCTTTACCCTTCTAGTCAAGCAGGCTCCTTCTCATGTCCCCGAGTATATGTTTTAAAAAGCAAACCGGGGATGGTTTACTGATTGTCAAGCAGGCAACATCATGACATACATCAGAACCTTTGCACCACAAGATAAGACTTTAAATTATATACTGTTATTTTCTTCCCAGTGAAGCACTCCCAGCCTTTCGCTTTTAAATACTGAGTATCTTTAGCCCTTCCCCCCAATGTCACCTTTAGAGCTCGGAATAGAATGATTCAGATTTACTCTAAAAAGCCACAGCCAAATCAGATCAAGGAATTATATGGACACAGTCTGCCATAAATCCAGGTCATGTGGTCTCACTCATGATGTAATGTCCCACAATGCAACTTACCTTTTGGAAAAGGCTTTCTGTTGCAGGAGGGGAGTGATGGGGGAAACACAAAAGCAAAAGGTATCTCAATTACTATTTTCAGATGAAAATGTATGTGGCTCTGCTTTGCATTCCCTCCCCTCCCTCTCTCATGCTCCAACTCTACTAATCCAGGCCCACCTCCTAAATCCGGTTATGTAAGCACTTAAAGAACCCATGTATCTGACAGCAAAGCATCTTGCTAAAAATAGACACTAAACTGTCCTGCATGGTGACTGGTTTAGGTCTTTTTTTTTTTTTTTTGGTTAAAGCTACAGATCCAAAAAAAGACAGTGTCAGGTTTGAATGAAAGCATTGCTGTAACACTTCAGTTACTGTGCTGCAGTGCTGTGCTTGGCAGTGATTGGAGAATTCTTTCCATGACTGTTAATCCATTTTGCAGTAATTGGCTTTTGGATTGGATTGTATTTTAGTCTTTGAATAAAGTCTTCATTGTCAATGGTTCTTATCACACATCTTCAAAACAAAGCAGCCTTTTGTCAAGCAATTCCTCGAAGTCACAATTCAACAACAAATCAAGCAATCACCATCAAAAGTGACTTGGGAGTACTGTGAAATCCACCAAGGCCAATGACTGCTGTTTAGCTGCACACTCAGAGATAATACCAGTAAAAAAGATGTTTTATGAATTAAACTGCATGGTTACCACAATTACTCTGAAGCATTGGGGTTTTTTTTGTTGTTGTTGTTGTTGTTGTTGTTTGTGGGTTTTTGTTGTTGTTGGGCAACCAGTACATACATCTACAATCTTTGTAGATATTGCAACACAGAGGAAAAGTTGGGAGGGGAATTTCTCTTGTGTAACAACAAAGCTAGTATGATATATGCCCGCTGTAAAGAAAGACAGTATATTCTCACTGTGTAGGAAACCAAACAAGTGTCTAACTTAGTTAAATGTCACATCACAATAAATTCTTTGTCTTCAGAGTAAGAAATTAGAGAGATCAGTGTTCCACTATTGGTTCAGTCTTTGTGCTTCGGTGGCTTATATTGAAAGATTAGTAACAAAGCAAAAGCACTTTACAGTTACAGTAAGTAGCTTCTGCTGATTTATGTGGACTCAGAAAATTTCAAGATTGCTTTAGATATACAAATCCACGTTTGCCAAAAGCACAAAGCCTGCATACAGCTGTTGCTATACTGGCTGGTGGCAGTGCTTGCTGAGCCTTAAAACTCAACAGCGTGCATTTTTGTGTCACGGAGTGGTTAACTGACTCTAGAATGTCAACACCAAATTTGGTGATGATTACCAAAACATATACTGACCACCCACACACTAGACTGCTCAGAGAGCACTGGAATTATACAGATCAGGTGTTCAAAGGGCCTGCTAAAGGAAGAACTTGTTTGAAATAACTAAGATAACATACACAGGGGAAGAACAGCGAGGGTCACTTTGCTTAATGCGTTATGGGAGGGCACTCAGATATTACAGCCAAGAGGGCGTTAAAAGAACCTGCAGAAGACAGAGAGCACTCAGCTTTTAGTAGTTCAGTTTTCCTACTTATTCTGGGTTACATGTTTCATCTAGTTATTAAATAGCAGGTATGCTCCACAACACCTAAATATAAGCCTCAGTGCAATAAAACCCAGCATCTTGCTTTAAGACTTCCATCAGCTGGGAGAGGGGTCCCATCTATATAGCAGCGATCAGGACAGATCTGACGTGTATGATGGTGGACTTGCCTACATGGAATTCAGCAGATCTTAATGAAGTTTAGGAGGGATACAGCCTACTATTCTGAAAGCAAATAAGAGATCTGAAGGACAAGGAACAAAATGAGAGATGGAGAAACTTTAATTAACATGGTATTTTTCAAGTAGGGAAAACACTGGAGCTTGAGATGTACAACTGCTCATCTGACAATTGGCTCAGGCTAAGAAAACCAGTAAGGACTTCTGTTGAGACTGAAGTCAAAAGGCTTCTTCCACCACATCAAGTTATGGAAGTGCTGGGGACAGATAGTTTTCAACTGTCTCTACAGTGGCTTACATTGTGCGACATGCCCTTTGGATTACCAGCTGTGCCACACTGGGTACATTACAGTCACCACACAGACCTAAATCTAGTTTCCAGCATTCAAAGTTCTCATAAACACTATTATCCATTAGGCATCAAGAGGCATTTGGGGTTTGAGACTGGAACTTGCATTTGCTTTGTCTTGCCCTGTTGAGGAGTCCTTCATGAATAAAGACACGTGCTCTCCATTCAGTTGCATGCCTACAATGCTGGTTCTAGACAATTGAGAGGTGGACTGGACCCAAGAGTAGTAAAAAGAGCTACAAAAACTTAACTGAGTTTGGCTCCAAGTGCCTTCCTTTTAGAAAATCTACTGCTACTAAATTTGTTTAATGAGATCTGTGTGTCATAAATTGATAGAGCAATTATCTGAGATTAATCCTGCTCACATTGGGAAGCTGTGTGAGTTTTTGATCTGAGGAGCTGTCTAAAAATGTAGGTTTATTCATGTATAATGTATGTGACAAGTACTACAGCTGAGGGAAAGAGGATAATGAGTCTGCATGAAAGTTTCCCCTCCTGCCCCCCCCAACCCTTCATGTTACAGGCAGTGAATTTGTTGGAAATGTTTAACACCGAGGTTAAATCTCACCAAGCTGTAGGCTGGGGATGAGCCCATGGCCTGCTGGCAACCACTCTAGTAAGTAGGGGATACAGAGGTTACAGAAGTCAAAGACCAGCTCAGGTTGGAAAGATTAGAGAGATCCAAAAAGGGGAGAGGAGAGGAGCTAATACATGGTACCTGAACAGTGCTTTTTATTTTCAAAGCACTGGACAGACATCTAATTAATAACAAAGGGACACATCCTGATACCCTCAATAAGAACCAGCGTCTGTTCTTGATCACATAAGTGAAAACTGAGACCATTCTGCTGCTTCTTCCTACCCTCCTGACCATGCCACAGCTTCTCCCCCCTTTCCGACCCCCTCCCTAACTCCCAGGCCCTGACGCTGATGCCCATGGGCTGACCACCCCCTGCCCAGGGCCCAATTACCTGGCTGCTCTGGCAGCCAGCCACAGGCTGGGACTCCCCCCAAGCATGGTCAGAGCATGCTCAAGGCAGGAGATTTAAAACTCCTAGGCTGAGGCTGCTTTCCTCTGACATTCTTCAGAGAGCCGCACTTTTTCATGCGAGAGCCGCATGAGGCTCCCAAACCACAGTTTGGCCATACCTGCTATATATCGTAGGGCCTGGGTGCTCAGTAAGGTTATTTTGCCACCAATGGCTCCTAGAGATGCTGGCCAAAAAATCTGGAGTTAGCAAAGCACCAGTACATTCCATGCGAAGGGGCCAAATGTGCTGAATGTTCAAAGCAATTCTGTGATGCAGGAGATGTAGTATGTCATTTTATTTTTCTTTGAGAAAAAGAACATAATTCACAGTGTTTTGGGATTTTGGTGCAGTGTCACAAGAGTGTTAAATTACAAGGAACTCAGAAAAACAGGCACTAATAGTTTGTGGAGGCGAGGCAGTAGTGTCACAGAAAAGCTTCATCACTATGGCATTTACTCTGTGCTGGTAGGACACTAAAAATATTGCCTCTCCAATGGGGGACAGGATGTCCTTTAAGCAAGTGCACAAGTGGGTGATTTGATGAAGTCAGAGGATCCGGTTGTCAAGGGAAAATTAAAGTAGATCTATTGATTCAAAAAATAGTCACTGAATCATTTGCCAGGCTGTTAACAAGAGCTAGCTTTAATTTTATTGAGTGAGTGCATCCCCAAAAAGTACTGGACAGGAGGCACCTGTTATTGCACCACCCTGGGCAAGACTGGCCTGAGTGGTTAGGTAAGGTTCGGGAGGGTTAAAAGGTAATTTTTAAAATTAACTTAAAAGAAGTGTTTGGGTAGGAGTGGGTATTTCGGGTTTGTTCCATCCCTCTTTCCTGCAATAGGACCAACGAGCCTATCTGCTTGAGCCTGTGGTTCATACATGGTACCTACTGTTTTAAGCAATGTCCATAGGCACTAATTGCCCCCATCAGCTGCAAGACTTAGGCTTTGAGGTTCCCACCTACTGGTGCCTATATATGGAGTCCGCTGAATTTTAGTACTTATAATCAGGCTTTCTGACCACTAACTGTCACAAAAACCTGTGAGGTATGTATAATACCTGTTTTACCAATAGTGCAACTAAGGCAGGAAGACTATAAGACCTGACCAAGGCCAAAGAGGGAGTCTGTGTCACAGCTAAGAGTGGAACGCCAGAAATCCTTCTCCATTCTGTGCTTGACCCACTAAACCAGAGGTTTTCGCCTTTTGCGGTCATGACATACTTGGCAGCATATCACAACCCTACAGGACACACCAGCCCACCCACACCAGGAAGAATCCAGCCCTTGCCCTAGCTCTCCATGAAACACTTAACAGTATGTGGCGATACAGTAACGTGCCCTGGCACAGTGGTTGAGAACCACTGCACTAGACCCCACTGCCTCTCACACTACAGTCTCTCCACTGCGGCTTTGTTTATTCTGTTTTTTTTTTGTTTTTTTTTTTTATCATCTTGGGTTAACAGCGTTATTTAACTCAAGCTACTAAACATTAGCTCTGACGTGTTACAAAGACTTACTCCAGGTTACAAATATTTGCACCTGAGCCTGGAAGAAATGTGGAGACAAGAACATCCCCCAACATTTGAGTATGGTCTGTGCTGGGGAAGTATGGTCTTCCAGTTAATGTGCTTGCAGGTGACCAGCCAAGAGGGAGTTTGCAGCAAATCCTATCATCACCATTGACATCTTTGACTTCTCACCTGCAGCACAGTTTTCATCGCTCCCTAGGCCAGCACTGGGTGGCTAGAGGCAGGGAACCATAAATTATCTCGGAAGCTTAGGAAAAAGAGAGTCAGTAAAACTTTTTGCATGTAGACAGTGTACACTGATTTTTCTTTTTTTAATGAAAGCCGTGGCTAGCCCAACACGGATAGTTCCTTGCCTTCCTCATTGGATTGCTGCAGAGATTATGTATTTATTATAGACACAGAGAATAAATGGATCTAAGAGGGACTGATTACACAACACAACACCCTATATCATTGTACTGGGGGAAAATGAGAGCAGAAACCCTGATTAAAACCTATTATGAATAAAGAAAACAAACAGAAAGGCCTCGGGTAGAAAATGAAAGACCACTCTGCTGAAGTGCAGAGCATCAGAACTGTACGGTGCTCAACAGACAAGACCCCAGAGGAAGACTTTGCAGGAACCTTTGACTGACAAAGCATAAGGACCAACAGATCAATTATCTGCACTGGCCAAGAACCACATTAGGCTAATCTCATAGTACTGTATCATCCACTCAATTGATCACTTAAGAGTAACAGTGCAAGGTTCTCTCTTTTAATTAACAGCTGTACAGCACTTCAATTTAAGTGGAAGGTCTGGCTAAAAAGATTAACAAGGAGTTGTGTGGCACTTTAAGACTAACATTTATTTTTTGCATGAGCTTTCGAGTTCAGCTGTTTCTCTTTGAAGTCTTGATGTCCCAGGTACATCTCTAACAACAGTCGTTAACAAATCCGTCATCGAGTGATTAGGAAGATGGAAGTGCTCAGCAACTGGTTTCTTTGTTCTTTGATTTCTGATATCAGCTCTGTGCTCATTCAGTCTCTTATGGAGCGATCGTCCTGTTTGTCCGATATATAAGGTGTTGGGGCATTTCTTGCACATGACGGCATAGACCACGTTAGTAGATGAGCAGGTAAATGAGCCTTTGATGGAGTAGCAGGCTTGATTAGGACCTATGATGGTGTCTGTTGTGTAGATATGTGGGCAGACTTGGCAGCGTGGTTTTTTGCAGGGGTGTATGCCTGCTTCAATGTTCCTGTTGTTAGATCTGTAGTTGCTGGTGAGTATCTGTTTAAGATTAGGGGGTTGCCTATAAGCAAGCAGTGGTCTGTCTCCTAATGCTTGAGAGAAAGAGGTATCATCTTTTAGAATAGGCTGTAGGTCCTTAATGATCTTTTGTAGAGTGCTGAGCACTTCCATCTTCCTAATCACTCGATGACAGATTTGTTAACGACTGTCGTTAGAGATGTACCTGGGACATCAAGACTTCAAAGAGAAACAGCTGAACTCGAATTAATATGCAAGCTAAATTCTGTGAAAGCAGGACTCAATTGAGATTATGGGTTCTTTTCCCATTACAAAGGGTAATTTGACTTCAGGCTTCCCATGGTTTGAGCCTGTAAACTGCTCTGATTTGCTGTTACTTTATGACCTGATCCTATGTTTTACACCCCCTTGCATTTAGTTTCATTCCTTTCTGTAAGTTCACCCATCTTCGAAGCATCTGAGGAAGTGGGATCTTCTCCCACGAAAGCTCATGCAAAAAATAAATCTGTTAGTCTTAAAGTGCCACACAACTCCTTGCTGTTTTTTTTTACTGGACTAGACTAACACAGCTATCCCTTTTGAAATTAAAAAGATTAAAACCGCAAGAAAAAAAAAGATGGATTGTTTAGTTTGGTACGCAGGCTGTTGATCTAAGAAACACCAATCACTGATTCATAAGGCAAAAGTCTTGAGTAAAACCTCTTCTAACATACAGCTGTACTTTGCCCATATTGTTACTAAAAATTTAAAAGCCTGAATGAACATAGTTACAGAAGCGTACATCAGGCTAGTCTTTTGCAGACCTGAAAGTACCAGATAGGCTTTACAATGGAGGAAAGGAAAGAGGAATTTTAATATTAGAAAGCTTTGGCTTGATACTATTCAGCTGTGAGTTTTTGGTAAGTCGAGCTCCAGAGTATCTAGGAAGTACACACAATTGCCTTATTTTTGTTCACTTATGGAGCTATCATGACAGATTTCTAGCACTTTTTTAATTCAGCCTGAAGGAATTAAAAACGACTTCGCCAAAAAACAAGGTCAGACTTGGTGAGCAGCAGCCATTGCTGTGAAAAAACATCAATCAGCAGATGCTGCCAAGCGGAAGAGCACAGGTCTGGAAATGGAAGCAAGATCAGCAGTGGAACACTGCCAAGTCATGGAGATATTAGAAGGCAATGTTTTGAAATCAGCAGAGAAGGACGCAGATAAGGTGCAGAGGAGCCCAAAGGTGCATGGAGCACATCATTAATAATAAGTAAGGGCCTTCAGCCACAAACCTATTGTGCCATTTTATTTTCTTAGCTCTCCACCATATAGCAGTGCTTTGAATAGACGGACAGGACAACCTGAGGCAAGAACATGAGTGATAAATGTAACCTTTAAAACAAAATCATTAACTTCCAGTCTATTAAAATAAGAAACTGAAGCCATTGAGAGCCTGAGACAGAGTAAAGGAGGAAAAAGAAATACTTACCTTAAGGCTTTGTTGAACATGTACTCTAAAAGTTAGTTCTTATGGTGATATTTTTATTACAAATACTGTTTTTGTTACATTTCATTCCTGAAAGAGACCCAAAGATCCTCTGTTTCTAGTCTGCTTATTCCAATCATTGTTTTATGTCTGTGTTCTAAGGTTCTAAGAAATAAAAATGATCACTATTGAAGAGCATGGCCATCATTTTTGTATTATGCATTGTGGCCATCTTACCTGGAATAAAATCTGCAATATGAATTGCTTATAGGTGACCTGACGCAGGTAAGGGTGGGTGTGGAAACTCATTTTCTGTAATGATAATTACTACTCAATTCATCACGAAGAGTGCTGGTGAATAGAAATGTTAAGTGTACTCAGTGCAGAGTAGCTTTTGATTATGTGCAACCAACCAACCAGCCAAAAGACGCATTCAAATATTCTGTTGCAGGTGACTGAAAACACTTGCTAGAAATTTTTAGCTTTCCAAAATATACAAATAGTCACTATTGTTTCTAGTTATACTATTCCTACAAAAGGAATAGATTTTTATATCCCTGATCATGAAAAATCTACTTCATATTGCAGCACAAATTGGTTTTCATCATAAGAAGCAAGCACAAAACCCAAATGATGAGTTACAGCTACACTGAGCCAGCCTCTGATTAGATTCAAGTCTGAGCCCCTATTCCATCCACACACAAATCAATCTGACTTCAGTCAGAAAGCACTCAGGACCCGGATCCTAGGACTCTGTTAGGAGGGTGGGTCTGAGCCCAAGTTCTGTCATGCCTTGAGTCCAAGCCCTGTCATTTTGCAGTGTGGATGCAACTCAAGTCACAGACCAGAGTCAGATGTCTCACGTAGTGCAGTATGGACACATTAGCATGGCTGAGACACCCACACCCAACAACTGGGAAGCCAAGTTTACAATGCAGCATGGACACTCAAGCATGTGCTTAAAAACACCAAGTCCACAAGCACTAATGCCACGGAACCAGGCTTAGTGAGCAGTGTAGACATGCCCTTAAAACACTGTGAATTCTCAGGCACTGTGGTTTGTTTACAGGTATCCTACTGAGAGGAAAAAAAGGTGGGGGGATTTACAATTTTGCTTTCCTACTAGTGTGTAATACAAGGCAACCTATAAGCAACCACAAGCAATACTATTTCTACTTTACAGTAAGTAAGTAGACATTATGTTACAGTACACAATAAGCTACAGCTCCTGATTTACATAAATAAATCAGTTTTCAAGGATCTCAAACACTGGAACAGTTAACAGATTCAAAAACTGGAAAGGCTCAACCAGGTCTGCTTAGCAGTCTCAACACGTACTGGATAAATAATTCAAGTTGCACTGCGCAATGCAGCTCCTTCATCTGAACCAAAGGAGTCAGCTGAGCATTACGCTCACTGGGTTAGATAATTTGAACAAGGGAAGGGCATTACACAGGGCAGTGCAAATTACTTTCCCACCCAGGGGACACTGGAAGCAGTTATGAATGCAGCTGTAACCTTCACAAGCCAGAATATTTGTTAGGGATTTTTTTATTTGTCATTTTAAAGTATGTATCTTGCTCATTAGTGGTGGCAAGCTGGAGACTGATAAACAGATTAATGAAGTGGCAGCAGTGATGTGGGGACTGTTCCACCCTGTGGCGGTGAAGCGGGAGCTATGTTTTTGGGTGAAGCTCTCTGTTTACAGGTCAGTCTATGCCCCCATCCTCACCTACGGTCATGAGCTTTGAGTAATGACCAGAAGGATGGGATCATGGGGACAAGTGGCAGAAATGAGGTTTCTCCCCAGTGTGGCTGGGGCTGACTCAGACAGGGTGAGGGGTTCACCTATTCAGGAGAGCGTCAGAACAGAGCCACTCCTCCTCTGGACCAAGAAGAGTCAGTTGAGATGGTTTCAGCACCTGCTAAGGATGCCTACTGGCAAGCTTTCTTTGGAACTATACCGGGCATAAGGATGCCCTGAAGCTGACAGAGGAATGCTAGAGGGATTGTATTTTCCGGCTGGAACCTGTTGCAGAAGAAAGGGACATCTGGTGCTCCCTACTTGCCATGGTGCTACCATGACCCTCACCAAGAAAAGCAGCATAAAGAAAAAGAAGAAACAGTATATGTTGCTTCTGCCAAACTTCGTATCTTTCAGAGGCAGTTGACAGAACTTCATATATAGTCTCTGACTCAACCAGCTACACAACCTGCTGAACATAAAGTACACGCCGAAGTTCCCTTGTCTTCAATGTGACCTAAAAATGTAGTTAAAGTTAGGCCCACTCTTATGTGCTTTAATGAATGGAAGCAAGGTTCAGCACATGCTTAACTGAGGGCCTGTAATGGATAAAACGCTCATGAAGAAAAGCCCTAGAAGCCCTCTCTCACTGAAGTCAATGACAAAATTTTCACCAACTCACCGAGGGGAGGACAGAGAAAGTGAGCTTGTTTAAGTAAAACCACCTCTTCTCTCCAGAGACTGTATACATGGTATTTACTTACCTGTGGCACCTTAAATACTAACAGATTTCTTTGGGCATAAGCTTTTGTGGGCTCCAACCCACTTCATCAGATGCATGAAGTGGAAACTACAAAGTACTTACCCCACTATGCCTCTGATGAAGTGGGTTGGAGCCCACAAAAGCTTATGCCCGAAGAAATCCATTAGTCTTTAAGGTGCCACAGGACTCTCATTGTTTTTGCTCTACACAGACTAACACAGCTTCCCCTCTGGAAACGGTCTTTACTGATTCTCTCCTACCCAAAACCTGCAGTGATTAACAGGAAGTGTTTAAGATGCATTACACACACCTGTTTCCAGTGAAATGTCAGATTTGCTTTCGTCAGTTATGTTACTCGTTCTTCCCACACACTCTTGGATCTGTTAGAATATGCTTGACATAGGTTCAAAAGCTTTTTTTATGCGCTGCACGTGACAACTGCAGCTATCACAGAAACCTGTGGGAGGAAGTTGTTTTTCTTTTCCTACTTCTTTCTCTGTATATGTGAAGACTTTTTTGAAGTCTTAGAAAAGATGCCAGACTTCACATCAGAATGGAGATCACACAACAGAATGGGACTATCCCTAGCATGTGGGCTCAAGAAGCCACACGTGCCACGCTCAGACTAACAGAGATGCATGTACAGAAGAGGAGATACCTTCAATTTTTAACGCTGACTTTGCATGTCCTATAGCCTCCCATGGTGATGGAATGTCGAGGAACACTGCATCTGCAACATTTGAGACCCCAAATCCATTTTTACAGACGTCTTGATTCTTCACTGTAACCAGGTGTTCCACTTTGTGCTCCTTGAACTCCTCTTTTGCTTTCTCTGCTCTCTGCTGGTGGAACTCCACTGTATACAGATGTCCTGTTGGAGCCACTGTCCTGATGATCGCATGAGAAAGGGAACCACTTCCAGTACCTAAAGAAAAAACAAAAACACACATGCCAAAATAGCTGTTGAAACACTTCTTGACACAAAGCTCTAAATGACTACGGAAGAGTCCTCCTAGGGAATCAGCATAAGCCCAACTTCTCAGAATATTTTAAAGCTAGAATGAATAAAACCATTGGGAAAATTTATAACAAAGGGTCCCACAGCAGGAGTGAGCAGATCTGCTCCATACCTAGGTTCTATCAGGGGCGTCGCTGGTGCCTGGCACATTGGGCATGTGCTCCAAGTCTCAGTGCCAGTGCCCCGAGTGTCCAGGCCAGCCCCGTCCCAGACTGGAGACCTGGGCCGGGGTGCCCTCCGCTGCGCCCGCCTCTCCCAGCTGGGATGGCTGCAGCGGTGCCTGTTTCTCCCAGCATGGGATCACGGCCAGATGCCCGCGGCGGCGCCCACCTCTCCTGGCGCTGAAGCCAGCTGGTGGCTGGAGATCTGGGGCCAGTGTGGAGGTGGCAGGAGCCCCATGAACGATCAGGCCCAGGGCACTGGATCGAGAGGGGGATGTGGCCTGGGCTCATACCCCGGGTATTTCCCCAGGCCAGCGATGTTCCTGGGTTCTATGAACACTAATCAAAGCCCATGTGGAGCTTGAATACTTCTTTTCAGAGTAACCTTTTCTTTATGAATTTTTGCCCTTTCTTTCTGGTTCTGTATTTACAGAAGGCGATTTCCCCATGAGATATCAATCACTTGTTGACTTGACAACTGAGCTGACGAAGAAAACTGCAGATTGGAAAAGCACCTATCAACTACTGTGATTGGAGCTATAAAATGTAAATGGATAAATCAAACAGGCACGTTACTCACAGATTCTCCAACCGTCACCCTAGGCTTCTTTTTTAGGGAAAAGTCAACAACAAATATTTAAGATGTTATTAAAACAAAAAGGTGAAATTTTGCTGACAAGTATCCACATCTGAAAGTCCTTATAGCGTCCATACACACAGAGCCCTTTTGGACAAGAACCTATCACTTCTTGTTACTGATTCTCAATATTCAATGCTATGTATATTCGAGCTGCTATAGATCAAATCCCTCTGAGGTGCTGAGTGCCCTCAATTCCCACTGCAATCAATGAGAGCTAAGGGAACTCAACACCATGTAGAATGATGACAACACTACTCAAAATACATAAGCACATGAATAATCTCAATGAAGTACAATGGGGCTATAGGTATGTTTGGAATCAAGTATGTGCTTAAGTACCATGCTGAATTGGGGCCTATATCAACAAGCCATAAGAATTTTTTTTTAAATTAACCTTTAGCCCTCTTAAATGAACAGACAAATGAGTAAGCAGCAATGCTTTCATAAAATAAGCAAACAAAACCAAAACCCACAAACCCCTTCAATATTTTTTTCCACACTACAGACTACCTGGCCAAACTTTATTTAAAAAACAACATCCTTAAGGTTCTTTTTTTTACATTTAATTGAAGCACAGCGTTCCAAACTGTACTTTGGGTTGCAGTCCTGTAATCAGAATACATTTATCCCATAGAAATTAAAAAAAATATATCCATACCCATCTCAGCTGCCTAATGGAAATAGTTCTCATCTACCATGCAGCAAAGCAGAGTTCAATGGCCATTCCAGGGTTCCCACTCCCTGGTAAGAGAGGGGTGAGAATATTGTGACAGCATTGCGTATCTTGACTGATTCAGAAAGCAAGAGATTTGGATTGCAGATGCAGAGGCCATGGACCAAAAGCATCACTGGAGGGAACAACTCCACTGCAGAGTCACATCACTGTTTACACCAGTGATAAATCTACCCCAGGTTTCTGCGCTGACATAGAGCTCTACCAACGGGCTTAAGGCATAGCACTGCACAACCCACCACCAACCCTGTTGATTGTGATAAAGAAGTGAGGCAAGGAGAGAGAAGAAATGGATGATCCCTGGGATCCTAAAAGAGATCCAGTCCACTGCAAAGATAATAATAAAAATAACTTGTGTTTACATAGTGCTTTTCATCAGCAGATCTCAAAGCACTTTACAAGGGGAGGGTGGGAGAGCAGAACCCAGGTTTCCTGAGTCCCACTCCAGTGCTCTATGTGCTAGGGCACACTGCACTCCCAGGGAAAGTATCTGATACCAGAGAGAACTTTAGGCATGCATTTATTTAAAAGAAAAATTAGTACAACCAGATCGATATTTACAGCACATCAGGCAAGAAGCAATTATCACGTGCACCCAAGAAACAGTACACAGATATTCCGCCTACAAGTTGTAGGTACATACACCAGCATTCCCACCTCTTAAAACAGATTTGTATAATATGGTAAGCAGGACACAATTAGAACTCACTGACAGATGTGTACAGCAGCGTAATACTATCCCCCGATCGATTTTTAGGACAATAGCGGTGAGCTATTGCCCATGAGATGCTCAAGTGACTGAAATCCTGGCCTAATGTCTCACAGCAGAAGGCATGGTGGTTGTGTAACAGAACTTTTGCAGCCCTAGGGAATTTAATTATTTTACTTTCCAGACAGTTAATATTGCACCCTTTCTGGATCCATCCCCATTTATCTAAAGGAGCAAACAGAAGGACTGTTGGCACAGCTGTGACATAAGCAGAAAGGGAAGCAGCTTGTGTGTATCTAATTTCCTTCTTCATATTCTTTTACATTTTTAATCATCTTCTGTTTAAATCTGCTCTTAAAACACCACAGAAGATGATGTTTTTCTCCTTTCCAGGACCCCCCCCCCTCTCCAAATGCTCCAAGCCAACTTCAGGGCAAAAACAGGATGCTGGATTTAAAGGGAGGCACTTGCAAGTGCGTATTCTTTAGAAGTTACCAGGAATCACTTCACCTTCACTCAAGTACGCTGAATACAAGAGGAAAAGTACATGCAACTGCATCAAATTCTGTTATGTTAGAGTCATCAGTGCTCTCATTTCTAAAGATGCTCACAGGCAGCCCTTCCTCCAACATTTTCAGTTTCCCATTGCTACGAAAATAAAAAGTGCTAATGAGTCATACAACCTTGTACAAATTAGTTCTCCTCACAGGACTGAGCACTATGGACCTAATCCTATAACGTACTGAGTGCCAGCCCCTACCTGACTTCGGTCAGAGTTGACGGCAATCAAGACCAAGGTTGCTAGAACAATTTGCATGGGGAGGCTGCGGAGAGTCACAAACTATAAACCATGTACACGATGGAAACCACTTCAAGCCAGGGGGTGCAGGAACACCCCCATTCCAGCACCAATGCTCAACACCACACAGTAGAGCCCTGCAAATCCGCACAAATCTGCAGATATCCGCCTTATATCCGCATCCGCAGATACAACACGGATATCCGTGGACCATTTCTTGCGGATAGAGATCGGATACAAATCCACATATTTTTATCTGCATTGAGCTATAGCCCTGAAAATATGCGGATATCCACATTATATCCGCATCCGCGGATACAACATGGATATCTGCTGACCATTTCTTGCAGATGCGGATTGGATACAGATCCACTTATTTGTATACGTGCAGGGATCTACCACACAGATCAGGGCCCCTTTCAGATTAGTAATACCCTTCTGCATTCACAGCAGTTCATTCAGCATCCGTCCACAGCGTAAGACAATAGTTCCCAAACTCTTCTCTGCTGTGGCACACCTCGACACCTTCCAAGTGTTTTGAGGCACACAGCTATTAAAATGTTGTGAATATTCAAAAGCACTCAAATTAACTAATGAATATTCATGAACCATGGCACACTGGTTGGGCAATGCTACGTGGGGTGGTAGGGGAAGTCAGGAATCATGTGGGGTGGCAGGAGAGAGTGTGGGGAGAGGTGAAGGGAGAACAGGAGTGGCTACGTGGGGTGGCAGGGGAACCTGGGGAATGAGAGGGCAGAACAGGGCAAAGGAGCATGACATGGCACCCCTTCCCCACCTTCTTCCCAGTGGCTCCCTGCCACCCATAGCAAACCCTCACCCCATAACAGCTCCCTCCCTCACTGGGTCCCCCCCCCAGCTCCTCGCAGCCAGTGACAGACCCTCCCCTCACCGCAGGGGCCAGCAGGCCTTGCTGTGGCCCCGCAAACCGCATCCCCCCCTTCCCTGCCTGGGGCCATATCAGCCCCCTGCCCATGGGTGGATTTTTAAGCTTCCCCAACAAAGGGAGGCAGCTACAAAAATCCACCCCCACCTCACCCAATACAGCTTCAGCCCCTGGGGCTGGGGCCAGGGCCAGATCCCACCATCGCTGGCACCCCCAGGGCCAGGATAGGAGGGGGCAAGATGGAGCCCATTGCTGCCAGCAACTCTGGGTCCCCAACAGGATGGAGCCTGCCACTGCAGGCATCCCTTGGGATGCTGGGGCAAGCCAGATCAGGCCACTGCTGCTGCCAGCATCCCTGGGGAGGGATGCTGGGGCCAGGGCAGGCTGGATGGGGCTGCTGCTGCCACTGCCAGCTCTGGGGACCATGGGGCTGGGGCAGGCCAAATCGACTCGCAGCTGCCGCTGGCTCCAGAGCAGGCCAGATTTGGCTACTGCCATGGTCAGCTCCAGGGACCTCAGGGTTGGCTGGATTGGGCTGCTGCAGCAGTCTGCTTGCTGTGCCGTGCCCCCCGCACTGGGACCCCCACTGCGCTCCCACCCCTATTCACCCCCCTTCCCCGGCCCACACTTACCTGCAGTCAGAATCTGCTGCAGCCTTTTCCCGCCCTGCACAGCCCATATGGGTGGGCTGAACAGGGCGGGAGATTTAAATGACTCCAGCTCCCAGCAGATTCTCGCAGCACACTTTAGTTGTTGCTGCGGCACACCAGTTGCGAACCACTGGTGTAAGAGACCATGGCCAGTGGGCGGTCAGAGTCAGAGAAGGGGGGTATGTAAGGCCTCCAATGCGGAGTGCTTTGTTCCCTATTGACTAGCTGAAATTAGTAGAGGATAATTAGGTGCAGCTGAGGCCAATCACGGCCCAGCCCCCCCCTGCTCCAGACAAAAGGAGGCACAAGCTGGGGGAGGAGCAGGAGTGCAGTGCTCTGCAGACGCATTTTGAGGAAGGGGCCGGGTCCAGGAGGGGAAGTAGAAGTGGAGACAAAGACCTCAGAAAATCAACCCTGTCTAAGAAGAGTCAGGGCACAAGGAACTGAAAGGGCAGAGAGGGGAAAGAAGCCCAGATAAGAGGGTTGTGGATTTGGACACTGTCAGAAGCATGTAGCTACAACTCCTAGGGCCTCTCCGATATTATCTACCAGGGAGGAGGTTCACCCTGGTGACAGACCACATCCCGCTCCAGCGGACGGACACCAACAAGGGGCAAGAATGCAAAAGTGACCGGATGGATCCTCTCCCTACAACCTTCCCACTTCTGAATGCAGCACAGGGCTGGAAGCCAACATGGCAGCACTGATACCGTCACACTGACACTGTCTCACGTCCCAAGGAGCCCAACCCCGGGGTGTTGAGCAGGGAGGGTGCGTGTGAGACATCATGGACAGTCACAGTCAGAGAAGGGAGGCGCGATAACCCTAGCATGCCGAGGGCCCTACTGACAAGTTGGAATTAGCAGAGGGTAATTAGGTGCAGCTGAAGCCAGTCAAGGCCCAGCCCCTGCTCCAGACAAAAGAGGGCAGAAGCTGCAGGAGGAGCAGGAGCGCAGCGCTCTGCAGAGCAAAGGAGCAGATGGGTTTTGAGGAAGTGACCAGGCCCAGGAGAGGAAGTAGAAAAAGAGAAAGAGACCTCAGAAAAGAAACCCTGTCTAAGAGGAGGCAGGGCACAAGGAACCGAAAGGGCAAAGAGGAGAAAAAAGTCCAAGAGACAGACTTGTGGATTTGGACACTAGCAGCAGCACAGAGCTGCAACTCATAGGGCCCCTGGGCTGGGATCCGCAGTAAGGGGCAGGCCTGGGTCCCAACTCCCCACCCTCATAGGACCATGCCAAAGTAAGCACTCTGTGCAGCAGCGTTGTGGGAACTGGAGTCACCTTGACCCACTGCCCACAAGAAAAATGAGAAGACTCACTGCAGGAGAGCTGGCAGTTTGCCACAACAGGATGATTAAACACAGCCACTGCTACCCAATCTGCAACATCTACAGAATGCAGGGCTTTAATTGTATGTTTTGCTGGTGTAGTGCAAGAGAAAGAAGAGGTTTGTACTTCAAAAGGTTGCTTCCTCCTCAGCTATTGATCTGTAACAGTCACATTCCTGGATATTTGCCTCCCCTCTGGACTCTCTCAATTTGTTCTGTTTCTTCCTGAACCCTTCCAAGCAGCAAATAGAGGCTATAACTCAGCAAAATGGTGCATACAATGGTTTCAAACAGGAACACTCTAAGGAGGACTTTTACTGGGAGAAGGAAACAGGATCCAAATCAAGTTCAGGCTGCTGTCCCCAGGGAAGCTCACTATAGCATCATTTAAACAAGCAGCAAAATGCAGGAGGTGCTTGGCTTCTGTGATGCATTGCACAAATTGTGCTATGATACTATCCTATTGCAATCACGTCTCCAAAATAATATTTCTGCACACTCACAGAATCCCTCCCTCCCTGTTCCCAGCACCAAGAATACTAAAATCAGAAGAGCTGAATTCAGCACTGGATTGACTTCAGTAGGATTACACTCCCAAACACTAGCAGGCAATTTGTCCCAGAAGCGTGTATGCTGGGTATTGCAAGCAAGACAATATAGGACAAACACCATTTGTAAGTTTTACACCAACATGTTTGACTTTTTGACCAGCTGTATGGTCTGAAAAATTCAGCTTGCTCTCTGGCAGAGAGCAATGCCCATTTAAGTAGAGGACATCACCATAAATTTGATGACTTTTACCCATGAAAGCTCACCTGAGAAATAAACTGACTGTCTTTCAAAGTGCCACAGGATACATCCATGGTAGTAAACACAAAAGAGTCAGTACACAAAGGCAGCAATCTCTAGGTTATTTTACACCGCATTAAAAAGCTCCATACTAAAGCAGTGGCTGTAGTTGTCAGATGTGCATACAAATACCATCTGTGAATTACACTCACTCTGCCTCAGGTCCAAGCTAAAGCCTATGGTCATCATTAATGAGCTCTGCAAACCCGGTGTTTCTCTCCACTGACTAAATATTTTATGATTTAAAAGTTCAGCCACAGAGTTGCATTACTGTGTACACACAATGGCAGCCAACAGACTCCTGTTACAGATCTCTCTCACGGCAGGCAAAATTTATACCACCATCTATAGGTATTGTATGGGGGAACTAACCTAAGGACCAAAGGGCCCAAGGCAGGGATTAAGTTACTGTACCCAAATTACACAGGCTTTATGGCTATCGGATCTGCAGACCAAATGGCCATTGCTCCACCAACCCATTCACAACCCTTTCTTCTCCCTGAAGTGCCTAAATCTCTAGGGACCACTGATGCCTGTGGTTCAGCCTTCCACGCTGGAAGGATTTCTGCCAAGACGACATTAGACATCTAGATATTATACAATATTTCTTCATCTTTCAACCTTTCCCATCACAGTGTAGGACAGACCAGAAATTAGTGATTAAAACTACCACAAAGACCTTATTTGTTGCTCAGGCACAAATGTTCTTTTCACTCACTCCTAGTAAGATTTTCAGAGCAAAACCTCTGCACAGACCCCAGCCCTCTTGGGCTGCTCCCCATCTGTAACAGACAGGCATATCTGGTCCTTTTCAAAAACAGTTTGTGATATTTCAAAACAATGTAGCCATCAGACCACGGCCACAAAACAAGTTCACATGACTGCACCATCACCAGATACTCCAACATTATGTTACCTAAAGGAGTCCTGTGGCACTTTTAAAGAGTAACAAATTTATCTATCACATGAGCTTTTGTGGGAGAAAAATCATCAAATGAAGTGGGACCTTCTCCCATGAAAGCTCATGTGATAGATAAATTTGTTAGTCTTTATCTTTGCTTGTTTTTCTGAACTAGACTAACATGGCTACCTTTCTGGAATTATATTACCTGACCTGACAACTGACTGCAAACAAGTGTTTCACCTTGCAAGGGATATTTATACGTGACCTCCTGGAAATTCATCAGCTCTTGCACAAAGGGAGTCAGAGTTTGAATCCCATTACCTTTTTTCGCCTCAGACTAAATGCATATGATCTTTCCCAGGTCTCTAATCATACAATTCTACTATTTTTTTTAAATAAAAAAAATTTAATTTTTAACAATACAGATATGTATGGCTATGTAGATGTGAGTGTATCTGACTGATAGTCAGCAGCCATCCTAATAATTCAGAGATGGCTTTAAAAAGCTCACAAACTCACAAGCAGTCTCAGATTGCTACCATGTAAGGAAAAAAAAAGTTAAAAATAAAGTGAGTATTGTGAAAAACCATGTCAGTACAACATCATACAACACAACACTAGAATTGTGGTGTTGACAGCAAAATTGGGTCACATTCAACATACTTTGGGGAGCAGCAAATGCAATTAAAAAAATGACAGCGCTGCCCCATCCTAGCTACAATTCTCGAAGCTAGAAAGTAATAGCAAAGTGTTGGCAGGCCTATCAGCCAGCAGTGGGAACTGATGGAGACTCATGCGGCAGGAAAGAAATAGTCTCTAGTCAGTGCTAATGCCTCTATACATTGTTTTCCAAAAGACAGGCCAACAAGAATAAGCACTACAAAGGCAGGCAACAGGAGAATTCATTATTCTGAGCACCCAAAGGCACACTATAGTCTTCACAAAAATAATTGATGACAACTCCTACCCCAAAAAACTTTACTTTCCAAATTCAGAAACAACACATGTAGTGGAGGTAATAGAAACAAAGAGGGAGGAAAGGAGAAAGAAGTTACAATAAATCTCAGGGTTACTTCAGTAAGGTAAACATCTCAAAAGTTTTCTTTTGAGCAGTGGTTCTCAACTAGGACTTCAAGGGGGTACATCAACTCATCTAAATATGTGCTTAGGTTTGAAATAGGATACATGAAAAAAAACCCACCACCAAAGTAACTGCAAGCTAAAATTTCAAAACAGAAACTTGTTTATACACTATACCGGGGTTGGCAACCCCTGCCACCCATGCCAAAAATGGCATGCACACTGAGCCTGAGCGGCACACGGTACTACTCTGGCTCCACTCCCCGGCTCTATGTGGCAAGTGCCGTGCACTGCAGTTTCGGGCCCCGACGGCCGCGCTCCCCCACTGGGGGCCACGGTCAGCAGGGACAAAGAATCTGTGGCATGTTGGCCCCTAGCCCCACCCCCTGCTGGACAGGGCTAGTGGGGAGCGGGGTGGGTCAGGTCCTACCCTGGAACCAGAAGCTGCCCGCCAGCAGGGACTGGCCCTGGCCCCAGCCCCGAACCGGAGGCCTGCCCCCCCCCCCTTTGGCTCCATCCCCAGCACCCACTGAGGGTGTGGTCAGCAGGATTGGCATGGGGGGCATCATACGTTGCTGACCCCTATCCTCATTGGGTGCCGGGGCAGGGCCAAAAGGGGTCGGGGCCTGGCCTCCAGTTTGGGGCTACCCACCCCTGACAGTGACGAGTGGCTTTCACAGGTTGGCTCTCATCCCTGGCAGGGGCAGGTGGCCTCCAGGGGCATAGCAATCCCTAGGGGGCATGAAAGGGGCGACCACCCTGGGCCCCACGGTTCTGGGTGCCCTGCACTGTCCTGCGAAGCAGGGCAGTGTGGGGCTCGCACTGCTGGCCCCCCCCATATCAGGGACTGGGCAAGCCGGCCAAAAGCAGCACCCAGCGCAGCACTCCTGGTCCCCCCCCGCCATGTGTGCTGCTTTCAGCTCTGTGCCAGAGCAGCAGAGAGGGGGCAGGAGGCAGCATGGAGCCCGTACCACTGCCCCCCTCAGCCGTGCACACGTGGCGGGCGGGGGTGGAACCAGGGGGGCTGAGTGGGGGTCCCGCAAAGGGCGATGTGCCAGGGGCCCACATCCCCCTGGGGACAGCCCTGTCTGGCAGGCTGGGGTCAGCACCTACCCCCAGCAGTGGTGGTTCCCAGCTGGCCAACCTGCCCCGCTAGCCCTGCCGCATGCCACTCAGGCTTGGACCCCAGGCCACTTCTGGCACAGGTGCCAGGAGTTGCCGACCCCTGCCCTACACTATACACTGAAATGTAAGTATAATCAGGACCAGTCCTACCATAGAGGTGATCTACAAAGTCACCTAGGGTGCCAAACACTGGGAGCGTCACCTTCCCAGTCCACAACAAGGCAAGAATCTTTTTTTGGTAAGTGTTGGGGGAACTAGGGACACGTTTTGGGGGAGGAGGCTAGGAGGAGTGGGTGGGAGATAGGGAGGGGAAGGAGCTCCTGTAATGGTCTATGGCTCAGCTGGCTTATGGCCAGCCAGCAGCTTGCTCACCTAGAACAGCCTGCAGCCGCCCCCCCAACCGGCCCGCCGTGCCAGCCAGGGCACCACCCAGCCTGCAGGTTGCCACTTAGCCTACACCCCTCAGCTTGCCCAGCTGGGGGAGGGCGCAATACCTCAGGCGCATAGGGCACCAAAAAGCCTTAGGCCAGCCCTGAATACAATATATGTTCCAATCAATTTAGAATTATATGGTAAAAATGAGAGTAAGCAAATTTTCAGTACTACTATGCTATAACACTTTTGTATTTTTATGTCTGATTTTGTAAGCAAATAGTTTTTAAGTGAGGTAAAACTTAGGGGCACACTAGACAAATCCGACTCTTGAAAGGGTTGCAGTAGTGTGGAAAGGCTGAGAGCCACTACCTTAGAGAAGAATAATTTTCTCTCTCTCTCTCATTCCTTGAAAAGAACACAACAGATGTGGGGTTTTCAGAACGGGTCACTGATTGGTGAACAGGTTTAGAAAATTCCAGAGGAGTAGCCGTCCGCATCTCTTTCAGCGAAACGAACAATGGAATCCCGTGCAATTTCTAAAGATAAATAAATTTATTAATCGCTTATGCTTTCATGGCCACAATCCCATTTCCTCAGAGGCATGTAATGGAAGCTGCAGCATGTTACACATAAGACAGGTGCAAAACATGCTCCAGTTTCATATTCATATATCTGAGGAAGTGTGATTGTGCCCAATAGCTTATGCAATAAGTAAATGTTAGTCTTTAAAATTGTCATGGGATTCCTTGTAGGTTTAGAAACTACAATCCCATGTTCAGGGTCACAATGGAAAGAGTTGGAGAAAGAAATTAAGAAGGTATCAAGGCTGACATCAGCAGCAGAAGGGATTGGGAATGTGAAGGTTGAGGTTTCTTTTTTAGAGGCAAAAAAGTGAGATTCCTACAGGAAGAAACCTTCTGCCAAAATGGACACTTCTTTTAGCTATACTACAGTAATAACCCTCTTGGACTACCACACGGTCAGCAGGGGTAGTTTCATCATCGTCAAACACTGTGGAGATCACGGTCCTTCCCTAAAGCCCTCTGCTGTCAATGGAAAGACTTCCTGGACTTCCGTGGACTTTAGATGATGCTTTGGTTAGATTTACTTCTACATCAGGAGAATGCCACATTCTCTCATTTGTGAACAGATGAGGCCAGGCTTATGCTGCAGATGTTTTTAAACGGAGATCAGCCTCTCTTTTCAGGTCCCTTTTGCTCGTGCAGTAGCCAAAAGGGTAGATATGGTAGAAATTATAAGTTTAAGCTTAGTGTTAATATGTTCCCAAGGTGAATGAATCATCACAGGGCTTTGGGACATGCTTTATATTAGGAGCACATTCACAACAGTATATACGCAATTAATTGATGTTATCAAGAGACAGACAGACATGATATAACACATAGTTAGTGTTTATAACCACATTAGTAGAATGTGTTATTGAATGTTTTAAATAGTTGAACTGGATGCTGAAGCTACAGATTAACCTTGTATTAATAGATATAAGTGTACCCTTATTATTAAGCATGACCAGAATTAAAATTAAAAAAAAAAAAAAAAAAAAAAAACAAACAAAAAAACACTTCCATAACTGATTTAGAATGCCTCTAGAACAGGGATGGGAATGGCTCGGTATTACTCTTAGGACTGTCACTGTTAGCCATTCAAGAAGTTGTACTACTCCCAAATACTGACAAGTCCAAAATCTATTTTTGCATGGCACTGAAGGAAAATTTAGCAATTTTGAATACAGTCTGTAGCCAGAGAGAAAGAGATATTCCAATGAATGTTTGATTCAAGGGGCTTAAATCTTCCTGGGCCTGCTGATCATTAAATTATCATTGGTAGCACTGGCTGCAATGTTTTCAATGAATTTTATCATTTTATTGATGTTTCGAGACCCTGCCCTGACCTCTTACCAGAGACAGAGAGCATGAGCAGGAGACTGACCTTTACTGAGAAATTCAAGTTTTCCACCAGACACTGCTGTTTTGTCAATTCCATTTTGCAAACATGCTCAAAAAGCTTTTGGTTTCATTCCACTGGGGAAGAAAAAACAAATTTTAAATCTTCAAAAGCTGCTGCAAAATGGAATTGCTGCCCATAGGGCAGCTCTGATCACTGATTAGAAAGTGGCTTCTTCTGGGATGCTGATGTCAAGAGTAGTTTTAGAGACAACTGTGACATGAAAGAAGATTCAGTTCTATCCTTTAATCTAGGCAGAGTGTGCAACGTGCAGCAATTGCCAAGTGCAGAGATTGACTGAGATTAAAGCTACCTGACAGAGATGGTAGTCTGAGAGCAAAAGGCCAACTTCCAAAGGGGTAGCCATGTTAGTCTAGTCCAGCAAAAAAAAAAACAAAACAAGGAGTTGTGTGGCACTTAAAGACTAACAGATTTATTTTTCACATGAGCTTTCGTAAGAGAAAATCCCACTTCGTCAGATGCTACAAAGATGGGTGGACTTACAAAATGGAATGAAAATAAATGCAAGGGAGTGTAAAACATAGGATTAGGTCATACAGTAACAGCAAATCAGAGCAGTTGTTAGGTTCAAACGCTGAGAAGGGTGAAGTCAAATTACCTTTTGTAATGGGAAAAGAACCCATAATCTCAATTGAGTCCTGCTTTCACAGAATTTAGCTTGCATATTAATTCGAGTTCAGCTGTTTCTCTTTGAAGTCTTGATGTCTCAGTCACATCTCTGACAACGGTCATTAACAAATCATTTATCAAGTGATTAGAAAGATGGAAGTGCTCAGCAACTGGTTTTTTTGTTGTGTGATCTCTGATATCAGTTCTATATTCACTGATTCTTTTGCGCAGGGATCGTCCTGTTTGTCCAATGTATAAGGTGTTGGGGCATTTCTGGTACATTTCATGCAGATTCCCCACCGGTGACGAGGCCAGGAGCGGCCGCGAGTGGCCAGGTCCTGGATCCCCCACCGGCGATGGGGCCAGGAGTGGCTTCCGCGGTCGAGGCCCGGATCCCCAGCTAGGGACGGGGCTGCCGCGGCTAGGCCCTGAATCTCCAGCCCAACCAGGGTGGGGCGCCACCAGACCCAGGGCACCGGCACAGGGATTCGGGGCATGTGCCCCGGGTGCCCAGCGCCAGTGATGCCCCTGCTTTGATGAAGTAGCAGGCTCAATTAGGACCTATGATGGTATCTATTGTGCAGATATGCAGGCAGACTTGGCAGCATGGTTTGTTGCAGGGGCGTGTGCCTGCTTTAATGACTCTATTAGATCAGTAGTTGCTGGTGAGTATCTGTTTAAGGTTGGGTGGCTGTCTGTAGGCAAGGAGAGGTCAGTCTCCCAAGGCTTGAGAGAGTGAGGGATCATCCTTTAGAATAGGCTGTAGGTCCTTAATGATCTGTTGTAGAGGTCTGACTCGAGGATTGTATGTGGTAACTAGTGGTGTTCTGTGGTTTTCTTTCTCGGGCCTTTCCTGTAGTAGACGACTTCGGGGTACTCATCTAGCTCTGTCAATTTGTTTTCTTACTTCCCCAGGTGGGTACTGTAGTTTCAAGAATGTTTGATAGAGATCCTCAAGATTTCTGTCTCTGCCTGAAGGATCAGAGCAAACGCTGTTATATCTTAGGGTATGATTCCATTCTGTAAGTTCACCCATCTTTGAAGCACCTGACGAAGTGGGATTTTCTCCCATGAAAGCTCAAGTGAAAAATAAACTGTTAGTCTTTAAGTGCCACATGACTCCTTGGTGTGTGGTTTTTTTGGGGTTTTTTTTTTTTTGGAGAGCAATAGGCCATTTTCAATAGACAGGTATTTTAACCCTCTGAGATACCTTGAACCTCATTCTGTTCCACAAAGATCAGGCAGCGTATCCTGTATCTGGCTTTTTGACAGTTCTCTCATTCTCAAGTTATGCAATGCTGGGAGCAGTTCTCTCGAAAGCAACCTTAACTCCAAAAGATAGTGCTGGCAACAATTAAAACTCAACATAAACATTTAACATAGATAGCAATAGGAGATATGGAGGAAGAGAAGTTCATGAACTAAGTAACACAGATGAGACATAAGCCTTAGGAGAGTGCCCTTCTATCATTTTAATAGTTGGGCTAGAAATATATTGCATTATGCAGAATATCAGACCAGATGCATTTTACCTATGGTGACAAGCCTTGTGGCTAGAGGGAAGATGTGGTTTACCTAGACATTAGTAAGGCACTTGATAGTCTTGCATCACCTTCTCATTAAGAAACTAGGTAGGGAGATACAACCTAGATGGGGCTACTGTAAGACAGTGGCATAACCAGTTCACAGCCATGCTGGAAGGGTATAACAAACAAGGTACCGCAAAGATCAGTTCTGGCTCCAGTTCTGTTCAAAATTTTTATCATTGATTTAGATGGCATAAAAAGTACACTTATAAAGTTCGCAGATGATACCAAACTGGGAGGGGTTGCAATTGCTTTGGAGGATAGGACCACAATTCAAAATTATTTGGACAACTGGTGAAAATGGTCTGAGGTAACAGGATGAAATTCAATAAGGACAAATGTAAAGTACTACACTTAGGAAAGAACAATCCATTGCACACACAAAAAATGGGCAATGACTGCCTAGGAAGGAGTACTGAGGAAAGGGATCTGGGTACCGCAGTGGACCACAAGCTAAATATGAGTCAACAGTGTAATGCTGTTGCAAAAAAAATAGGGGGGAAAAAGAAAGAAGGAACAAGCAAACATCATTCTGGGATGTATTAACAGTAGTACTGTAAGTAAGTAAATCTTCCACTCTGCTCAACACTGATTAGGCCTCAACCTGGAGTATTGTGTCCAGTTATGGGCACCTCATTTCAGGAAAGATGAGGACAAGTCAGAGAAAGTCCAGAGAAGAGAAACAAAAATTATTAAAGGTCTAGAAAATACTTACGATAGAAGATTGAAAGAACTGGATTTGTTTAGTCTGGAGAAGAGGAGACTGAAAGGGGACAAACATTTTCAAGTACCTAAAAGGTTGTTACAAGGAGGAAGGGGGAAATTATTCTCCTTAGCCGCTGACAGTAAGGCACAAACCAATGGGCTTAAATTACAGCAAATGGAGCTTTAGGTTGGACATTAGGAAAAAATTCCTAACTGTCAGGGTGATTAACCACTGGAATATGTTGCAGAGAGAGGTTGTGGAATCTCCATCAATGGAAATTTTTAAGAGCACATTAGACAAACACCTCTCAAGGATGGTACTTGGCCCTGCCATGAGTGCAAGAGACTAGGCTCTGTGACAGGGGGTCTCAAACTCAAAGCACCACAATGGCCACATGAGGACTAGTATGTTAGCCTGAGGGCCGCACCACTGAAATCTTTTCATACAATGATACTGGAAATATCAATGATGATAGTGTCATTGCGGGCTGCAGGAAATAACTTTAGGGGATGCATGCAGCCAGTGAGCTTGAGGCCCCTATTCTATGATCGCTCATGGTCCCTTCCAGTTCTATGATCTTCCCTTCCTTCTTTCAGTCTTATGATTATGACATGAGAAATGAAGAAATTAAACACTAACTGTTAATATAAAAATTAAGCTAAATTCTACTCCATTCACTGCTGTGAAAGCACAGAAATCTGATGCAGTCTGAAATTACACTGCTGTAAATCCAGAGTAACACAGCAAAATTTAGCCCATTCATTGCTGTCAGCAGTTTGCACTGAATTTATCTTAATAAAAGCTCATCTTTACATTTAAAAGTAAAATAATAGCCTGATGCCAGTTAGTGATTTGGATGCATATAAAACCAACATCAGTTGGAAGCAGATTCAGAGTGTCATTACTAGATTAGGTTTTCCTGACTTGCTTCTGTTAATTTCTGCAGGCTTGCTCTCTGTCAGGCCACACAAGAATTAATCTAGAACTAATTATTTAGGACGGCTGGAATAAAGGTCTTATTTAGGACTGCACCAAGGAATGATACATCATAGCAAACCCTGGCCTTACTTGTCAACACTTCTAACATTTCTATTCAAGCCATCATTTCTGATCACTTCCATTGTGATTCTAAAGAAGTTCTCTTATTTCAAAGCATAACCAGATTAATTCAGGGCTATGCTTTTCCTTTTATTAACGGTCAGTCCTTCAAACCCTACAAGACATAGCTACAATAGCTAATTGCTACCAAAATGTAATACTTTGTCTATAATAATACAATTTCCAAAGGGATAGCCACTAAAACAGATCAGGGGAGTGTTTTCCATTTAGTAAAGCAAGAATTGTTTGTGGCATGATCTTTGAGCAAAACATTTCTTGTACCCCAGATAACTAATAAATTAATGATTTTTTTCCGATAAGACATATAAAAATTTTTAAAATGCCTCTCTCTTCTAGGCACCTTTGACATCATTTAAGATTCTGAATGATAGACAGCGGCAAGAGCCATAGATCTTGAAAGTTGTGTTGTGGGAGGTACTGATCATTATAGCGGTCAAAATATGTTTGCAAGTTTTACACCCATTGTTGTGGCAGGATCTGGTGTTGCTTTGAGCCAGAGGTCCATATTGGGGGGAGGAGGAAGGGCAAAAGGCTAGAAAAGTGATTTGGGGAAAGATCTCTTTTAGGTTGTGATCCTCATTGAGCATGAAACATAAGCATGGCTATACGAGTAGGAGTTGTAATTGTTTAATGATATCCTGTATAGGTTCTGATGTGGGGCACTGGTGACAAATAGGGGTGTGCAGTCAGAGGGTTTTTCTCCCCCTGTATTGAAGAAAAGTCTCTAAGGGTACTCGGGCAGCTCATTCCACAATATGATCTACTTCTATGGTGAAGTTGCATTCTTAGAAGAAGGTAGTTTTAGATGATTTCAGATGTGTATCCAGGACCTTCTTCTCTGAGAACATTCCATAGTATCCCCTCTTCAAGCATCTGATCAAGTGGGATCTTCTCCCACTAAAACTCATGCAATAAATAATTTGTTAGCCTTTAACAGTGCCACCAGACTCCTTGTTTGTTTTGTTGAACTAGACTAACATGGCTACACCTTTGGAACTTCCACAGTATTTGAGTGTCCAGTTGTGGATAACAAATTTCTTGGTGTGTTTGAGATGGTTACTGGATCTGTGAAGGTAGGTGTGGTGATCCATGGGTTTCTTGTCTAGAAGTTGTCTATCATTGTTGAAGCTGTTCATGGCGTCCAGGAAGTTGACACTGGTAGCGGAACGTTTTAGAGAAAGTTTGATGAATGGGCTGGGTTGTAGAAGCTGCAGTAGAAATCCAAGAGGTGTGTAGGTCATCTGTCCAGAGACTGAAAAATGTCATTGATGTCCTTCAGGTATGTAATTCATCTTATAGTGCACTTGTCCAAAAATTCTCTCTCAAGGTGTCCCATGAAGAGGATGGCATATTGTGGAGCTATGTTAGTACTCATGTGTGTTCCCCAGGTTTTCACAAACTGTTGTAGAATGTGAAACTGTTATGGGTGAAGATGAAATGGATAAATTTAGTGTTGTGTTTGAGGCAGATACCTGAGTCTTGTCCATTGTCTTGTAGATATTTGAGGCAGGCAGTGAAGTGATGCAGTCATTGTAAGGGATATTGTTGCATAAGAAGATGATATCCCTGATGGCAAGGATGGTGTTCTGAGTGAAGCTGTTAATGTTAAGGAGTTTGTGGAAGAAAGTAGTTGTCATAGAGGAAGCTAGCCCATTGTGTGATGAGTGTGGTTTCACTGAGTCCTGATATTCATTCAATAAGAGCATCATGGGCATCATGACGGTTCTATCTAGGGAACACGTAGAATGTCCTTAGGTAAGGGCTGTGGGGGATGAGGTTGTAGAGTTGCTCCAGGAATTGTCTCAGGAAGGGCTTGATGATATCCTTAAATTCTTGGTGTAGAATCTTCTTAGAATTCTTCACAGTAGGAGGAGTCAAGATTGGTGGCTGTCTTCATTGATAAAGTCATTATGGGTGAGAACTACAGTGGCACCACCTTTGATCTGTGACCCAATAATCCCAGTTGTTTGTTAACAGCCTGCAGAACCTTCGATAGTCTCTTAGACTTAGAATGTGTGCTAATTATTTCACACTAATCTCTGTTCCACCTTCTATTTAACTGTGACATTGAGTAGCTTTCCCTGACCTTAGAAAGGGTTCTGTATATGTGAGAAGCCTGTCTCTTCCACCAGCAGAAGTTGGTCCAGCAACAGATTTAAAAATTTTATTACGAAAATGTTATAAAGCAACAGACAATCATAGTGTAAAAACATAGGGAGTGACTGGCATCCAGGTTCACAGTATAGGTCGTTGGAAAGGAACATATTGCAGTAAAAGTGGCAAGTACAACTAGCACATAAGCTACAGTGTTCTGGATAGAGAAAGTCTAAAGACTATGGGTTTGGAATACAAAAAGAGTTTACCTTGCCCACTGCTGTCCTGGGGGTGGGGTGCGAGGGGGGTGCAACAACTGCCCTAGGCCCTGCAGTTCCTGCACTGCACCACTGCCAGTGGGGCAATGCAGAGCCTGCACCACTGCTCCTCCTCCCCCCTGCTGCCTTCAGCAGCAAGGCAAAGGCAAAAGGGTGAGGTGGGAGCCTCTGGGCCAGCCCGCCGGGGGGGGGGGGGGGGGCCCCCCCGGGCCCCCCCGGGGGGGGGGGGGGGGGGGGGCAGCCCCAGGGACAGCCCTGACTTCATCTACCTTATGTCTCTAATATCCTGGGACCGAGCACAGCTACACCACCACTGCTATTCCAATCCTAAAATTACCATTGTAAAAACTAAAATCTGGACTTTTGGATTCAGACCTTCTGCAATACCAAGGGCCTGTGCAAGTGTCTTATAAAAGCGGAAATGCCCTTTCCAGCATCCAGGGGTTAAATATATACACATCACATTTCCTGAGTCACAAACTGGAAGCAGAATGACAGATGAAATTTTAGCTGCGTGTGAAAGATGGCTGTTCCTAAAGGCTGCCAAATACCATGCAAGACTAGAAACGGGAATCCTTAACCAAAATTACAGCACAACACTGTGCACTCCTTTTATGTGTCTGTCAAGGGACATACATAAAGCAGATTTACAAAAAGGATTCAACGGCAGCTTATACATTAATAAATAATTATCCCAGAGTACAATAGAAGAATCACATGGCATGAATTTGTTATATAAGCCAAATGACACTGCCTGCAGTAATGAGAATATTAGAGCATCATTATAACATATTGTAACCAGCATGATAATAAACACTCAGTATGAAATATGAGACAATCCCCTCTGCAAAGTAAGCAACAGCATAGCATGTATAAGGTTTAAAGCATACTTTATAAACAAAAACCACACTGCTAACCCATTCAGACTGGGTTAAAATCATATGCATGAAAGACAGTAGAACATAGGAGCACAAATCAACACTACTATCAAACCACCCATTGTACATTTCACTGCAGCTGACCTTCGTGTGCTCTTTCAGTATACAGCACATAGGGTAAAAAAGGCCAAGTATGTGGATTATGTAGACTCGTGTATGAATGCTCCCATTTTATCCTACATATTATCAGTTTAATCTATACCACTTACTTTTCTTTTTCAAACTGTGTAAGCTCCACCAATCCTCAAGTTACTTTATAAGAACAATGGTTTACTTTTAAGGTGTGTCAGCCAAACTGTTCTGTAGACACCTTCCAAAAGAAGAAATGAGTTTCAACTCCCCCAATGAGCCCATAATATTTAAACAAACTGAACTATTTCTTCTGAAACTGGCACATTCCCAAAGACTAACCCATAATTTTAAGAGAAAACTCCTTCCTCCAAAAGCCACTAATTCACTTTTGCCAGAAATGGGAGGGGAAAGTTATTTTAACTCATTACACACATCACGCTGGGCACACTAAGCAAATGTCATGTGTTAAGTCATTTCAGTACAGAAAAAGAGAGCATTTGCTAACATTTGAACATCAGAACAATATACATATATATGTTTTAAAGCTGAAAGCTAAGTATGTTCCTAATTAATATTTTAGTTAACATATTAGAATCCCTTATTAAAAACTATTACCTGATTCACACACAATGGATCCTGGCTTCAATTCCAGCATCATGGTGATTAAAGAGATGTCAGTTGAATAAAGAATTTGTGTTCTGTGGGGAAGATTCATAGTCCACAACTCTGGGGTTGGATGAAGAATGAATACCCAGCCTCCCTTGCTGCAGGTCACCTTCGAGCCATACCTCTTGCCTATGAGATCAGTGGAATGTCTAATCACCCCATACTTAGTTTGAGTTTTGTTACCATGCTGGACTTTCACGGGAAACATAGATTCATGGCCCAAGAACACAATAGCTGTGTCTCCATCTTTTATTGTATCTTCATATTCAATAAAACTCATTGTGGTATCTAGCTGGCTGGTTATTTCCACCTAAAGGAGAAGAAACATACAAGAGAGTTTATAACTTTAGACTATGATGATGATGTATTTGGAACTATGAAAGACAAAAGCAGCAATATTTTATGGTCTATATCAATAAACAAGAGGTCAACTACTAATTCATGTAGTGCAGGAAACACTTAGAAACACAGCAGGAGATACTGGACCAAATCCTAGCCCCACTAAAATCAAGGGAAAAATGCCACTTCAGTGGCATCATTTATCCCATTGTACACTGAGATACATTTGTAGTTTTAGATAAGTTTAACAAAATTCTTTCTTCAGTTTGTTCCACAGTTAGAGAGAGAGATCATGGAGACATGAACTGAGGCTATCTATTAAATACCACTGCATGAACTCTCAGACCATGCCCGTTACAGAGTGACTTTTGTTCTCCCCAGCCCCTACTCTTTGGTGATTTATGACTTGAGACAACAAAAGTGCTTTCCAGAGCAAGAATGAGTTTTAAGACACAGCCATGCTTACCTGCCAGGTATGGTGTCAAAAGCTAACAGGAACATTTTTATACTCAACTGGTTTCATATTCTGGGTCACTAAGGACTCCACATAATCGAAGACTAGTCCTAGTTCAAATTGTATTACTAAAAGGAAACTAAATGGAGTAAGGGATTCCCCTGATATGAAGATTTTGGGTCAAGTCAGCCAAGAGACTAAATGTGATACCTTTAAGCAACTAAACATTTACAGATATGTATCTTTGATCATAGTCTTTCATAGATTTGAAAGCCAAGACAGAAGAATAAAGCTCTGAGGGGCTGTTACCTTTCAGCTACAAAATATCAATTAATCATGGATTTAAACTGATGTGGTAACCTGGATATTCTTATTACCCAAGATATCAAATTGTTAACTGCTGGGCTTTGGCTGTCACCTGTAAGCACAGAAGCAGTTAATTCACAAGTTGCTGTGCACGCATTATTTGCAATTTTTTTCCGATTATATTTATTGGCTGACTAGCAACCAAACTTAACTTTTTAAAGCTAGAATGACTTGAACTATGAAACAGAAAACATAGTTTATATTCCTGCAAATGAAAACCAGTTACAGCTGATTTTTCCAGACTTTGAGAAGTTCTTTCCCACACAGACCGTGCATCTCCAACTGCAGACTGGACAGAAGCAGTTTTCAGAGTTAGGCTAAACCCGGCAATACAAAATAGAGACTTGCCCAGGAAGAAATCTGGTGCACCAATCAGAAGCGCCAAAGAAACACAAGGTGTATCGTCTGACTGTGCAATGCACAGTCATTCACCTGGGCTTGAAACACAACATTCTTCTATAAACACTCCTAAAAATATACAGACACCTAGTCCCAACATTTGGCTACCAACTAGAGCACTGATTATATTAATCCTCCTTGCGTTGTATGCAAAGAAATCTCTGACTCCTGATCAGAGCCCTAGTAAGAACTGCTTATCTCCTTGCATTCACAAATAAAATAACTCAACTGCTGGGACCCAGAAGTGAATCAGCCAAGAGTAGGGTTACCAGATACCAAAGCATGGAAAGGAGGACAGGGAAGTACAAAAAGAGGGACATTGGAGGACACATGGAGAAAATGTAGCATTAATGTAATATTCTTCTAGTTTAGGGGGCCATGGAAGGCTTCCCCCTAAAAATAAGGTGTTCTGGGGCATTCCAGCATATTTTAACCCTGTAAGTAAAAAGCCAGACAAAATCATGTATTTTTTAAAATGCCTGCCTGACAGAGCACATGAAGGTAAAAAGGAGAACGTGTTCCTTATGCCTAGGGTTACCAGATACCAAAGTCTGGAAAGGAGGACATTAGAGGACACATGGAGAAAATGTAGCATTCATGTAATATTCTTCTGTTTTTAGGGGGTCCTGGAACGCTTTCCCCTAAAAATAAGGTATTCCGCAGCATTCCAGCATACTTTAACCCCTATAAGTAAAAAGCCAAAGTCATGTATTTTAAAATGCCTGCCAGACAGAGGACGTGAAGATAAAAAAAAGAGGACATGAAGCTAAAATGGAGCACACCTCCTCCTCCTGCCTGACATCTGAGAACCCTAGCCAAGCTCAGTGTGGCTCTTCGAGGCCGCATTCAGAGTGAGTTCGCTTCATTCTCTCTCCACTCCGAATCCAGAGCCCACAAAAGGATGCGAGGAGGAAGTGCAGGCAGGATGCTGCAGGGATTAGATGGCAGCAGCAGGAAGCCGCGAAGGGCCCAGGTAACAAGGGGCGGGGGAGACACGTGGGTGCTGGGCGGGGATGGAGGAAGGGAAGAAATCCCACAGCTGGGGGAGGGGGGGGAAGCCGCCGGCTCCTTCCTCCCCACGCCCGGCTCCTTTCCCAGCTCAGCCCGGAGCCGTTACCTGCCGGGGCTCCCCTCTCCGGGCCCGGTTACATGCCCGGCTCACCCACGTGGTTCTCTCGCCAGCGCTTCCTGCTTCCGCCCCGGTCGCAGGCTGATGACGCGCCCTGGTTCCATCCCTCCGCCCCCGCCTTAACCCTCTGCGCGCCGCGGGCCAGCTGCGGCCCCGGAGTAGGGATCCTAGACGGCAGGCAGCAGGAGGGCGGACGTGGGCTCCTTCGTACCTCCACGTCCTCTGGCCGGCAGGCATTTTCAAAATACATGATTTTGTCTGGTTTTTACTTCCAGGGCTTAAAGTATGTTGGAATGCCCCAGAACAGCTTATTTTTAGGGGGACACCTTCCAGGGCCCCCTAAAAACAGAAGACTTACATTTAATAAAACATTTTCTCCATGTGTCCTTCAGTGCCCTCCTTTTCGTACTTCCCTGGCCGCCTTTCCATGCTTTGGTATCTGGTAACCCGACGCCGGTGTCCATGGCAAGCTCTTAGCCATAGATGGGGCGGGGCTTGGCTGGCCTGGGATGTGTGCCCTGGCCGCAATCACTCCTGGGGGGCTCACTCATGCTCGCAGGGCTAAGCCGTGCCCGCAGGGATGCCCCCGCCTGCCCCATTGTGGGAGACCACGGCGGTGTTGCCCCGACGTGCCCCCTGTTGTCTGGGTGTGTTGGGTCCTAGTCCAGCCACTTTCACTCCACTGGGGGATGCGGGAACCTGCTCATCCCGCGTTAACTGAACAGCGTATTTAATAGTACTGCTTCATGCCGAAGGAGGCCCTTTAGTTGTCTTTCAATGAGATTTTAGAGGACATGGACTGGAAGGACACCGGTAGTCTGGGACCAAACTGGGAAGGGGAGTGTGTGTGTATTAAAGAATCGGTTATACAAAACCTATTAGTCACAGAAGAGGTACATTTTTAAAAAATAAACAGGGTTTTGATTTGTTTTTTTCAGCCTTGTGCTGTTGTGAGAAAGTGAACCTGCCTAGTGTTTAAAAGTGCCACAGGACTCCTTGTTTGTTTTTCTGAACTAGACTAACACAGTGGCCTCTTTGCAACTTGCCTATTCTGTTTCCACTCTGATTAGGGTCGCCAGATACCAAAGCCTGGAAGGGAGGACAGGGAAGTACAAAAAAGAGGACAATGGAGGGCACATGGAGAAAATGTAGTATTAATGTAATAGTCTTCTGTTTTTAGGGGGCCCTGGAACTCTTCCAAGGTATTCCAGCATACTTTAAACCCTGTAAGTAAAAAGCCAGTAAAAATCATGTATTTTTAAAGTGCCTGCTGGACAGAGGACATGAAGGTAAAAAGGAGGACGTCTTCTTTTTGCCTGACATCTGGTAACCCTAACTCTGGTTGGATCACAAAATGCTGCACAGGACTCCACAGCTGTGCTGAGCTCTGTACGGGAGGATTCCTGCACCCATACAGGGCCCCAGGGACTTGTTCTTTCCATTTTAATAATTATGCCAATCTCCTTTGCAGTGGCATACACACCCAGGGGTTGGGGCAGGGCCAAGCACCAGATGCTGGCCTGCAGAGGGAGGCACCCACCCAGCCCGACACCAAGGCCAGACTGGAGGGTTCCCAGCCCAGACTGCCGGCGTTCAGGTGGTGCCGGCCCTGTCTGCGCACTCTCACGGCATGAGCCAGAGCCAGCACAGCAAGGCAGCTGCACCATGGCCCCCTGCACTTTGGGAGGAGCCAGGGCAAGAGGCTGTGCTGCCCTCCCACCACCTCCAACACGGAGCAGCCTTTCCAGCTGTCCAGCCTGTCCTGGGCTGGTCACCTCTCCCCAGGGAGTGGTCAGTGGCCAGCGCTGGGCTTTGTGGTGTTTTGCACTACCTAGGGTCATTGGGGTTGCCATAGTGATAAATGGGAGAGTCGTTTGCTATTACAAAATTTTGAAATCGGGCTGCGGCTCAAGATGGCGGTGCAGATCTCCAAGAAGCACAAGTTTGTCGCTGATGGTATCTTCAAAGCTGAGCTAAATGAGTTTCTGACACGTGAGTTGGCTGAAGGTGGATACTCTGGAGTAGAGGTCCGGGTTACTCCGACCAGGACAGAAATTATTATCCTGGCTACCAGAACGCAAAATGTTCTTGATGAGAAGGGACGACATATCCGTGAGCTCACTGCTGTTGTACAGAAGAGGTTTGGCTTTCCTGAGGGAAGCGTTGAGCTCTATGCTGAGAAGGTCTGTGTGCTATTGCCCAAGCGGAGTCCCTGCGTTACAAACTTCTGGGAGGCTTAGCGGTGTGTCGAGCCTGCTATGGCGTTCTCCGCTTCATCATGGAGAGTGGTGCTAAGGGTTGTGAGGTGGTGGTGTCCGGTAAACTCAGAGGCCAGTGAGCCAAATCCATGAAGTTTGTGGATGGCCTGATGAGCCACAGTGGAGACCCTGTAAACTACTACGCTGATACAGTTGTGCGCCATGTCCTCCTCAGGCAGGGTGTGCTGGGTATTAAAGTAAAGATTATGTTGCCTTGGGACCCAAGTGGGAAGATCGGACCCAAGAAACCCCTGCCGGACCAGGTCAGCAGACATTCACCAAGAACAAAGGGCCGCACCTTCAGTATTGGACAGCCAGTTCTTGCATGAAACTATGCTTCAGGAGCTAAATGGGTCCCAGCAACGGTCATTGCCCAGACAGGACCTGTTTCCTACTCTGTCCAGACAGCGAGTGGCCTAGTTTGGCGACGGCATGTAGATCAGCTGCTTCTCCGTCATATCCACCCAGAAGATGCATCTCCAGCAGACATATCTGACTTCACCCTTACTGATGATACAACATCAGAGCATGAAACTACTATTTCTGTCTCTCCTGCTCCAGCCACCCCTTCAACACCTTCAGCCTCCCTGGACCAACCGGACACAACATCCTCTCCGGTTACGGCTACTTCCCCAGTACCTGTGATCCCACCACCACCAATACCACCTTGTGGGGTGGGCACACCAGAAGTTTGCCGTAATCCACCTCGCGACAGAAGGCCTCCTAATCAGCTGGATCTTTAGCTAGTGTTGCCCCCTCTTCATGGGTTCGCCGGAGATGGGGCAGTCTACCCTCATCTCCTAGTTTAGTTCTTATTCTTTCTGGGGGGGAGGGCTTTATTCGGGGGGGGGGGTGTTCATTAGAGGGGGAGGAATATGTGGTGTTTTGGACTACCTAGGGTCATTGGGGTTGCCATAGTGATAAATGGGAGAGTCGTTTAGGTGCTAGGAAAACCTGTCTGTCTCCTCTCTCTCAGTTCTCTTTCAATAAAGACTTCTTATACAGCTCTGAATACGCTGTCCTCCTTATTGGATTATAATCTCCCTTAAAACTCTACAGGCTTCAGCTTTTCGGGGCAGGGCCCTGGAGGGGGTCTGTTCTGCAGAGTTCAAGTCATTTCACTCCTGTGCCCCCCCCCCCCCCCCCAGTGCTGAACGGGGTCACCTCACCCCCAGGCCCTGGAAAGAGTCCATTCAGTATTAGGGGCATCAGGGGTGAAGCAGCCCAAACTTCACAAAAGGGGCCCACTCCAGGACCCCACCCCCAAAATAAGCAGCCCCACGCTGGCAATTTTGCACCCTCTTGTGAGGGGCAGCCAGCCAAAGGCAGGTAGGGCAGCTGGGAATGCTGCTTTGCAGCCTCTTGCCCCAGTCCCCCATTCTCCCCCCAAAGCACCTGGGGCAATGGTGCAGTCACCCTGACACCTCTGGCTTGTACGGTGCGAGGGAGGAGCTGACAGTCTCCAAAAGTAGCCAGTCTGGGCTGAGACCCCTTCAATCCAGCCCTGGTGCAGGCTGCCTGGGTGCCCCCCTGCAGGCCAGCAAAGGCTTTCTGGTGCCTGGGTTCTGTCATATTTGCCTCTGCTTCCCCTCTCCGCAGGCCTTGTGACCCCCAACCCTCTGCATACTGCCTCCGCACAGAGCAGGAGGGGTCCCCTTCCTGCCCTGTGTGGGGAGGGAGGGGTTGTACGAGGCAGGGGGCAGGGCATGAGGCAGAGTGGGGGAGGCAAATGTGATTTGACCCCTGGGCACCACATAGCCTCAGTACACCATTGCTCCTTTGTAATGTTCCAAAGGGTAGCCATGTTAGTCTAGTTCGGCAAAACAAGCAAGGAGTCCTGTGGCACTTAAAGACTAATCAATTTATTTATCAAAATACAAAATGTGAAAGCCCATGTTATAAATAAATTAGTCTTTAAGTGCCAGAGAACTTCTAGTTCGTTCTCCTTGTTAAAGTGCTTGTTTTTAAGGCACCCATTCTAAGAGCTAGGGATTGTCACTGTTATTAGTATGACTAATAAAGAGCTGTAAGAACACATTTAAAAAGACATGATTTGTGCCATGATAGTGTCCTTTCAGAGTAAGGATGCAGTTAATACAGGACCAGAACAATCTTAAACTTTGCGGACAAAATCCCGACCTCACTGAAGTCATTTGAATTTTGCTAGTGACTTCAAGGTAGTCATGATTTCATATGAAGTATCCAGCAAAGTAGGCAGAATTAAGAAGTAAATTCTCCAGCGTACACTGCTGTTATACAAAGGACCTGCTCTGAGATAAGGCATCTGAAGATAACTAGCCATTACATACAGCTTTTGTAGGCTTTGGGGGAAAAGGAGAAAGAGAATCAGTGTTCTAAAGATGAAGAGTGATAAACTCTAACCATCACCTAAGACCTATGTCAATGGTTTAAGTAGTGTGTATAGCTGTATGTGGACCTGTGGCATTGGTGAATTTCTCTGTAGAGAGGAAGGGGTAGAAGAATATTTTGTCTTCTGTTTGCAGAGGAGACCCAGGGACCTTGAGTGGGAAGGGCACAGACAAAGGGAAAGCACTTCATCCATTCTGGATTTTTTGTAGATACAATTCTATGTCTGTACCGATAAGGCAGATAAGCCCACACATTTTTCTGCATTAACTAATAATTTATAATACACGGTATTTAAGGTAAAAATCTTTTAGGTGTCTTTTCTACAACAAAATTTAGAAGCAATGAGCAGACTGTTGGACATTTCATAAAAGGATCAAGGATTCTGAGTGGATCTGAAAATCAATGAAATCATGCTCCCTGCAAACTTGGATGGAAACTTTCTATGGAAAGAATGAATGACCCTCCACGACCTCCCTCCTGCTCCTTTTTAAGTCACTGGGAGCTTTAGTAGGAGCAGGACCGGTGTCTCCTGTTTACCTACTGAGCCAACAATACTGTTTACCCTACAAATACAATTGATTGTAATCAGTTTGTTATACCTTCTTCTGACAAGGCTTAGATTGTGTCACCCCAGCTGTCCTGCAGCTTTTCTGCCATACAACCAAGTATCTGTGTTTCTGTACTTCCCACATTGCCTAACTATGTTTGTATCAGGGCATTCTGGGAAAGATATTGCAGCCCCCTGCTACCTTGAACTTCAGTGGGAGCGGTGAGTGCTCTGCTTTCCACAGGAACTGCTCAGCTCTTTGCAAGAATGAGCACAAGACAATGAAACATTGAAACAAATTGTCACTAAGCATGCCAAATGTGATGCTCAGGCAGGTATATTTAAATGATTAAGATAAATTCATCCTCTATTTGTGTGGGAAGAAAAATTAAGTTACCCAATGGAGCAACAGCCAAATCCTTCTAGTTTATCGATGCATACACATTCTGGCTTGTTTTCAAAGTACTGCTTTATGGCACCCTAGGTTGCCAGCTCAAAAATTGGATGCAAAACTGTTCATAATGGTAGTTCACCATCTATTGCTGTCTCCTCTGTTCTGGAAATTCTTTTGAATTCTTAAGGAGCCGTTTACTGCAGTGGTTCCCAACCAGTGTGCTCCAGCACACTGGTGTGCCAAGGCAACATCTGAAGTGTGCCACAAGCATCCCCGAGAGCTGGAATTAAAGTTCCCTCCCTGCTCAGCCCAGCCACATGGGCTGTGCAGGCCTGGGAAAAGGCAGGGTTTAAAGTAAGGGGGAAGGCACCGGAACACAGTTCCGGGCCCCTATTTTTAGGCAGGCAGTTTTGCGGCGCCCCCTAAAAATAGAGGAAGGCACCGAAATGCTGTGTTCTGGGACTCCACTAAAAATAGCACGAGTAGCAGGAATGCAGCATTCTGGTGGCTCCATCTTAAACCCCGCTCCATCTTCAGCCCAGCCAGCAGAGAGCTGTGGGAGGCCAAGAGTGTGTGACTCTCCCCCTGCAGGGTGTGTTAACCAGCCTGCAAACAGCCCAGGTAAGGGCTTTGGGGGGGAGGGCTGGGGATTGTGTGGGGCAGGTGTGTGTGTGTAGCAGAGGTGGGTGGGAATGGATGTGTAGCAGAAGGTGTGTAGCTGGGGTTGTGGGGTGGCTATTTGGTTGTGGGGGTGTAGCTGGGTGGTGGGGTGGCTGTGTGTGGGGGGTGTGACTGGGGGCTGGAGGCCTAGTTCTGGCCCCTGTAGTGATGGGAGGATCCATCACAGGCAGCAGGGAGCTGGGGGAGGGAAGGACGGGACCCACTGGGGTGGGAGGGAGCAGCAGTGGGGTGAGGATTTGCCCTGGGTGGCAGGGAGCCACTGTGGAGAAGGGGGAAGTGGGTGCTGTGCCATGCTCCCCTGACCTGCCTTCCCACTCCCCAGGTTCCCCCTGCCCCCCCAAAAAGCCACTCTTGTTCTCCCTTCCTCTCTCCTCTCTTGCCACCCTTGTGCTATTCCCCATATGGCTCCCCTTGTCCTCTTTTGCCACCCCTGCCTTCCTGTGTTCCCCACACTGACTCCTGCCACTGCACACGACTCCTGACCTTCCGTGTTTTGCCACCTCTGCTCTGCTACCCCTACTATCCCACATAGCAGCATTTCCAAAACACTGTGCCATGGTTCACAAAAATTCATAAGTAATTAAGTTAATTTGAATATGCATGAGTTTTTTAATAGTGGTGTGCCTTGAAAAATTTGAAAGTATCAAGTTGTGCCACGGTGGAGAAAAGGTTGGGAACCACTGGCTTACTGTGTAATTCTCCAGGCTTATCATAGGTTCACCTGGGTCATGTCAGAAGATGCATTCACTAAGTAACGCACATTTCTTGCACTCATTTACAGCACAACATTTATAATTAAGCCACTTGGGACATAAACTGTGTAGCACATGACTGACTTCCCTTAAATTCTCCATCATCTAAAGTTCAGGATGGAAATCTCTTGGGGTAATTCACATTGCCATCTTGGGCTGCAATGCAGCAACCTACTGTATAAATCAGCAAGCATGATATAAGACAACATAAAGTGTTTCATGATATAAGGCAATATAAAGTGTTATCACAGGCACATAAGCAAATAATGGCTTGACTGCAGGCAATATTTTCTCAGCAGATGAATTAGATATGATGGTCAATCACTGTTTGTTGGCACATTGCATTTAGTGTCACTCTGCACAATACTTATAATTAAGCCACCTGGGAAATATGGATAGGTTGATGTAACAAAACATGTATCAATCCAATTTAGTCAAAGCACCCAGAGAATTTCAAAATTTTAGGTGAGACAAGTGACCTAAGTCAGACAAAGCCACTTCTGCCATATTGCCTACAAGAAATTTGTCAAATAGTAATCAGCAAAATGAGGGGCTCTTGAGTAGAGTAGATACATATTTATTACATATGTGAATTGAACATATTTTGTTTGAATCCTATTCCTCCACTTTGTAGGGCAGGGATTATCTCTCCTGTGTGTGTTACTGGTGCCTGGCAGATTGAGGGCTCAGATGAAATATGAAATAATAATAATAGGGATATTCCTAACAGATTTATTTTTTGCATGAGCTTTCGTGGGAGAAGATACCACTTCCTCAGATGCTTTGAAGATGGGTGAACTTACAGAAAGGAATGAAACTAAATGCAAGGGGGTGTAAAACATAAGTTCACCCATCTTCGAAGCATCTGAGGAAGTGGGATCTTCTCCCATGAAAGCTCATGCAAAAAATAAATCTGTTAGTCTTAAAGTGCCACGCAACTCCTTGTTGTTTTTTCACTGGACTAGACTAACACGGCTATCCCTTTTAAAAGGGATATTCCTGCCTCTGGAATATTGAAAGGGAAAGTGCGCATCTAGTGATTAGAACAGGGATCTTTGCATCAATGCTTCTGGCTCTGCACTGATTAGTTGCATGATATGAGGGCAAGTCAGTTAACCTCTCTATGCCACAATTTGCATTTCTAAAAATGGGTATAATAAAGAATGGTTTCTTGACGAGGTGTCTGTCCATTTAATAGAAAATCATCAGCATGCACAGATCTCACCGGTGGGACCAGTATAGGTTGATATTTTTCCATTATTGGAGTGGAAACAGAGAATTAAGCCAGACCAGAGAAGATTATAAAAGATTATAGAAGTCTTGCTGAAAATGAAAGAGTTAGCAATGATGTCATGAAGATGATGTGATCTTATCTGAGAATAACCTAAAAGTGACCTTTGTAACATCCTGGATACTCAGTGGGATGTGTAAGGCTGGAATTAAAGAGAATTATCTCAGCTGGAGCTGTTACCAGAGGACAGGAGGCCTGGTGCATCTCCTTTGGTATCCCCCAATGCATAAAACTTTTGGGAATAAATTAAGAACCCACATTAATATAACTTCAAATTACTGAAGTGTTATCACGTGTAGTTATTAGTATAGTACCAAATATGTTCTAGGCACCTTCCACCAAATGATCCCGAATCTGAATTGTACATGACTTTGGCACATAATAACTATGATAAAATAACAGAAAGATTTGTTGCAGAGAACATCCATGATAGCCCAATGCATTATTTCAGGGGCTATAAACAAGGAGTTTGGTGGCACTTCCCCTTTGGAAGTCACCTTCAAGAACTATGAGTCTGATTTTGCACTTACATTCATTTGACAACATTGTAACTTACTAGCATTACTTCTGATTTATACTTGTATAATTGAGATCAGAATTGTGCCCTAGAAGTCTGTGAAAACTGTGAGTACACATGATTGGTACATAAATTTGGGAGCTTTAGGAAGTTCAGAAAAGATTTCATATGGCTTGAAAGACAGAAGGGATATCGAAGGGATTTGGTCTTTGTTTCTGGAGACAAAGGGCCTGCCTCATTTTCTGAGATGCTGAGGACTTGCAGCTCCAGTGACTTCAGCTGGACTTGTGTGTGCTCTGCACCCCTGAATATCAGGACGCTGATTCATTCGGATATTGTACAGCGCCAAACCTAATGCAATTTTGTTTTACAGTGGTCTGAATATTTATTTTATAGGAACTTTTCTACATTCTTTCCTTATCCCAAATGTTTTTATTTGCAATACTCTGAAACTTCTTTCACCTAAACTTGGATAATGATGGTGTTAGGGGAGTTGGGAGAGCAACTTGGGTTTATATCCCTTGACAGCCATAATTGACATTAAAATAACAACCATCCTCTTATTTGACCCTACACAAATATATAGTCCCTTTTTTCATTCAGAAGAATGTAAGGCCTGTTGTAATAACTATAGTTTAGAGAGAAATATAAAATGTTAGCAACAATACGAGATTGAAAGTAAAGACATTACTTTTTCCTTTAGGTAACAAAGAAGCCTCAGTAGCATCTAACTTTGGGCCGAATCCTGTTTGTTGTACCCACCCAAGTGACCCTATTAAAGTCGACGACACTATTTTCATGACTAAGATGAGCAAGAGCTAGTCCTTTAATTCCTGTTTTCAACAGGAAATTAAAATCATGCCTCTGTACCATTTTAGCTACCCTCCACTGCAACTTCCCTCTCCCTATTTTGCACACAATAAAGAAAGGGACTTGGAGCTTTTTATTAATCAAATTTCCCATCAAATTAAACTGCACGATGAATTCACTGTTCTAGCAAAACAAGGAGCCCTGTGGCATTTAAAGACTAACCAATTTATTTATCAAATGAGCCTATGTGATAAATAAATTGGTTAGTCTTTAAGTGCCACAGGACTCCTGCTTTGTTTTGCTGAACCAGACTAACACCTCTACCTCAACTGGAACTTCACTATTCTAGTATTTTAAGGAGGTAAAAAACAGGTGCTGGAGTGGAGGTTAAACCTTGAGCTAAGCAGCAGATTTTCAGCCATTATTCTAAGCAATGAATTCAAAGGCAGTTAATCACTCACTTGGCTCTTAGGTCAGGCTGCTCCTAATACAGCACAGACCTCATTTTTATTATACCACCTTGCAGTCATTGTTAAATACTGACTAAAGGCGCAAGTTTGAATGGCAAAAGCTGTGTGTGTGTCTAGTGATGCTGGCAAACGCTGCATTAAAGGAAAGTGGTTGTTAATTAATACAATATTTGCCTTTTTCCAGAGAAAAATAGATGCCAGGGAGCCACAAATCCGTCACCTTTTTAGAAAACTTTGAAGGAAAGTTGTAGGCTCAGCCCAACCCAGAGACACCCAGCATCTCCCTGCGCTTGGGGCTGGTAAAATGGAATCACAATGGATTATAAAGACCAAACTGGGAGCTGGCCCCTCCCTTTTACAATCCGCCAGTGGAATGAATGGGATATAAATATCAGCCAATGAGAGGCCGGCTCCTGCTGTCTATAAAAGTGGGGAGGCTGAGGCGTGGGACTCCACTTCACATAGGTCTGGTTGTGACAGCACTGGGGTGTGAAAGCGGAGCAAAAGCGGCTTCCTTCCCTTTGGTGCCCGGTAAGCGCTGGGGTAGCGGAGTGCCAGGAGTGAAATTGGATGAGGGGCTTTTCGGCATGTTAGGCAATTTGGTTTGAAGCAAGTCTTTGGAGGCAACCCCCCAAAATCTTAATGGGAAGGGTCAGGCTGGGGGTGGTCAGTGCGGGGTGGGTGCTTGCTTGCTGCCAAAGGCTCTGAATGTATCTCCGGAGCCTGAAAGGCAAGGGGGGAATTGCAGCGTTTGTAGCTAAAGGGAGAGATGGAAACATGGACGCCCAGAATGGACCCAAGACAAAAAGCGCAGACACATGCCAACTTGCTGGCGGCGCGGAGGGGTTTGGGAATGGCTGGGCGGGCTCCTAACCTGAGCCAGATGCAGCCGGGATATTTAGCAGGGTACCTACATCTCCCGGATGCTGATGAGCCGACGGGAGGCGTTTGGCAGGCGAGGACTCTGGTTTAGCCCCTTCCCAAAGTGGGTGCGCGGTGCTCCTGGGGGCCAGTGCCCTGCAGCTGGGGGTCGGGCTCGCCCCAGCTCGCCTTGGGGCTGCTCGGATCTCTGCCTGCCCCGGAGGAGTCCTTCTCCCGACAGCTCCCCTTCTGCTGGCGCCCAGCCGCCGCAAAGGGCTTTGATTGCATGGTCCTGCCCTCCCTGAGGAGCCCAGGAGGAGAGGGGGGCTGCCTGGCTTTCCTGCCCCTGCACCCGGGAGAGGG
>ML681997.1:16694028-16920540 GCA_007922195.1 Podocnemis expansa
GGAGAGGGGGGCTGCCTGGCTTTCCTGCCCCTGCACCCGGGAGAGGGGGGCTGCCTGGCTTTCCTGCCCCTGCACCCGGGAGAGGGGGGCTGCCTGGCTTTCCTGCCCCTGGCTGCAGGCGCCCCCCTTGCAGGCTGCAGGCGCGGCTGGCTCGGACCCTGGGCGCGCGCGCTGCGCCCCCGGGATGGGGCGGCTCGCGCCTTCCCCCGGGGCCGCGTCTGGGTGGGAACAGCGCGGCCACGCGGCCCTGGCCTGGCTCTGCAGCCTGCGCCGGCTCCCCCTGCCCTGAAGGTGACCCTGAGGGCAGGGTAGGGCCACCCCGGATGAGGGAGGCTTGGCCTTTGTTCTTGCTCTGCAGACTGGCTGCAAGATCTGGGGCTGCTGGCTGCTCCCCTCCTGTCCCTCCCCATCTAGCAGGGGGCAGCCCAGCCTTAGGAGGCCTGTGCAAGGTGCCCTGGAGATGGAGCAGTTAGCTGGGCCACAGGCAGGTGGAGCGCACGCCAAGGTGACCTTGCTCCGTGGCAAGGCGTCCTTGCAGTGCTTGCTGGGAGGGCGTGCCAGGCATCGAAGGTGAGAGAGGTTTCCTCTTTCTTCTCCCAGCACCTGGCAGTCAGGCAAAGCCATGCCATTCTCCATGGTGTGGTGTCCTTTCAGCCCTTGCTGGGAGGGCATGCCAGGCATCGAAAGTGAGAGAGGTTTCCTCTTTCTTCTCTTAGCACCTGGCAGTCAGGCAAAGCCATGCCATTCTCAAACAGCCACAATCTCCTGAAGATGAAGTACTCTGCCGCGGATGAGCTCCCAGACCTGAGTGTTCACAACAATCACATGGCCAAGGTGCTGACCCTGGACCTGTACAAGAAGTTAAGGGACAAACAGACGCCCAGTGGATTTACCCTGGATGATGCCATCCAAACTGGGGTTGACAACCCAGGTAAAGGACAGAGCCTCTTGATCCACAAACGTCTGTTCTCCCTCATTAAAGGAAGTGCTTCTTGACATCTGTAGCAAAGCGTCCTTGAGCTTTCAAAAGCCAAATCTCTAAAGCAATGAGTCCTGGCCCGAAAGCACTGCCCAGTAAGAGTGGGACAGGGCCACCTTGAACATTGTGAAAGGCAGAGAACACCATGAACACACGCAGTATTCTGACATGCCAAACTCAAATTTATGTAACTGCTCTGCTAAATATTTTGATCTGAAATAAAATCTGACTAAAAGCATAACTTATGTACCAACATCATGACTAAAAATTGGACATTCTGGGGCTATCTAGCTGCTTCGATCTCTTCCTATTTCAAACTGGCAATGTGACGTTCTGTGGCACTTCTTTGGAAAACAGGGGGAGCAGATTGATGTGTTAACATTCCAGTATTTATTTTTACTCTAGCAATATCAAAATGGCCCAACTAAATAATCAGAGACTACCTCCTGATGAGGAGTACCCGGACGTGAGCGCCCACAACAACCACATGGCCAAGGTGCTAACCCTGGACTTGTACAAGAAACTGAGAGACAGAGTTACACCCAGTGGCTTCACCCTGGATGATGTCATTCAGACTGGGGTTGATAATCCTGGTAAAATGCATTGAGAATATTCTGTGTGAACCAGCTGAAATAAGTGATGCATATGAGAACTAAGTCTGTGGAGGTGATGCTTGGGAGCAAACTACAGGAATACAATTCAGTTTGTGTCAAGCTGAACCTAAAATCAAGTTTGTTTGTTTGATATCCAAGCACAGCTTATTATAATGGCTGCAAAATCTGAGCTGCATGAAGTATTTGATTAAACTACAACTAGTAAAATTGACTTAGTGGGCAAAAATCTTGCCCAAACATGGCTTATTGGCAACCATTAGGGGCTTTCAGTAAGTTTACATTTCATATGAGGTAATGAAATGTGACGTGTCTTTGTCTTCAACTGGTTCTTGTCTTGTGTGCAGGAATGTGTATTCCTAAGTGACTAGACCTATCTGGTGAATGGTGTTCTGGGAGATGGTCAAACATCAGCCAAATCTGGCTCTTACCATTTTATTACCACTCCAGGCCATCCCTTCATTATGACAGTAGGATGCGTAGCTGGTGACGAAGAATCCTATGAAGTGTTCAAGGAACTCTTCGATCCAATCATTGAGGACAGACATGGAGGCTACAAACCAACTGATATGCACAAGACTGACTTGAATTCTGAAAACCTAAAGGTATAGTTCCCAAGGGATAGCTGCATTAAAGAAATTTGTTGTACTTTAATGTGCCACAGACTCCCATTAAAGGTTTAGGATTCTTTTTTACTCAGAACTGTAGCAATGATCAGACATCTGACTGAAGTATAGAAAAGCTTGTGCAAAACTAACAGCAGTCAGTTGTCACTGACAGTCCCAATATGTTCCTGTGACTTGTGAGGTGACCTCTTGTTCTGCCTTATTCCTATCTATTGCTCTCTGGAGCCTTTCCCTCCATTACAGGTTCTTCTTCACAGGCTGGGTGGAACCACTTTCAAATGACTACTGCTGTTTTCTTAACCAGCTCTGCTCGAGTGGTAAATTTACTCCTTTCACAGCTGTGTGGGCCTGATCATCCATGTTTGTACTTGACTTCTAGGGCCCTGTCTCACCTTGGGGAGCCTTAAGAGTGATTCTAGGCTGGGTACCTAATATTGGTGGTGGTGGTGGTACTATACTACATACTAAACTCTTGTACAAAAGTACCCAAGTGGATCTTACAAATTAATTGAGCTGTTGAAGTCACTACTATATCGAGCCCATTCTAGAGTTTGCGTTCAGGAGCTCTCCAGGCCTTTCCAGTTGTGTATTCTAGAAATGAACAGTCAAATCCCTAGCAGAACATATGTAAACTACCTGTAGATTTTTAAAGAGGAATTGAAAGGATCTTAACTTTAGCAACTTGAGTTAATAACTGCACCACCTATAGGAGTTGATAAGCATCCAAACACAACCAGGAACTGTTTTATTTACAGTACATCCAGAACACCTTTCTGGTAGGGAAAATAAAGCCCTTGACTTGAGAATAGGCAAATACTGATCTTAACTTCTGTTAATGACTTAATGCTATTAACTATTAGAGCAGGGGTCTCAAACTCAAATCACCACAAGGGCTGCATGAGGACTAGTACATTAGCATGAGGGCCACACCACTGAAACCTTTTCATATAGCACTATTGTGATTATCAGTAACAATATTGTCATTGTGGTTCACAGGAAATAGCTTTAGCAGCCACATGCGGCCTGTGGGCCACATGTTTGAGACCCTTGTGTTAGAGGAAAGTAGCTCTCGTGTGCTAGGAGTGCCGTCCAGCATCCTTTACCCCAAGACTAGCTTATCCATTTAAAAACATGATGACAACTTGATGGTTTGTTAGCATTAAAATTAAATCCTACTCAAATACTGAAGCCTTTCAGGTCAAATTGTGTATTAAAATAGGGGTTGTACATAATTCAAGGTAAAACTTGGTGGCATGGTTGCACTTTCTCAATCTCTTGTAGGGTGGTGATGACCTGGATCCCAACTATGTGCTAAGTTCCCGCGTCAGAACTGGTAGGAGCATCCGTGGATTCTGCCTTCCCCCTCATTGCAGCAGAGGAGAGAGACGGGCTATTGAGAAGCTTTCTATTGATGGTAAAATGAAAGTTCACATATTCCAGACTGCCTTTCAATGTTAATCAAATGGAGACTGGCAGTTGAAGTAAAATATTTTTTTGCCAACCTCCAATTGCAAACACAAAAAAACCACCTTTCAAATGTTAAGCCACCAAATGCAGAACTAAATCTGTCAAGTTACCCAATATGTAGATGGATAGCTAACCTAATTATGGTTTGTCTCAACTGGAAGTAATTGGAGGGTAAACTGGAAGCAAGCAGAGGACAATTGGATTGTATGAAGTAATGAGCTTGTGACCTTGAAGGCCTTCCTGCATCTGAGCATACACACAACTAGTGCAGATGTTGGACTTCAAATTGGATGTATTGAAACACTCATGCTCCAACTGTTTGTTCCTGCTGCCTCACTCTCCACTAGGATGTTTCTGCAGGGCTGGGCAGTAGGTTTGAATGGGATGTACTCCTAACTGCCTGAGGTGGAATGTATTTTAGGATGCCGTCTGATACTGTACACTGTCATCAGTACAGGTGGCAGTTTGCTCAGGACTCCTCAGTACAGAGAGTTGATGGTATTTTAACCTCTCAATGACTGGCATGGCCTTGCTTATTCATGGATGATTACAAAGCTTATTCCACTAGCAAAAGAGGCCCTACTGAGTAACCCTGTTTCCTAACTCATAAGAAAAATGACCTTTAAACAAATCAAGATACAGCAGCCTGAGGGGTCTAATCTTTGAAAGTCCCGGTACTGTGGAACCAGAGTTAAGGGAGGAAGGAAACTAAACAGATTATATTTCTGGAAAGGATCATGCTTGTGCGTCTCTAGTGTCTGGCTTGCAAGGTATCAAACTACTACCTAGCAATCTGCTCTCTGTACTAAAAGTGAATCTTGCTTTCAGCGCTGGCTAGCCTGGAAGGAGACCTTAAAGGAAAGTACTATGCTCTGAAAAACATGACTGACGCAGAGCAACAGCAACTGATTGATGATCACTTCCTATTTGACAAACCAGTTTCTCCTCTCCTGTTGGCTTCTGGAATGGCACGAGACTGGCCTGATGGGAGAGGTATCTGGTGAGTATGGAATGGAAACAAGAATCCTTTAGAAGTGTCTGCAATGGGCACCATGCAGAAATATGTGGGCTGGGGGGATCTGAACAAAACATCTGCTATTTGGCAGCTACTTGCATATAGTCTTGCTAGAAAAAATATGGCATTTGCATTGAATCTACTCTAACCTTAAATGTGAGATTAACATTGGCCTCAGTGGATAACCAGATCAGTCTCTAAATTTAAGCTTTATGGGTTTGGGTTTGAACTTGACACTGCTTCAGCTGTCTCCAGTCTCAATTGCAGATATAAAAATTCTACCACTGTAGAAATAATTCACTTTAAGGGAGCAGGTAGGTGGTTTAACATTTATTAATGGTGAGCTAGTGGCTTAGTCACTGATGACTAACTCCATGTAGCCTTCTGGGATCAAAAACTTACTGTGGTGTAAATGGCTTCACTGAAAAAGCAATTCAGCAAAAGTGAGGAGATTTTAAGAAAGCAAACCTAGGGAATAATGCCATTTTGGTGAAGACTTCCTGTGTGGCTCTTTTGCACTAAAAACATGAGGCTTTCACTGTACTTGCTTCTGTGTCAAGACCTAGGAAAATGAATCCAACAAACGAGTGGAGGAAATTGGTTTCTGTGAAAGCCTATCTTGCTCTCCTCTGCAAGGCTGAACTTAGTAGAATCCCTCAGTCTATCTCATAACAGCAGGATCTTGAACATGTTTAGTTTTGTAGGTCACTTTTCCAAGATAACACCCATCACCTGTTGGAGATATGAACACTGGATAGCTTTGTCAACAGAGCCATGACTCTAAAAGTCTCAGTCTCTCTGATTAAATTGAGGCTTTTGAAGCAATGCATAACCTTCATCTTGGGTACTGACTTAGCTTTCAACTTGACTGCTGTCAAGGACTAACTTATCAGTATTATAGATCTGGTATCTGGCAACAGCAACTAAATCCAAAGCCAAGGGTTGAGGGAACAATGGGTCACACGTTTTGCAGCATATTGCTTTCTAAATGGCAGCCTAAAATGAATAGCCAGAACTTCTGTTTCTTGAATCCACTCGGGCTGTCATTGCTGCATGCAGAATAACTTAACAGCCCTTGATAAAACACAGCTTGCACCTCCATGTTTACTTGCAAAACTCAGTGGGTCTGAGATAGTCCAAGTACAGACAGTTGCCATCTCAGGAATATTAGCTAATGTATTTCAGCCCTTGTAGTGCCCAAAAGTGACAGTCTATTGATGATCTACTGAACAAAGAAACAGAATCTTTCCATCCCAAGAGATCGGCAAGCTAAGCCGTGACATGGCATCTATAGTGAATGGTAAGATCATAGGGAAGGATGTGCTCATTTTGATGTTGGCAGTCCAAGACTTGAGCCCATTTGTCTAAACAGGGTAGAGGGGAAATGAAATTAAGATCAGAAGGATGGTTAAGGCTGAAGGAACCAAACTGCATCTTCTATTGCAGGAAGGGTTCTATATATAGTTGATTTGACCCCCCCCCCCCCAACCTACAAGTGCAGATTCAGAATTAAAACTAAAATGTTTTTACTCAGACATAAAATCAAAACATCTCTTCAGTAAAACATAGCTATTCAAATAGAGATGCACTGGCTCTTATCTGTTCATGGCATTATTCCCTAGGTTTGCTTTCTTAAAATCTCCTCACTTTTGCTGAATTGCTTTTTCAGTGAAGCCATTTGATTGTAAATTGTCACTCCAAATGAAGAAATGTTGTTCTGTCTTCTAGGCACAATGACAACAAGACCTTCCTTGTCTGGATCAATGAGGAAGACCACCTTAGAGTTATTTCCATGCAGAAAGGTGGCAATATGAGGGAAGTGTTCACCCGCTTCTGCACTGGGCTAACACAGGTGAACTTAATAGTGATGAAGTCTAAAGAGTTGCTTTTGCCTTAAAGGGTGCCAGACCTGATGCAGTACTCAGTGCTGATGTAAAAGGGGCTCTAAAAATATGGTGCCATGTACTGCTACTATGGCATGGAATCTGAAAGCAAACAAGTCCTGTATTGTGTTTGTGTAAACATCTTCTGACAAATGAAGCTAAGGCCTCTGGTAGCACCTTAGTGTATCTCTCCAAGTAAATGCCAAAGGCGTACACACTTGCTTATCCTAGTAGTAAACTACTGTCAAAAATCTAGAGGATGGCCTTCAACATCTTGATGACTTTCAGGACTTTAACTTGGATTGGTTTTCTCTTACTACATTTTAATTAAAAACTAGAAAGTGAACTCCCAATGCCTACAGGCAGAAACAGATGCTATCATGAAACTCTGTAAACATGTAGTCATGCTCTACTACATCAAGCTCCTACTTTACGCCCTCAGTACCTTAACTAAAACATTCTGTTTGAAAGGAAAACCAGCATTTCTTCTTCCCCACCCATGCAAAGAGGAACAAACTGTACTAAATCAAGCCTGGCAAAACAAATATCAGATCTTTCAGGGCAGCATCTAGGCCTATCTGAACAATCTTGTCAGATGAAAGACAGTAAATGTAGACTAGTTCAGACCCTGAGAACAAAACTTCTAAAGACTCCAATTTTGGGGGGGGGCAATGGGGTTGCACCCTATGACAGTATTATGACCTGAATTGAACAGTTGCTCTCTGAGGCAGGCTGGAGCTAAAGTTATTTACAGTCTCCTTAATGTGAGATGATCTGACCAAACTTTTAGACCACCTTATCTGTCCCTCCTCTTTCTCAAAATCTTTTTCCTCTCTAGATTGAAACTCTCTTTAAAACCAAAAACTACAAATTCATGTGGAATCCACACCTTGGCTATATCCTGACCTGCCCATCCAACCTTGGGACAGGTCTCCGTGCTGGTGTACATATCAAGCTACCTAACCTTGGCAAGCATGAGAAGTTTGGAGAAATCCTCAAGAGGCTGAGGCTGCAGAAGCGAGGCACAGGTGAGTCACAAAATGCAGCTCTCCATCATGCCACGTGGAGATAGGAGCTAGTCTTCTAGGCACTAGGCATAAACTCATACAATAGAGGAACAGTGCTCCAAGATGACTTGGGTTATGTCCACACGTCTCTTATTTCGAAATAACACTGGTTATTTCAAAATAAAAGATTAGGTCCAAATGACTTTTTCTTACTTCGAAATGACAGGCTCTGTCATTTTGAAACAGCTGTTATTTTGAAATAAGTTTCAATAGCAGGCTTTCCCTTAATTCAAATTAACTTATTGCAAAATAATGTATGTGTGGACATAGCCTTAAAGTGCTATACATCATGGAGGCAAATGGTACTGGGACATTATCAGAACCATGCTAAAGCATTGTATTAGTGGGTGACTGACTGTAAATGGATTTTATGTCCAAATTATCCCCTTGTCCATGGAATACACAGCTTAGCCCATGTGTCCACAGTGACGGCTGTAGCTGAGGAAACAGCTTTGCCCACCAAGAACAGCTCATTACTTGTACTGAAGTGCCCTAAAAGCTACATGACTTCTGTCCACTAGCATGCTATACCAGTCACACAGATGGATAATTCTCTGCACAGACAGTTGCCAAGGGCCACTCAAGTTGGGAATGGGGCAGTCCTGTTTGCTAGAATTTATATTGTACTACTACCTCAGCAGCAAATAGAAATATTTCACTCTGTTCAAGCCATGCTTTTCAATCACACACCACCTGCCCATAGCCAGGTATGAAAGCAGTAGTCCCAGCTACTAGATCAGCAAGGGAAACCCTCTTGTTCCAAGTGGAGTCTTGTTGCATTGCTGGATAGAGAAGGTGTGAAGTCCTTCCCAATTCTAAATCAATTTTTTTAATTCAGGGGGTGTGGATACAGCTGCTGTTGGAGGAGTATATGATGTCTCCAATGCTGACCGGCTTGGCTTCTCGGAGGTAGCGCTGGTGCAGATGGTGGTTGATGGTGTGAAACTACTGATCGAAATGGAAAAATGCCTTGAAAAAGGCCAGTCCATTAATGACCTCATACCTGCTCAGAAATGAGAGCACTTTAATTCCATGCTTCCTAACTTATTGGATAAATAATGAACATCGCTTCAATCAAAACCTTGGGGTCAAAAACCCACTAGTAACACTGTAGAAAAGTCTTCCATCCATCTGTGTTAGAGTTTATTTTTTGATGGCTGAGATGTTGCTGAAAAACCTGAAATAAACTATTGTTTTGGCCTGACAAGCGTGTCTTAATTAACAAATCTAAATGTCTGAACACTAAATAGCTAGAATGGCAGCCTAAGGAAAGTGGCGGCTGGGCAGTTTCTTCTGGCAATTTGAAGTGTCAAGACTCCTTAGAATGGTATTATAATTACCTCTGGAAATGAACTCTGAAATTGATGCACCCAGTACAATTCTAGGGAAACAATATTACCATCACCTCTAACTTGATATTAGTTGCTGTAACACTTTGTTAATGCTGTTAATTGGCATAAAGAACAAATGTTCACACTTCAGTTAAAATCCTCTCCCATAAAACTACCACACCTGAGACACAAAGCATGTTCTTTTAGTCATCTGCAGTATTGCTGTTATGAGTCTTTTTATATGTTGAGACAAAACCAGTTTATAATTCATCTTGCCAGGGACACTCTGTCCAAGGGGTTTACTGCAGCCACTAACCTACCTTTCTTCCCCCCCCAAAAGCTTGACCTCAGTAGCCATACTGATGTGTGGGTCAAAGAATGACAGTCCCTTGGCTTTGATTATTAAGAAATACATAGTGGGAGAACTGGTGCAACAAGGCTTCAAATTTGGTCGATCCTGCAAACCAAGAACTAGGGTAATCCTTCATATAACTAAAAGAGCAGCAAAAAAAAACCTTCCTTACCTACAATACTTTAGTATTCCTGCTTGTGGAAAAGTAGCTTCCACCTAGTTTAAACAGGCATCAGATTTCTATATAAATAGTTAAAGAAGCTGGAAGGTAACAAACAGAAGAAAAACACTGACTTAAATGTTTGTTGTGGTCCTCTGTACAAAAGCAAAGTACACAAGGATCTCAGACTTCAGTCTGCTTCCAAAGCATGGACAATTCTCAGCACAGAGGCTGAGTTTCTTGCCAAGGGTCACCCAAGCTAGGTATGGGAGAATCCTGTCTCCTAGAATACATGCTGTACTACTGCCTAAGCAGCCAATGGAAATATTTTGCTCTGTTCAAGCTATGCCTTCCCATCCCACACCATCTGACCATAAGCAGGTATGAAGGCAGCAGTCACAACTCACTATGTCAGACTAAAACAAACCAGCTCTTTGAGCTAGAACCTGGTGCAGCTTATTAGTTGCGCAACCATTCCTAAGATATAGGTGACAGCATGCTGTATGTAGTACCCATAGAGTCTCTCCTGCTATAGACTTAATCAGCTTGCATTTATACTCCCTGCACAAGCAATTCTCCTAGAAAGGGTGATGGCTTAGTGGGTACTGGCCCTGGAAACAACTGCTTCTGGAAGCTGCAGTTCAACTACTTAACTATATTCCCTCCTAAGCCCTCAATTGTGTAGTGGTGGCATGCAAAGCCATGCTTCATAAAGTACACTAAGAGCTGTTTCAGATTGCTGGTTTAGTCATGTTGTATTCTCTAATGTCACAAATGCTTCAGTCCCACACTGGAATAAACTGAAGCTAAGCCACTTATCAGTGTGAACATAAATCTCAGTGAAAGAAGGCTGAGTGGATTTCTCAGTAGGCCATGTCTACACTACAAAATTGCTGACATAACAGGTCAATTTGAAACAGTGTATTTGTTAAATCACTTCCACACTTGGTGCCTTGTGTCAGCAGTGCCTGTTCTCCCCAGGACTGCTTGTACCAATTGTCATGGATGGACTGGCTCCTGAAAGCCAGTCACAGTCAATATAAGCAATGCAGCATCTCAGCCTAATTCTGTCAAGTGTGACCCTAGGCTGCCTGGCATGCTGGTAACACTAAGTTGGTGAAAACAGGCATTTATTTCAATGGAAACCAAATGTAAAGGAAGACACTTCCACAGCTCAGTTGACACAAGGCAGCTTACATCAAGCAGGCCCTGTAATGAAGACCAGGCTTAGATGTAGTGGTTATTTTGTCAGTATAGCTAAAATGTTATATGGGGAGGCAGGGGAATTCCTCACAAGAGGCTTGATGCCATATGCAGTGTGAGATTTACATGTCAGCCCTCCAGAGAAACATTTTATTTATAAGGTTATACAGGAAGAGGGGGAGAGAGAGTAAAATCCACCTGCTATTTCTGTACATACTAGGGATTCTTCTGACTTCTGTCCCCTCAGTCAGCTGCCAAATATGCATGGAATCGTAGTCTTATCTAATGGCATGGGGTTTTAATTTAACAGTGCCTGTCATCACCCCAAATGACAGCATGGCTGCAAGCCTTGCTAATCTAAAACTAGTTAGAACAGCTTTGTTGCAGCAGTCAGGCCTTGTTTTCTTCTACTCTCCAAGAAGCTACACAGAATCAATAGATAAAGCAAATAAATCAGGTGTCAAAGTGGCAGGATGGTTCTTTTAGTGTATAGCTAGTTAAAGAAAATAATTCTCTTTAGTCTTCTTTTTCCTCCTCTAGACTGCTAACTGAATTCTCCTGGGTCTGTCATGAGGAACAAAAAGAGCCTGCTTTTTGTCTGAGCTTGTATGAACCAACTGAAAATATCCAGCGTAATCTTGTTACGGCAAAAGGCTGAGTATGGTGCCCAAAAGAACTGACTCGTGCATAATACTTACAATTCAGGAAAGAAATGAAATTGATCAAATTATCTTAAAAGTTATAATATATAATTTTACTCTTAGCATTACTCTGAATGAACACTGTTCAACCTGTACTTGGTTGTATTTGTATGCCTGACTTGGAGGAGTACTAATAATTGGTAAGCCTGCAGATATTTTACTCTTTAAGACATGGGTCAGATAGTGAAGGTGACTGAATCATGAATGTAAACACACTCACTCTGCCATTGCTAAGCAACAGGGCATCTTAGATGAGTTGTCCTTGTACTGTTCAGGGAGAAAATCATAAATAACTAGAGGTTTTTATACTGTAGCAATCAAAAAAAAAAGTGTGGCTAATGGCTTCATTAGTTTCCTGGTAATGAACATGTTAATACAGTTGGTGTTGACTGCCAATAGGCTGATTATTTAATGCCCTTCATTATAACCAAAGTGACACTTCCTCTTAGAGATTATGTGGGTAATAGATTTTTATTGGCCCAACATCTGTTGGTGAAAACACCAAGCTTTTGAGCTACATCTTCAGCTCGCGGAGAAGCTGGGCCAATAAAAGATATTACTTGCTCCATTGTGGATCGCTGCAACACTGAGACCAACATGCTACAACAATTTGGCAAACATGAATTATTTCTTAGCTATTCCTAATGATGTGTCAAGTTGAGAAATAAGTATAGCCACTAGTGAGGCCACAAGCTCTTGTGTTTGCTGGCTGCATAGCCTGACCCGTCCCCTAATATTTAAATTATTCCAGTCTACAGAGTAAAAATTATGCTTGTTGTGTTCGCTCTGATGGGAAAAATAATTAATTCCCTGTTCACGTTATTTCAGTCTCTTCTATGTTGCTGCTAGAGTGTTATCATGGTGTCTCTGTTCCAAAGGGGCAGCCCTGTTAGTCTAGTTCAGTAAATGTTGGCTCTGCATCTGTATCTGTTTTCCAGACTGACTGTATGCACGTTTCAAAAAAACCCGTCAGATTTTTGTTTTGTTTCATCTGAACTTTCTCTGCTTTTCCTGTTTTAAGTTCTGCAGCACCCTGTCAGTGTAGGACTCCGCATCAGGACTAACGCAAGCACAGTAAAATGGAGCAAATACAAACCATTACTGTTAACTATAACCCATTCCAAAATATTTACCTTTTGTGCAAGTGTCAGCATATAGGTATTGAGACCTGCCTGTAAAGGATTATGATCATTTAAGACTATTTTTATAACCTAGCTAGTTATAGGGATAGAAAAAAAAGAATTAAAATTATAGGCTGCTTGTTTATGGGCCTTTTGTTACTGTGACAGTTTGAGGCCTTGTGCTGGGCTGGATTAAGGCAGGGGCTTTAGGGGCTGCAGCCTCAGGCCCTGGGCTAAAAGGGGGGGGGCATGCAATAATCTGGCCCCACTCAGGTCGGCATAGTGCCAGCCAGTCCCCTATGGCTCAGGCTGGCTTGGCAGGTCTCCTCTGCCAGGCCCCCAGTGATTGCAGCATGGTGGCCCAACAGTGCTTCTGGCCCTGGAGGCTGTTCTGCACCCCTGCAATGCTGCTGCCAAGTGGTGGAAAACTGCCCCCCAGGTTGGGTGGTCTGCCCCAGCAGGTTCCAGCTGCTGTCCTAGCGGTGGGGCAGACCAGCCAGCCTGGGGGGTGAAGTGGGAACACCATGGATTGCGGCCTTTGGTTCTGGGGCTCTGGCTGCCCCAGCTCCAGTGAGGCCCCCTCCAGTGCCAAGCGCTGGTCTGCCCCGGGCTGGCCGCCACAGACATCTTAATCCAGCCCCCTGGGCACTTTAATCAAGCCCTGACCTTGTACTTTGGCTAAGCACCAAAGGCAGCCATAGACTGGGAAATGTGTGGTCTCATCAAACTATAGTAAAATAAGGCAGTATTGAGCTGTTAACAAGGCAATGCAGTCTAACAAAGTGGTTTTCAAACTTAGGGTCGGGACCCAGTGCTGGGTCGCAGCACCCGCTGCTGCTAGCACCAAGACACTGGCATGCGTTGCTCGAAGATGTAATAGTTGGGTTGCGGACATAAATGATTTTTTTTTTCCCCAACTGGGTCCCAAGGCAAAAAGTTTGACAACCACTGGGCTAACACCAGCAGACAAAGAAAAAATCCTAGAATGGTTAAAGAAAACTTTGTCTGAGAGCATGTTGTCTGGCTTTTAAGCACTTTAAAACAGTTGCAGTTGTAGAAGTTATCCTTTGTCTAGTTTGGTTATTATGGTACCTACTTTTTGAATAAGTTTTGTTTACTAGTCTATTATTTTTTTGTCTGTTGCATAACTAATTATTTAAGGTGATGGGGTAAAATTGGTTAGAGCATTATGTTACAATGGATTAGGATGGGTAAAGAAAAATATTTTTTTTCAGAAAATAATTGGTTAAAATACATAATAAAACTGAGGTCAAACAGGAAATTGAGGGAAGAAGGAAAATACTGGTGTGAAGACTTTGGATTCTTGCCTAATTACCCCCACAAAAGCCATATTATTGCCATTTGCTGGCCTCCCGCTTTGGTCAGGGAAACAAGAGTGGAGGGAGGGGCCCTAATAGTAAGTTGCATTGTTGATTCATATTTAATGCAGTGTCCACTGTAGCTCCAGGAACCTTATCTGCTAAGGCAGCTAGGCCTCATTTTATATTTATTAGATCCAGAAAACACAACAAGTGGCTCCTCCCCATGCAGTTTATTTCCCCACCTTGTGACTGATGATATCATCTGATACAGCAGCTAATTTAGATGGTAGCTTACAGCCCACAGTTAGTAGTTGTGTAATTTCATATTTGAATTTCTTCAGAACTCCTGGCTGAATGCCGTCTGGTCCTGGTGACTTACCACTGTTTAATTTATCAATTTATTCCAAGTCTGCCTCTGTACGCTGCCACCAGTTCTGCATTACACAGTAATGAGTTAGACTTTCTATAGCTAGCGTGTTGCTCACTCACATGAGGCTGCTTATACAAGGCAGCTCATTTTAATTCCTCACTGTAAGCCTACTTAGCACATTCACAGTGTTTTCCATTGTTTACAAATATCATGTTGAAACCAGAAGGCCTATCCTCACCCTCAAAAGCGCTTGACTTTACATGCTGCTTCATTGGAACAGCATCAGGTGGTTGGGCCTGAAATTTAAGATTTTTGCAAGAGACGAAAAAGCTTTCGCAAAAAAACCCCTAACACTACACAAAATCTTGCAAAGTGCATGAGAACAGGAAGCAAAAGTGCGTTGTGGCTAAAATCCTACCCCTCTTGGAAGTCAATGGGAGTTTTTCCATCAACTGCAGTAGGGTCATGATTTCACTTTTTTCATTGTTCCAGCTATGTGAAATGCATCAAGGCAGCATCCTTCACTGTGGAAAGTAAATGAGTGTTGCCCAAAGTTCTTTGAAATATAATAATATATGGCAAGGAAATTGACTTTTCAGACAAATGGGCCAGACAAGGCTCTGAGGATCCACTTACTGCACCAGGCACCATCATGCTTAACAGCCATTATGCAGCCAAGTATGAAAGGGGTAGCTGTGTTAGTTTGTTTAGCAAAACAAACAAGGAGTCCTGTGGCACTTTTAAAGACTAACAAATTTATCACATGAGCTTTTTGGGAGAAACTCCCACTTCGTCAGATGCTTGAAAGCCATCGTCAAGCATCTGACGAAGTGGGATTTGTCTCCCACGAACGCTCACAAGATAAATAAATTTACTGGTCTTTAAAAGTGCCACCAAATGCCTTTTGTTTAGCCTTTATGAAGTCACATGAATCCCTAGTATGCGCTATCTGAGCTGACTGCATTTTTCAATTTGTTTCCCTGTACTGGTTGGAGACTGAAAGGGAATTTGCAGGAATTTCTTGCCTAGGAGGCTGAAATTCTGAGCTACATTTTTAAAATAGGAAATCAAACCTTTCCACAACATGCCAGTTCACATCTATAATGATGAGGCTAATACTGAGGAAAAGTTTTCCGGTATTTGCCAGGGAGCCCAGGACTCAATGTGCTTGCATTACTGCTGGGTTGGGTTTTGGCAGAGGGTCAGAGCATCAACACATGATAGGATCAAGATGCAGAGGCGTAGCAATTGCTGAGTAACAGCCATGTTTAAATTTGTGCAGCGGTAGTTGATGCCAAATGCACTAACTGGAACAAATGGGAAAAAAGGCATTCCCGGTGGATGCAAAGTCTCATGCATCTGTGCTAAGAAGAGGCTTCTCGCAATGGAAGAAAACAGTTTTACACTTTTCTTTATCAGTCTTTCTACAAAAGGGTTTAAGAGAGGGAATCACCACTCAGTTCCATGAGATGCTTTTCTGGTGGAGTGGTGACCAGCTTGGTGTTTGCTGGCCTCCACTCTGCAGCCTGCCCCCTAGGGGACCAGCCTTCAGAACTAAGTGGGACCCATGGAGCGCCTCACAGTACCTGTCTATACCATTTCCTAATTGGCTGAGGATGTTGCTGTGAGGTGACATGACTGGTGTTGCCTCTGCTGCAGGGCTAGCCCTTTGGAAGAGAGGGACCTGAAATCATAAATCTAGTGTTTTGCCATTTTAGAGTAGTGCTGTGCCTGATCAGCAGAAAGCATAGGAAATCCTTCTGGGGAGACCTGAATGTTTCCTACAGCTATTCTGAAGGTCAGGCATGAAGCAAGAGACAAATGAAAGTCAGGCTTGCATGCAGATCAGTCATGAGAGGAATGTTGCAGGCTACCTATCCATGCTCTCTGGGCTAGGGTTACCAGATGTCAGGCAAAAGGAGGCCATGGCCTTTTTACCTTCACAGCCTCCATCTTGCGGGCATTTAAAAATACATGCTTTTGTCTCGCTTTTTACTTATAGGGGTTAAAGTGTGCCAGAATGCCCTGGAACACCCTATTTTTAGGGGGAAGCATTGCAGGGCCCCCTAAAAACAGAAGAATATTACATTAATACTACATTTTCTCATCTGTCATCCAATTTCCTCCTTTTCTTACTACCCGGTCCTCCTTTCCAGGCTTTGGTATCTGGTAGCCCTACTCTGGGATAGGTTTCAGGGTCAATTGTACGTTACTGACTTCTCTGGGCAGGCAGGCCCTGTTTTCTTTTGTGCCTCACAGTGTTCTTCTATTAATATTTCATCTGTCTTGTGGCTGTGGAGTCAGTCCAAGATTTCATGGAGTTCCAGGATGTGGACCCATTTTATTGTAGGACACAAGAGATGCACACAAAAATGCTTCACTTTGACTAGACATGAAAAATTACATATGGCAGGGTAGGGGAAGCACACCCATTTCCCTGGAATGGGTCATAGCTTAACAGAGGGATTGCTTCTTTGTTCATTTGCAATTTTGTGCAGCTCGTCTCTCATTGTATTTGTGGTCATAGAACAGTGCCTTGGCAGTTACAGCCTTAGCTTACATAGGAAAGTAATAGTAGGAAAGTGTAATATTTTCAGTTTCTTCTAATGCAATAGCATTTGGAAACAAGGAAAAGTGCTAGCACCATGCAACTGACCAGTTACCCCTCTGCAAATGATCAGCCAATGCTCCACGACTGCACTGTGAGAAACACATCTATGGTGTACTCACTGTACACTCTGCTCTGCATCTGAGACTAAAATCCCTTTAGTAGCAGTAAAGCCAAACAGATCTCAGTTTATTAAAAGAGGATCTCCAAACAACACTAGGAGGAATTAAAAGCTTGATTATATGCATATGATTTGGGAGAAGAGAAAGGGGATTGGAGCGTGCTTTCTGTATATCGAGTCACTTAAACTGATAATACAGAATTTCAAAGTATCTTTGTGTAGAGTGATAGAGGCAGAACAAGAAGTCACACCAGAGTAAGTGTTAAACTGAGTGAGAAAAGCCCCAAGGAAACTGCAGCTAACAGTTTGAAAAGCCCAGGCAAGGCAAGAAAAATTACTGAGCACTGCTAAACGGCTAAAGCAAAAATGATACCTAAAAAAGGTGCTATGACAAGGAAAGAAATGGCTGATTGTGTAGTTGGTCAGTCATGCAGAAACTATTTTATGGCATTACATGGAATGGAGTCTGGCTAGTAATCTAACAGACGATCAGGACAGCCATACCTTACCGACAAAAATGGAAGATGCCAAAACCCAATATATACTAGCAACTATGTTAACCCAGAAGAATTACAAAGTAGTATTCGTGGAAGACAGAGAGATGCTAATCCCATTGCTAAGTTCTGGCTCACCTCTGAATTCTATTAAATGTTTAAAACATGGGTTACATCATTGTGAGCTTACCAAATGCTGTCTCTCAGGCAGATGTAATTTTAATAATTAATCCAAATCAGGCTTTACCAGATCCCTTTGTTTACTAAATACAGATACATAGCAAGATTTTTAACTAAAATATTAGTGTTCATATTAGAGACAACAATGGATAAATTAGTGAATGAAAACCAAATTGGTTTTATAAAAAGGCAGAAACCACTTAAATACCACAAGAAAACACCTGCCCATGGTACAGCATTCCAAGTGCACTGCTAAAGACATCTGCATGTTAATTCTGGATGCAGAAAAGGCTTGGTAGAATGGCCATTTTTATTTAGAAAGGTGGAGAACTAGAGTTTTAGGGAATCATGTTCTTTTAAAGGATTAAAATAACCTACAAAAATCCTGTGGTGTCAAACTGTCTGGTGTGGTTCAGCTGCATGAATACCAACCTCAGGGAACACTCTTAAGATGCAGAGCCCACACCCTAAATTGGTTGTGAGGTCTATACTTAGGTTTCCCTATGGGTAGTTGGTATTAAAGGCAGGGTGTGTTGCACCTCCCCTGAGGGACTGTGGTGGCCCTGCCTCTTTCCCTGCCCTTCTTGCTGGGAGGACTGAAGTCTTTATGCTCTATGCAGGTTCTCTCAGGCCCATGGCAACCTACCTGACTAGAGCATATAAAGCTCAGCATGCCATTCCCTCAGGCAGTGTGAGACTGAAGAGAGCTTTGCAAAGTCTCTTTTCCGATCTGTGTTTCAATTGCACTTCACATGCTGCCTCTTGCTGCCTAGGAGGGCTTCATCAGTGCTGGACTCTGAATCTACTCCCAGTATGCTTGCCCCTAATCTGAATGGAGTGACTCCTGCCAAACCAGTTCTTCATCTTCTTCCTCCCCCACTTCCCCAGCAGCACCAGCTGCCTCCTTCCTCTTGCTCCTCAGTCTGTTCAGTAATAAATTAAGAGTCCCTTCAATGACGCTCATTTGGCTTCCAGATACGTAAACTGTAAGGGAAGAAGCAGCAGGTTTTGTGTTGACAGCAAAACTAGGAATGTGAAGAGTTGGGGTTTTATAATTGCCCCCTGTCACAGACGTGCAGTGTGACATTGACCATGAGTTATTTAAGGCTTGATCTCAAGGGGTGTCTTTCTATTGATTTTTAAAGGCAGTGGCTATATGGGACTTATTCAGTCTGTGCCTCAGTTTTTCATCCAAAAAAACAGACATAATACTTGCCTGCCTCAGAGAAGTATTGTTTTAATATTAATTCATTGTTTTTTGCCTAGGTGCTTTGAGGCCATTGTATGGAAAGTGCTTAGTGTTTTCACAATTAGCCTTTCATTCATACGCACTCCTCCTGGATCACTGGAGACTGGCATTTTCTGGGACCTTTCCTCCCACCAATGCCGGAGCAAATACCAGAATGGGGCGGCAGGGTGATGGGGAGGAGGAACAAGGGCCCACTCCCATCATCACTTTTCAAAGTGGGAGGGAGCGCACTAGACAAGCTGCCACCAGGCAAGCCTTATATTCTGTGCAGAGGGTAGGCCATTGCCTTCTAAGCCCCTGCAGGACTGGCCTAGAAGTGGATCACTCAGGGTATGGCAGGGGCAGGCAGCACTGTGCTGTCCCATCCTCAGGGCCAGTGCCAGCTGTGCAGGGCTAGGCAGCTGAGCAATAAATGGTCAGGCGGAGGGCTCTTCTCAACTTGGCCCAGTGTCCTTATGAGGATTCCCATGAGATAAGCAGCAGGCTGGCAGCAAGGAAGGGCACCTGGGGGCAGCAAATGTTCTCCCCTTAGTTGTTTTTAACTCATTCAAGTGGCAGGGGAGCTCTTCTTCCAGTGGGAGAGAGTGGTGATTTCTTGGGGGAAAGGTGCATGTAGAGAGGAAGAGGGCTGAACAGGGTTTGGGTACTGCACATGTGAGAAAAGGGCTGGGGAGGGTGAAAGAAAAGGGATGTGGTGTTTGAGCCTGCCTGGTGCAATGCGGCATTAGCAGCTATTTTTCAGTCCAGTGTGGGGTGGTGCCGTCCTAGGCAGAGCAGCATTAGGGGACGTAACACAGTCAGGGGAGCTTTGGGTGACAGGGCTTTTGGACACAGTAAAGTGGTCAGAGTGCAGGTAAGGACAGCAGTTTGAGGGATATGCTGGGGGTGGGGGGGAAGGTGTTTAGGGCTGGGGTAGCAGGAATAGGGAGGTTGGCTAGGCTCAGCAGGAGTGCTCAGTACTGGGGGAAGAAGGAGCATGTGGATTGCAGGAAAGATAGCAAAGCACAGACCCCAGTCTTACTGCACTGGGGAGAGTGCTGCAACAGCATACAAGTCATAACAGCACCACAGCAGGGAGGCATGAGAGCATTTGGCTTTGGCTCTGGGCGTAGGGAGGTTACCCAATCAGCCAGGTCCTGCTGCTGAGATATGGGTCCTTCCTTCTCCCCTAACTCACCTCCTCTCACATGGTTGTCTGCACACCTCTGTCCTCATGGCCAACCTTCCTGCATCTCCCCCAAGCTCCCTGGGGCCTGTTTAATGCTCCTCTGTGCCCTATGAATGTTTGGTAGCTTTCCACTGCTGCCATCTCAGCCAGGGAGGGAGGGGCTGAGACATTCTTGGCAGCCAGCCCCAATCTTGCGTGCACCCAATCACCTGCAGAGTGGTGCACAGCAGCTCAAGCTGGCCTGGGAGGAAGCAAGATATGAGACTCAAGCTGGAAGCCAGGGATTCATAGCATACAGTAGTGGGGGTTAGGGGGCTGGGAGAGTTTGGGAGGAGTGGTGTGGGCAACAGAAGCAAGACAGGAATCTCACCTTCCCTAGGGGTTGCTTCACCAGTCACCCATGGATTTCACTAACCCAGTATCAAGCAGAGATGGCCTTAGGCAATTGGAGGCCCTCGGCAAAGGCCCATTGCAAGGGCCCCACAGGGCCCCCCAAACCCTCCCATGCCCCAGCTCCACACCACCCAGCCCCCCCAACAGCCCCAGCTCCCCCCTACTGACTCTGACCTCCCTCTGCACACCTCCCCCATTGCCCCAGCTCTCCACTCCTTGCCCCCAGTCCACCCTCCGTTCCCCCTCCTCAGCCATGACACCTCACCCTCCCATGGCCCTGGGTCCACAGGGCCAGCCTCCTTTGCCTGCCAGGGGCCCCCAACTCCCTCTGCAGCCCCTGTATTCTGGTTCCTCCTGAAGCCCCAGCACCCTACCAGGGGCCCCAACCCCACAATAGCCCCTTTTCCCTGTGTCCAGCTCCTTCCATGGCCCCAGTGGCCTGCCAGGGGCCCCAAAAATAGCTCCAGTGCCCTGCTGTGGGCACCAACCCCCCTACTGCCAAAGGCAATGGGTAGGGCAGGAGCACAGACCTGAGTCCCTGGCCTGGCTTACCCTGCCCCAGCTTACCCTGCCCCTGCCTCTAGGACAGTGCACTCTGCCCCACACCCTCCACCCCAGCACCAGGGCTCCTGCTGCCTGATTAGCCCTGGGCCTTGCCTCTCCACAGAGCCATGCCCATGCTGCTGGCCTTGGCCATGGCCTCCTGCCCTGTGTTCTGCAGGGTGGGAGGCCAACACTGCTTTTGGGCTAGGTGAAGGGGACCCTTGCTGCTAAGGGGCACTTGGCAGTCACCTGCTTCACCTACCCCAAAAGCTGCCTCTGGTATCAAGTGTTAATGCTTTAAGTATTAAAACAGGCTTGCTGTGGAGTCACAGCCAATCCCCTTGGACAATTCCATCTATTTTGCTCCTTTGCCAAGCTTGCCTTTGTGATAGATAGTCTCTTCCATCAAAAATGACAACAATATTCAGGTTATTCCCAGTCCCAAAGGACCAGGCACTTCCCCCAGGCTAATAGCACTTCAGTTCCTACAAAGACAACAGTTAGAGCTGATCCTATAGTAAATTAAGATTTATTACCTAAGAAAAAAAGAAATGAGAGTTATTTACAAGGTTAAAGCAGATGAACAGACACACAAAGGCATTTCAGCCTTAGGTGTCAAAGGGCAACAGCAATTGTTATAACGAGTAAGTTCTATTTGTCCTTCAGGAATAACCAAAGCTAAGCAGAGTTCTTTGGTGATCTGACCCCAGCTAGAAGCCTAGGGGTGTCACTGGCACTGGGCTTATGGGGATGCAACCCCCAGTCCCAGCACCAGAGCCCTGGGTCTGCTGCTGTGGTGGCTGCAGTGGTGGTGCGCTTATGAGGCTGCAGCCCCAAGTCTCAGGCCCCCCTGTCTTTTCCCAGGCCAGGGCCACTCCTGTTTGAGCCCCAAGCTGTTTTGCCAACCTGACCTGAGCCTCTACAATTTCCATCACTATAAGGAAGTTGTCACCATCTTATCCCTTGCCATTCCGTTTGAAACAACAAAAAGCTCAAAATGTTCAGTACATGAGCTCTAGTGCCCCAGAGTTTCATCAATTGTCCTAGGGGCCCAGTGAGTGTAGCTAGTGCTGCCTTTATTCTTCCTGTGTGTCTTTTATTCATATGCGTTGGGGAGCCATTCACACACAATTACTAGTAATTTCCTGTCACTGGCAGTAGCACAGTTTCCTTCTTCCCCCTTCCCTTTCTGTCTGCTTTAGTTTTGGGTTCTGCTGTTAGCAGGAACATAGCCACCCAGAACAGGAAAAGTTATTCCTTACCCGTAGTTAAAGTATAATTTAGTAGGCCCCAGCCCCCTCCTAATTTCCAGCCCCTACCTTCCCATATTGTCCGGGATCCCTTCCTGAATGTGCAGGTCCCAGCCCAGGTAGGCATTCTGAGCCCCAGCAGCTCTTTCCACACACATGAAGCACAACCTCAAATCCACATCAGCCCAGCCTTCTCAACTAGTGTCCACATCAGACCCCCTCTGTCCTCCTCAACCTCCATCCCCATTCCCTAAGCTCCCTGCCCCCAACTCCCCACTCCAGCCCTCCCACCCCTAGTCTTCACTCCACCTCCAACCCCCCTTCACACCTCCCCAGGCCTCTTCAGTCTCCTTTTCCCCAATTCCCCCACTGCCCTCTCATGGCATTCCCCCTCCATCCCCACCCTCTGGTAGCCCCAGGCCCAATCTGATCCAGTCATGGACCACACCACCAGCCACGCCCCTGGCTGAGCCTTGGGCTGGGCCAAGAAGTCATGGGATGGTGTGCACCACCAGCCAAGCCCCTGACTGCGCCAAACTGCAGGCCAGGCCTGGAGCCAGACCAAGAAGCCATGGGTTGTGTTGGGTCCCCCAAGCCCAGCCATGGGTCACACTGGACCCCCGAGTTGATGCAACTGTCCCCAACCCCCTCCCCAGGGCACTCTTTCCAGGCTGCAGGAGTGGAGCAGCCATGCCATGGGCTGCTCCTCCCACCCTGAGCATGCTCAGGGCAGGAGTTTTAAAAGCTCTCAGACTGGGGGAAGCTCCCTTTCAGCTGGAAGGCACAGTCTTCTGGCCAGCAGGGAGCTTCCCCCAGGCGGGGAGCTTTTAAAACTGTGCGGGGGGAATGTGCTGAAATGCTGTGTTTCACCCCATTTTTCTATTTTTAGGGGCCCAGGAACACTGATCCCCAAAAATGGTGGGCCCTGTTACGGTATTCTGGCACATTCCAGCTTGCTTTAACCCCTGTTCCTTACATTTTACTTTTGATTTTTCAGTGGTGGCAGTACCAGCACACGTCTGTCATCCTCATTGACACTTTGTTATGTTTGTATACTTGGAAGTTACTTGCAGTCAGAAAGAAACCAGCAGACATGAACAACAGAGAGATGAAACACATACTGACTATTTTCTTACTCTAAGACCAGACAGAATTGCCTGAGCTATCCCATAACAGTCTAGCTCTCTTAGCTACAGCAACTAGGCGGGACACAAAATACACAACATTGGGCATCACGTTTCAGGAAAGATGTCAATAAATTGGAGAAAGTCCAGAGAAGAGCAACAAAAATGATTAAAGGTCTAAAATATGTGATCTGTGAAGAAAGATTGAAAAGAGTGATATCATTTAGACTGGTGAAGAAAAGACTGGGGAGGGGGGCAGGACATAGCAAGTTTCAGGAACATAAAATGCTTTTACAAAAAGAAAAGAAAAATTGTTCTCAGTAATAACCTTGTGGGATAGGACAAGAAGCAATGTGCTTAAGTTGCTGCAAAGGCTGTTCAGGATGGACATCAGAAGAAACTTCCTAACTGTCAAGCGCAATAAATTGTCTAGGGAGACTGTGGAATCTCTACCACTGGAGATTTTTAAGAGCAGACAAACACCTGTCAGGGACGGTCGAGACTCTAGCTAATGCTTGGCCCTGCCATAAGAGTATGGAGACTGGAGTAGATGACTTTGATAGGTCTTTTACAGACCTTTGACTCTATATTGTTCTCCATAAGCATGTAAAATAAGAGGGTTTTTTTCTTATTTCCCATTAAAAGTCTTAATGTATTTTAAAAATGTATTTTACCTAGCAATTACTAAAGAGTTTTATAAGAAAACATTAAAAGAACAAACTTATTTCCTCTTCAAGTAGAGGATTTCTTAAAAGTTATTCTCAGTGCCTACTTGTATGTGTATTTCTTCTGTACCACAATTATTCAGTTTCACTTTTTGTTGTTGTGGTTGTGTTGTAATTACTAAACAACCTATACTAGAATGAAACCTACACCAAGAACAATCTCCAATACAAACCCATGTTGTATTGTATAACATATAATTTTTTCAGCACAATTTTATTCACCCTTTAAAAGGTCAGCTCTGATTAGGAAAATGGTTTTTAATTTTTTTTTTTTTAAGACAGGTATTAAGAAAAATGCAGACACTAGAACACAGTGGTAAAGCCAAAGATATTCAAGACTGAATTAGCATGGAGACTATTACAGCTTAAGTTTTAGAAAGGAATGTAATTCTGCTAAGCAAGATATAGCAGCTCATCCCATGCGGTAAAACGTGCGCACAAAATCTTCTGGTGGTTAGCACTGGGTGAAAGGGAGGGCTTTCTTGGTTCCCAGCCCTTCTAGGGCCCCACACGTTCAAACACAAAACCTCCATTCTTAAGCCTTTATTAATCATTGTTTCTGGTTTCTAGGTGCGGGTTGTTTAGCATGAGTTAATGCTAAGCTTGGGAAGTAAGTAACAAGTAAATGACTATCTTTGATCTTAACATACTAATTCTCAGTTTGCTTATTCTCTACATGTTCTTTCTTGTCTTTCTACCCTGCTGAGAAAAAAAGCCCTTTAGTTCATATGCAGAGGTAATCATACGTGGCAGCAACAAGCTTACCACAGAGCTAAGTGGTCAAGCAAGCACAGCACCAATGTTTGTGTAGGCTCCTCCTTCACCTTGCTCCACTCAGGGTCATTCCTCCACCCTTTAGGCAATGGGGGACTGGGGGGAAGAAAGGGGACTGGAGTAAATCAATCTCACTCAGAGCCATAACTACCCATTTGGGAACGCACCCCTTCCAAGGAGCAGCACCTGGAGTCAGAGGAGCAGAGTGCACCCTTTGATAGAGTGGCTCAATGGAGCCACTAGATGGCTCCTGGAGCAAAGCCCTTTTCACCCTGCCATTGTTAGGGCCCTGATCCCACTCCAGAGAGTTTTTATTCCCCACTCATGATTTTTTTCCCCAGTATTTATAAGGTGGGCCTCATGTAGGCACACTTCAGTCATGCAAAAACAATCAAGATCCTAGCCCCAGAAAGGAATACCTAACCCTAACCCCTTAGTGTGTTGGCCTCTGGGTGCCAGTCGTTCCCCAAACAGTCCATTAGCACACATGCTTCCTATGAAGGAGGGGAGCAGCCATTTCAGCCCATGGCAGCTTGTCTCTCACCTCTCCTCCCAGGGGAGCTTTTAAAGGTCAAGGCAGCCCTTACTTGCCCTCAGGGGAAAAGAAGCTTTTACTTTCCTAGGGGTCACACACCTGTCCTCTCCCAGGTTCTGGCAGCTATCCTGACTGACTTTAGAAAGACAAGGTGAGTGGGGTACTGCATTAGCCCAAATTCTGAGGTAAGAGAGAAAAAGGCTTATGAGCTTTCACAGAGCTCTTCTTCTTGCCTGGGCAAGTCACTCAAAGTGTCACTGCTAAATAGAAACAAACAAGAAGTCCTGTGGCCCGAAAGACTAACAAATATATTGATTGCATGAGATTTCGTGGGAGAAAATCCTCTATCTTCAAAGCATCTGACAAAGTAGGAGTTTCTCCCACAAAAGCTCATGCAATCAATATATTTGTTAGTCTTTAAGTTCCATAGAACTTCTTGTTCTCCTTCAAGCGCTGCTCACATCATTCAGTTACAGGTCTATGTGCTGCAGCACACGCTAGCTCGGAAAGTCTTCAGCCTTAGCCTGTCAGGTCAGGGCACGCGGCCAATGCCCCCACCACGCCACGACCGCGGCTATATAGGTGGCTGTGACCCTGATCCTCCCAGTTCCTTTTTCTGCCCTCAGCGACGGTTTTGGGTCAGGCAAGAAACTTGCGAAAGCAAGTGCCTGTCTTCTACTGCAAAATTCAAGATGCCTGGTTTCAAGCCGTGCCTAGGATGCTGCAAAGCTTTCCCACTCAACGATCTGCATGATGAATGTGTCACATGCCTCGGTGAGTCCCATCTTGCCAAGACCTGCTCCCTCTGCCAGTCCTTCAAAAGGAGGACTTGCAAGGACAGAAAGCTGTACCTCCGATCCCTTGCCGGGAGCAGCGCGCAAGCCTCTGATGCTGCCCGAGCCTTGAGTGCTCTGCTGGCTCACCCATTGGCCCGGGAGCTGAAACTCTGGGACCAATCTCTGGGGCAGAGCCTAAAGTCTCGGTCAATGCCCCCATCGGTACCATCAGGGCGCCAAACACTGCAGTTGCAGAATCAACCCAGCGCCGAACCCAAGGCAGTACCGGCAGCAGCACCGCCAATGCCGCAGGCTTCCACGTCAGTGCATACGCATCCTCTGGTCTGCATACTGGCACCATGGAAGAAAACCAGCTCGACGCCAACCACGGCACTGGAAGCCCCGTTGACGCAGGGAGTGGCTCTGCCCACGGCCCCGGCACCACCTAGCCTGTCGCTGGCACTGCAATCCAGCACTGGGGACTGGTCTCCCAAGCCGGTGCCATCCAGCCCACCTTCGGTACCTCCTTCAGCTGAGGACTGCTCTCCAGCCTCCTCCCCATGCTCCTCCTGAGACGTGTTGGTGCTGTGCTCCCAAGCCTCGGGGGCTCCTTCCCACGGATCGGCGTCAACTTTGCCTCCAGCCTTGGTACACTCTTCTCCTCTCAAGACGGTAATAAGGGTAGGAGAACATCTAGAGAAACTGCACCGTAAGCACTCTCCCTCACCTGCACCTCGTTGCAAGCACAGATCCTCGGGCCTGCTTGAATCCATGGGGCCCTCCCCTTTGGGTACCGCACTATAACCTAGCCGAGGCCACTCCCCTCCGCACCATCTGGAGGCCAGAGCATCTTTTAACGACTGGTCACACGACTGGCTGGACATGGCCGCGGATGATACTTTAGGTTCACAGCACCACTCCATCCGGTTTCCCTCTCAGACCATGGATTCGGACTTCTCAGACGATGAATCCGCTCCCAACTCCACACATTGGAGCAGCACCAGGAGCAGGCAACAGGGCTGTTAACAGGGGCGTTTGAGAGGGAATTAGGGACTGTGCAGGAGTTCTGTGGAGTTGAGTGTGCTGTGTGTGATTTGAGGACTTTAATAACTCAGTTATGGGCTTGAGATTTATTGCAGGAGTGGGTCGGTGAGGTTTTGTGGCCTGCACTGTGCAGGAGGTCAGACTAGATGATCATATTGGTTCCTTCTGACTTTAGAGTCTATGAGTAGATCGCGGGCCCGTTCTTCCTCTTCGCCTGACGAATACACCTTTGAGAGACCGATTGACTGTAACGAGGACTCTCGTGTCCATCAGGAGTTGCTACGCCGCATGGCAGCCAACCTGAACCTGGAGATCAGGGCTGTCCAAGAGGAGGCAAACCCCCTCTTTGACATCAGCCGGAGGACTCCAGCTGCTAAGGTGTCTGTACTGCTTCACAAAGAGGTATACAGCATCATCAGGGTGCACTGGAAAACCCCGTCCTCAATCCTGCTGGTATTTAGGGTCTTGGACCACAAGTACCATGTCCCTCAGGACAAATTCTCCTTTCTGTTTCAGCACCCCACTCTGGGGTCGCTGGTTGTCGACTCCGTGAACCAGAAAGAGAGGCAAGGTCAACTGGGTTCCACCCTTAAGAATAAGGCAGCAAGGAAACTTGACCTGCTTGGCAGGAAGGTTTACTCCACAACAGCCCTTCAGCTGCGCATAGCGAACCACTTGGCCCTTATGACAAGATATATCTTTAACCTCTGGAACGCCATGCAAGGCTTCCGTGCTGCTATCCTGAAGGATTGTCTTAGAGACTTCGACATGATGCTCGAAGAAGGGGAAATGGCATCCAGAGACGCTCTGATGGCCATCTGGGATGCCGTGGACACAGCAGCCCGTACGATGGCATCAGCTGTAGTAATGCGTCATTCGGCCTGGCTACAGGGCTCGGGCCTACCTCCGCAGCTGCAGCTCACTATTCAGGACATCCCATTCGAAAGCCTTGACCTTTTCGCCTAGTCCACAGACGCAAAGCTCCATGGCATGAAAGACTTGAGGGCCACACTCCAGTTGCTGGGAATTTACACCCCGCAACCTAACAGATCCTGTCTAAAATCCCATCAACTCCTCCAACAACAACTTCAGCAGTTAAAACAACAGATCCAACTGCAGAGTACATTCCCAAGGTCCCTCCCCTTTTCCCAGCACCACCTTGGGGACATGGACAGGGACAAGGTCTGTTCGGGGAAGAGAGAGAGAAGTCCCACGTTCCCCAATCGGGTAGGCGTGGGCAGGCATCCAAATGCTCGTCAGGGAAGAAACAGCACTTTTGATGGTTACCATACGGCCAGCGAACCCACGGATCGACCAGTGCCCAGTTGCTTACACCGCTGGGCCAACATCACATCCGGCCAGTAGGAGCCTCAAGATGGTCACGACGGGGTATCATATTCAGTTTCTTTCGATTCCTCGGGACAGAAAACTGCCCCCTCATTCATCCCTCAGAAACCAAGAACTGTCCTACCTTCTCAAGATCGAATGCCAGAAATTCCTCTCTCTCAAAGCCATAGAAAAGGTTCCCAAGCAGCAGTAGGGAAAAGGTTTTTACTCCCGATACTTCTTGGTCCTGAAATCCAATGGGGACCTTTGACCCCTCCTAGAGCTCAGAGCCTTAAACAAACACATAAGGAGAATAAAGTTCTGCATGGTTTCCCTATCACAAATCCTTCCGTCTCTGTTTCCCGGTGATTGGTTCACGGCCCTCAATCTGAAAGACGCTTACTTTCACATGGCCATAAGGCCCCGCCACAGGCAGTTCCTAAGGTTCATGGTGGCGAACGACCACTTTCAGTTCACCTCTGTCCCTTTCGGGCTTTCCCTGGCCCCCAGGGTGTTCATGAAGTGCATGGCACCGGTCACAGCATACTTCCACAGATGGGGCATAAGAATTTATCCCTATCTAGATGACTGGTTAATAGTCGGGAAAATCAAGCTCCCAAGCACAGCTCCACGTCAAAGCACTAGTGAGGCTCTGCAACTATCTGGGCCTCCACATAAACCAAGAGAAGTCAAAGCTCCACCTGTCCCAAAACATAGAGTTCATAGGGGCGCATCTAGATGCCCGCAAGGGGTTAGCATTCCTACCCCGCTCCAGATTTCGGTCCATTTATACCATCATTATGGAGCTGGAAATGTCCCCCGTGACCATGACCCAATGGTGCCGGCAGTGCCTCTGTCACATGGCAGCCTCCACCTCAGTGATCCAGACAACATGCCTGAGAATGAGGCCTTTCCAAATCTGGCTTTCCACGGTGTTCCACATATGGAGGGACTCCCTGAACAAGGTACTGTCTGTCCCCCAGGATACTCTGGGGACAGTTAAGATTTGGAGGAATCCCTGCTTTGCCATGGGGGGCATTCCCTTCAGAGACCTCAGGCCCTCAGTGACCTTAATAACAGACACCTCGAACACAGGGTGGGGGGGCACACATCTCTGGGGGCCTTTCCACTCAGAGGCTCTGGTCCCACGCCAATAGCCCTCTCCACATAAATGTGAAGGAACTAAGGGCCATCAGGCTAGCCTACTTGACCTTCTTAGACAAGATACAGGGCAGGGCAGTCCAGATCCTCATGGACAATACCACAGCCATGTTCTACATGAATCAGCAAGGGGGGGTTGGGGGGTTCCGATCTACACCACTTTGCGAGGAAGTGTGCAAACTCTGGGAATTGGCCATACGACATGACTTCATCCCAGTGGCCTCCCACCTACCCGGGGTGGACAAAGGGCTGGTGGACTCTCTAAGCAGAAAACCACTAGTGAACCATGAGTGTTCCCTTCATGACAAGGTGTTCTCCCTCCTGGTAGACAAATGGGATCTCCCCCAGATAGACTTGTTTGAGACACGACAATTGCAAATGCTCCCTTAGGGGCCAGGAGGAGGGGGTCCCTCACCGACACCTTCCTCATCAACTGGCCGGGTCCTGATACAGAGGGTTCTCCTGAAGATCAACAGGGATGGAGTGAACATAATGCTAATAGCTCCAGACTGGCCCAGGTAGCACTGGTTCCCTCTCCTGCAGGACATGTCCATAGAGATCCCACTCTGCCTCCTACCATGGGCAGACCTCCTGACGCAGGACACGGGGTGTCTTTGGTGCCCAGACCCGGGCCACCTACACCTGACGGCCTGGATGCACTCTGGCTCAGTGGGCAGGAGAGCCTTTGCTCAGACAGGGTTAAGAAGGTCCTGGTTGGTAGCAGAAGACCATCCACCAGGTCCATGTACACAGCCAAATGGAAGCAATTCTCCATTTGGGCGCGGGACAAGGGTGCAGACCCTACATGAGCCCCAATTCACCTGATCCTTGACTATCTGCTAGACCTAAGGGAAGGCGGCCTCTCTCCTTCCTCATTGAGAGTCCATTTAGCAGCAATCTCCGCTCTTCACGAGAGTGTGGATGGGCAATCCAGTTTTCTCCCATCCCACCTCTGTCAGATTCCTAAAAGGGGTGGAGAGACTTTTTCCCCAACCTCATAAGCCCACCCCACCTTGGGACCTGAACATCATCCGCTGGGCAATGACAGAGCCGCCCTACGAACCCTTGGACTCAGCCACCCTCCTGATCGTGTCCTGGAAGGTGGCTTTCTTAGTAGCAATCACCTCTGCCAGAAGTGTTTCAGAGTTAAAAGCTCCCTCCTCAGAACCTCCATACATGAGGTTCTACCCGGATAAGGTGGTTTTGTGTCACCACTCATCCTTCCTCCCTAAGGTGGCCACCCCTTTCCACCTTAACCAAGAAATTTGCTTGCTAGTTTTTTACCCAGATCCCCAGGTTATGCTGAACCAGACGAAGTGGCATACACTGGACGTGAGGAGAGCATTTCTAACTTACATCGAGTGCACCCAGCCATTTCGCAAGACCCCCCAACTGTTTGTGGTGGTCACCAAACGTAAGAGAGGTTTACCAGTGCATCTCTAAATGGGTTGTGAACTGTATCAAGGATTGCTACAGCAAGTCAAAAACACCCCTTCTTGGAACTATTAGAGCCCACTCTACCAGGGCCCAAGTGTCCTCTACGGCCTTCCTTGCCATGGTCCCAATCCAAGAGATCTGCAGGGCTGCTACGTAGTCATCGAGTCATACCTTCACAATGCACTATGCTATCACCCAGCAGGCTAGAGATGATGCCACTGTGGGCAGAGCTGTACTCAGTGTGGGCAGACTAACTCCTCCCACTGTACATGAGTACAGCTAGCAGTCACCTGTAACTGAATGATGTGAGCAGCGCTCAAAGTAGAATGGTGGGTTACTTACCAGTAACCGTCCTTCTTTGAGATGGGCTGTTCACATACATTCAGGCCCCTCCCACCGTCCCTGCTAACGGAGTTGGTGAAGGTATATGGGACTGGGAGAGTCAAGGTCACGGTCACCTATATAGCCACAGTCATGGTGTGGAGGAGGCGTTGGCCACGGGCCCTGACCTGACAGGCTAAGGCTGAAGACTTTCCGAGCTACAGTGCGCTGCAGCATGTAGGCGCCTATAACAATGTATGTGAGCAGCCCATCTTGAAGAAGGTTGGTTACTGGTAAGTAACCCACTGTTTGTTTTACTGAATGAGACTAACATGGCTGCTCCTTTGGATCTTGCTAAGTACAAGGTTTATGTAAGCTCAAAAGCTTGTCCATCTCCCACAGACTTCAGGCCAATAAAAGTTAATACCTCACCCACCCAGTTTCTCTAACATCCTGGGACCAGCACTCAACCATCGCTACATGCATTCCAACTTTGTCCCACTTGTTCAAATTCTGCTAAGGGAACAGGGGATGTTGTCTTTATTAGATTCACTGCACTTTCAAAACAGCCTTTGAGTATATTTCAGAAATGGGTTGCTTTGATAATAGTAATTAACCTTAGGTGAAATCAATGCTGTAATAAAGCCAGACAGAAACCACAGTACTTTAGTGAAATAAAAGACTAGGAGAAAAAAGTGTTTTCCACAAATTCTCTTTCTACTAGGGTTTTTGCATGTCAGACAAAAGAGTCAATAAAAATGTACTTTAAACATGGCCCAAACTTGATTGAATTCTCATTACTTTGTCAAGGTAGAAAAAGGGGCCCTGGACTGGGTCAGTCTACTAGATAGATGACAAATGTATACACAAGTGATAGGGTCTAAATTAGCCATTAGCGCTCAGGGAAGAGATCTTGGAGTCATTATGGATCACTCTCTGAAAACATCTGCTCACCATGCAGCCACTGTCAAAAATGCTAACAATGTTAGGAAGCATTAGGGAAGGTATAGCTAAGTCAGAAAATGTCGTAATGCTATTATATGAAGCCATGATACACCCACACCATGAATACGGTGTGCAATTCTGGTTGCCTCAGCTCAAAATAAAAAAAGATATATTAGAATTGGAAAAAAAGTACAGAAAAGGGCAACAAAAATGCTTTGCGCTATAGAACAACCCCATAGGAAGAGAGATCGGGACTGTTCAGCTTAGCAAAGAGGTGATTGAGCGAAGCATATGACAGAAGTCAATAAAATCATGAATGATGTGGGTAAACCAAACAAACACAAAAACAGAGTGTCACTCTGAAAACTGAAATAATAGACATGGGGTGAAATAAAATAGTGCAGTCATGCACTTAGGGTCTAATAAGAATTTTTGCTGTAAATGGCAGACTTGTCAGTTGGTAGCAAGAGGAGGAGAAAGAGCTGGAGGTACTTGCTGATCACAGGATGACTATGAGCCACCAATGTTATGCAGCTGTGAAAAAGGCTAATGCAGTCCTAGGATGTATCAGATGAGGCATTTTCAATAGAGATCTGGAAGTGTTAGTACCACCATTATATAAGGCATTGGTGAGACCTCATCTGGAATACTGTGTGAAATTCTGGATTCTCATGTTTAAGAAGGATTGAATTCAAACTGGAACAGGTGCAGGGAAGGGATACTCAGCTAATCTGAGGAATGGAAAACCTACCTTATGAGAGAAGACTCAAAGAGCTTCACCAAAAGAAGGCTGAGGGGAGCTATGATTGCTCTGTATAAATGTATCAGAAGGATAAATATCAGAGAGAGATAACACATTGAAAGAAACTGGCTAATTGACATGTTTAGGCTTGAAATTAGGTAAAATTCCAGTCCCCAGAAAAATCATGGAGTGGGTCCTCAGGGAATCCATTTTGAGGCACTTGGAAGACAGGAAGGAGATAGACAGCATGGATTCACCAAGGGCAATTCATGCCCAACCAACCTGATTGCTTTCTAGAATGAAATGACCGGCTTTGTGGATGTGGTGAAAGTGGTGGATGTCACATACTTTTTTAGCAAAGCTCTTGATACAGTCTTATCAGAATATGGATTGGCTAGATCATTGGGATCAAAGAATAGTGATCAATGGCTCAGTGTCTAGGTGGCAGCCAGTAACAATCAGAGAGCTCCTGAGGTCAGTGCTGTGACTGGTTTTGTTTAACATCTTCATTAATGGGGTGGAGGATGGGCTGGACTGCACCCTCAGCAAGTTCACAGGTGGCACTGGGAAGGATACAGAATGACTTGGATACACTAAAGTATTGGACCAAAAGGTTCAACAAGACAAATACAGAGTCCTGCACTTAGGATGGAAGGTGCCGTGTACTGCTACAGACTGGGGACTCACTGGCTAAGCAGCACTTTGGCAGAAAAGGACCTAGGGGTTATAATGGACAAGAAGCTGGATGTGAGTCAACAGTGTGCCCTTACTCCCAAGAAGGCTAATGGCATATTGGACTCCATTAGCAGGAGCATTGCCAGTAGGAGGAGGAAAGGAATTATTCCCCTCTATTCAGCACTGCTGAAGCCACCAGTTTTGGCACCCCACTCCAGAAAGCAAAAAAAGGCAAGGAGTCTTGCTGCACTTGAAGCCTAATAGATGTATTTATCGTATGAACTTTTGTGGATGTGGACAAATTGGAAGCAATCCAGCAGAGGGCAACAAAAATGATTAGGGGGCTGGAGCACACGAATTATGAAGACAGCTGAGGGAACTAGGCTCATTTAGTCTGAAAATAAAAAAAAAAAGAATGAGGAGGAATTTGATAACAACCTTTAACTACCTGAAAGGGGGTTCCACAGCAAATGGAGCTAGATTGTTCTCAGCTGTAGTAGTGACAAAACCAGGAGTAATGCTCTCAAGTTGCAGTGGGGAATGTCTAGGTTGGATGTTAAGAAAAACTCTTTTTAGTAGGCAGGTCGCGAAGCACTGGAATGGGTTATCTAGTGAGGTGATGGAATCTCCATCATTAGAGGTTTTTAAGGTATAGCTTGACAAAGCCCTGCCAGAGATGATTTATTTGGGGTTTGTTCCTCTTTGAGCAGGATGTCGACAAGATGACTTCCTGAGGTCCTGTCCAACCTTATATGAGCCTATGAAAGGTTTCTAACCATCAGAGGAGTTAAGTTCTGGAACAGCCTCCAAAGGAGCAGTGAGAGTAAAAATCTAACTTGCTTCAAGACTGAACTATGGAGGGGATGGTATGATGAGACTGCCTACAATAGCATATAGCTTGTCGACCACTGGTAGCAGCAAATATGTCCAATGGCTGGTGATGGGAGAAGAGATGGGGAGGGCTCTGAGTTATGACAGCAGGTGCCTGCTGGTGAGTCTTGCCCACATGCTCAGGGTCTGACTGACTACCATATTTGTGATTGGAAAGGAATCCCTCACACCCCATCAGATTGGCAGAGATCCTGGTGTTTTTCACCTTCCTCTGCAGCATGGGGCATGAGTCATTTGCAGGTTTAAATGGTGGACTCTCTCTAACCTTAAGCCTTTAAATCATGGTTTGAGGATTTCAGTAGATTAGCCAGAGTTATGGGTCTATCACAGGAGTGGCTGAGTGAGGTTCTGTGACCTTCAATGTCCAGGAGGTCAAACTAGCTAATCACAACGGTCCCTTCTGAGCCTAAAGTCCATGAGTCTAATAGAAAGCAGGTTTAAAAACAATAGGAAGGAAGTACTTCATCACAACATGCAGTCGACCTGAAGAATTTGTTGCCAGGGGATGGTGTGGAGGCTGAAAGTATAACTGGACTCAGAAAAAGAATCAGATAAGTTTATGAAGCATAGATCCATCAATGGCTGTTAGCAAGCAGGACAGGCATGCAACGTCATACTCTAGGTGTCCCTAAACCTCTGATTCGCAGGAGGAACTGGAAGACAGGGGGATGGATCATTGATAATTGCCCTCATCTGTTCATTCATTCTAAAGCATCTAGCACACTTTTCATTGTTAGAAGTCAGTGTACAGGCCTAGAGAGACTATTGGACTGATCTAGTGTGGTTGTTCTTATGTAAATTTGCAGTCATTAGGAATCCTCCAGCAGATTCTGGAGATTTCCTAAATAACAGCACTTAGCTGTGCTTTACATATGCAAAGTACCATACAGATATTAACTAATTAATCCTTGCAAAGCAAGTATCACTACCCCTATTTTACAGATCAGGAAGCAGACAAAAAACTAATTGACTTGTCTAAGGCCACATAATTAGTCTGGGTTGAGCCAGGACTAGAACTAAACACCAGTGGTGTTCTAGGCATGCACTTGTACCTCCAGCTCTTCAGGGTGGAGATGAAACACCATCTAGAACTTGGTGTGGTGTGATGGGGTCACCTATCTTCTACTTTACAGCCGCAGAACCAGAGAAGCACCATATAACATGCTGTGATGCACTAGCAATCTAAGAGAGAAAACAAAAATACTCAGAGGCCAAATCCACTCCATTTTATCTCATATACACCACCCTGGGCCAGCCTTTAAGTAAATATTTTTGTGCCAGATTTGGAATTCCCTCTCCTCCTCTTTACTCTGCTGCTTCTTTCCAGATTGAAATAAAATACAAGCCTCAAGAGAGCTCCAACTCCTCCCTTGCCTTGGAAACAAAGTATTTCAGCAAAAGAAGCAAGGAGTCCTGTGGCACTTAAAGACTAATTTATCAGATGCGCTAAATAAATGTGTTAGTCTAAGTGCCACAGGACTCCTTACTTCTTTTGCTGCACTAGACTAACATGGCTGTCCCTTTTGGCAAGATGCAAAGTATTTCAGGAATCTCCCTCTCTCCAGGGACAAAAAGTACCTTAGGAGGCCTCTGATCCAGTAAGTGGAGAACAGCTTGGCATAGTGGGAAGTAATTTTCCCACTCAACCAACCTCAGACTGTTGCCAGTAACTATAACATTCCTGGGTCCTTTCCAGTTTCCATTTGTCTGTGTGGCTGTCCTGTGCACAGAATATTTAAATACACTTCTTGGTAAATTTATTTCAGGTCTGATGCAGTAGGAGAAGCAGGTTGCAACATCAAGGCAAAATAAAATAAAAACTGTCCCACAGCACAAGGTGACTAGTTGACCTCAAGTCTGTCCTGCAGTGGGGCAAACAACATTACTTGTAACAGGGCTGCAGGCAAGCTATTGCTATGTGCTAGGACAAACTCTGAACTTTCTGAAACCATCTTTGGGATTTGGTGTAGAAAGGCAAGATTACTGTGAAAGGAGGCACTGTAACTGAGTGATTAGAACAAAGTCAGAACTACGAGGGTCTGTATTTTGCTCGGCTGTTTACTTGTGACTTTGGGTAAATCCCTTCACCTGTGCATCTTGATTCCACTATCTGCAAAACAGCATAACAAATGCCTGTTTCATTGAGTTTGACATAACTAAATATCTGTGAAGAACTTTGAGATATTAACCTATGAAGTCCTCCATGACTCTGCCTTGTTAGCTATCATTTACCTGGCTCCCATTACCTTACTATCTGAGCACTTTATAATCTTCTGCATGTTTAACCATGCACCATTCAATACCTGGCAAACTGGTACTGTCCTCATTTCACAAATGGAAAACTGAGGCATGGAGCAATTAAATGACTCAACCATGGTCATACAGGGAATCTGTGGAAGAGTAAGGAATTTATCTCAGGTTCCCCAACTCTTAGGTTAACCCCAGGCCCATCTATCTTTCCAGTATTTCTGCACTTGTTTTTAATCTCATCTTCTTTGGTCCCTCTGCTGCTGTACCAAGGCTGCCAGCCTCCACCACCTGTAAGTGTGCTCCTCTCACAAATAGCTTTGTTTCTTCCCACACTACTCCTTAACAGAGGTAGCAACCACTCTGAACTATCCGTGACACTGTCCTTCCTACAAAAGACCCACTCTGGCTTTGATGCCTACAAGGAATGAGCCAGCCTTTAGTGTCTGGGCTGAGGGGGTGGTGAGGAAATCTGATATTTACCTGCTTATAAAACCACAAAGCCTTAAACTATATAGAAACTGTATTTAAGAACAGTATGTATTTATCATCCCACTATCACACTGCATGTAGATCTTAGATTACAAGGCAGGGCTAGTATCTGCTTTTCTGAGCCCAGTCCTGCAAAAGGGAGGCTGATGGAACATCAAGGTGCATGAAGTTAAACATGTTTAAATCTCTGCATGATCAAGACAGTCTTCATACAACATCCAGCACAACTGGGCACTGATCCTGGCCAGAACAGCTGGCTGCTAGTTCCGATGAAATTATTTGAGTGATAATACATGATGGAGCACTGCTGTATCAGGAAATGTGCTGCACAGAATGGTACTCCCCTGCCAGGCTTATTTTCCTAGTCCCCATGGAAACAGAAGCAATGTCCTCTAGCCTTGCTGTTTCTGCAGCTGATTTTTAAATATATCCCATGTTTACATTCACCTCTAAGTAACGAATAATCTCTGAAGTGTTTAATCAAGGCTCTGACATTTCCAGTGTATCAATACCCCCCCGGCCCCCCCGCTTTAGGATCTGGGACTAGAGTTCAAGGCACAACACAATATTCAAAGCCACAAAATGGAGAACAGCACATGTAGATCTGCCAAAGTTATCTAACTGTGGAGCTGACTTGAGTTCCTTAAATGGAAGCAAAGTCAAGCCCTCACTCAGCTTGTAAAAAGCTCTGGCAAGTTGGTTGTAACTCCCATCTCTGCTCTAGTTCAAAGTCATGTTTGCTGAAGCCAGAATAGTAAACCGTCAGCTTTCAACTTTCCATTCTATAGTCAAAGCTGTATTCACATTTCTCTGAATGAAAAATATTTCTTGGCACTGACATTTAGAAAAGCTGCATTTCCACTAGTGGGTCCAAGAGAACAGCTTTCAAAGCAGGCTCTTAGCTCTCCCTTTCATTTGCTGAATCTAGGTTTTGAACAGCAAATGCTCTTTTCTCCCCCTGCTTACCTGTTTGCGAAATTGTTCTGTTGAGAGATGTGGCTTAATCTTCCAGCTATGCTTTTATTTGTTTCAATAAAACAGCTAATGTAGCACTTTCCTGTGACTTCAGCAGCAGGCTCCCAGTGATGTGGGCAGGCCTGAGCTGGAGAAGCTCACATTGAAGATGCTTTGCTGGAGGAGTACAGACTACTGTTGCTATTGCACATCTGGATTAGATCCCCTTGGGTCTCGAGGCTTTTTGTGCCACAAACAGATGAGCTCAAGCCCAATTCAAAGTGACCCCCAAGTTGTGGAATTCATGGAGCGAACAGCAGCAGGTACCTGCTCCGTGCAGCTGTGTAGGTTGTGAGTCATCAGGGACAGACAAGCTGCGGGGTGTTGATGACTAAGCCAGACAACGATAGATTTTTAAAGCATGCCTAGGAGTAAGACTCCCATGATACCTTTTGGTTAAAGTCAAGCTAACTTTAAGGAGTGGAAGTTTACTCAGCAGTTAACCTCTAGCATGTTGCAAAATTGCTGCAACAGGTATTTTAGCAGCACTAACTGCAAAATACTTTGTAGAGATACAGTAGATCAGTGGTTTTCAAAATTTAGGGTCAGGACCCAATACTGGGTTGTGTTGTCCTCCTACTGCCACCACTGAAAAACTGGAATGTATTGTTCAAAGACGTATTCATTGAGTTGTGGGCATAAATTATTTTTTTCAACTGTGTCCCAAGAAATAAATTTTGAAAACCACTGCAGTAGACAATGGTAACCCCCCAAAGAGGGAATGAACAATGATTTGTCCCCGAACCACACTGGCGCTACACACCATTGCTTTGGAACAGGCTCTTGGAGGACCCTGTTCAATATGGCAGACCCTCAATGGGTTGGTCACTTCCTTCAGGGTAAACCATCTGCCTTCTCCACCAGGGGCACCATTTCAGATTTTGGTAGGGATGGACAACTTTTAACCATTACAGGGACTACTTTAGACAACTGAAAACTCCAGGGTTGTTTGGTGGTGGATGGTTCCCCCCCAGCTGAAGTTAGAAATGTAACTGACAGGAACACTGCATCTCATTCCCATATAAAGAAAACAAAACAAACACCAATTAAAGTGATATTTTAAGTTTATTTGTAAATTCAGAACAATCGAGAGATAATACAGCAAAATAGTCCCAATCCCAAATCTGACAAGGCAGACAATGGCAATCTGAGACCAGGATTTTTCCTTCTCAGCACCGGCATGGTGGGCAGAGTACTATATACCTATGCCAAGATTCTTGCTGCTGTGTCTGACAGGTTTAGGGCCGAGAAGGGTCTAAGCGCTGCCTCCGCAAGGAGTGACTTAAACCTGGCTCTTGGTCTTTGTACAGGGCTTGAACCGATATGAGTCTCACCCAAGCACACATGGAGGCACGGCCTTGCTGAAGAAGCTGCAAGGCCTGAAGCCTAGAGACCAAGACATGCTCAAGCTGCAGGAGCAGAGGAAACACCAACATGTTGAAAGTTGAACTATTTCCAACTACTGCCTGAAGTCCAGACTGAGAAATAACTATGGGGAAGAAGAAAAAGGAAGGGATGGAGTGACAAAGAAGAATCACTGAGTGTAGCCTGCTAAGCAGGTGGAAAAATTCCAGTGACTATCACGGGAAATAAGACCTTAGAGGGTGGGGGGGATCTGCCACATGAGGCATCAGAGGGTGCAGAGCTGACGTGATGGGTAGCACTGAGGAAAATTTCCAGCAGCTGTGAATGCACACAATGTGGAATGGACATGTGCAAACACAAACCACCATTCCAGCAATGAGGGATTTCTGAACCATAGTTGATGTGGCCCAGCACGTTGCTTTCTCCTAATTACACACTTGACTTTATGGACTGTGAGGAAAAATGGCAGTGGTATTAGGTGGGCTCTACAACATGCATGCTTTCCCTTAGCCAGAAGAAGCTACATGGCTAGTTGAACCAATTTTATGGAGTGTTTCCACCTCTGGAGCAGTTCAATGGGATGCAGAGTTGCACAGGTACAACTAGGGGAGCATTTGGCCAACAGATTGGTTAGTGGAGATGATGGGAGAAGGAAAGGATCTGCACCCGGGTTTCAGATCCCGTAGAGCATTTACAGAGACCAGTTAAATAAAGTTATTAAATTTTAGAGTGAATATTTTTGCTTTGGAATCTAAAATGGCAACATTCACAGAATGTATGTTAAGAGAGAACAGCAATTAGAATATTACCAATACAGATAAGAATCAGGATATCATATAGGAAGACCCAGATGACCTTGTAAACTGGAATATTAAAAATAGGATGAAATACATCAGGGGAAAATGCAAGGGACTAAAGAATTTTTCCTATAGCTGGGGACAAATCAATTGGAAGTGATTATCTGACAAAGTGGGTTGCAGCCCATGAAAGATTATGCCCAAAGAAATGTTAGTCTTTAAGGTGCTACAGAACTTTTGGTAGTTTTGCTATATACAGACTAACATGGCTACCCCTCTGGCTGATCACAGGATGACTCATGGCTACATTGCATTGGCGGCTCATAATAAAGGCTAATGCAGTCCTAGGATGCATCAAAATTTCCAGTAGAGATAAGATGTTAGTATGGTTATATAAGACACTGAAGAGACCTCATCTGACATATTGTGGGAAGTTCTGGTCCCCCACGTTTAAGAAGGATGAATTCAAATTGGAACTGGTGCAGAGAAGGGCTAGAAGGACGATCCAAGGAATGAAAAATCTGCCTTACGAGAGGAGATAGAGCTTGGCTTATTTAGCCTAACCAAAAGGTTGAAGGGAGATACGATTTCTCTCTATAAATACATCAGAGGGATAAATACCAGGGAGGGAGAAGAATTAGAGTACAGAACCAATGTGAGGACACAAGAACAACTAGATATAAACTGTCCATCACGACATTTAGACATGAAATTAGAAAGAGGTTTCTAAGTATCAGAGTAGACTTCCATGATAGCCTTCTAAGGCAAGCTGTGGGGGCAAAAAACAATTGCCTTCAAAACTGCGCTTGACGAATTTAGCAAGCAGATGGTATGATAGGATGGCTTAGTTTGGCAATTGAGTGATTTTTGATTACTGGTGGCGGATATGTCAATGGTCTGAGATCGGACATTAGATGGGATGGGTTGAGTTATTACAGAGATTTCCTTCTCGAGTGTTTGCTGTTGAGTCTTGGCCACGTGCTCAGGATTTAACTGTTCACCATATCTAGGGTCAGAAAGAAATTTTTTCACAGGACAGATTGGCAAGGGCTCTTTGGGTTTTTTGCCTCTCTGTAGCATGGGGCATGACTCACTTGCTAGTGGATTTAAATTATGATTTGAGGACTTTAATAACTCAGTTATAGGTTAGAGGTTTACTGGAGTGGGTGGGTGAGGTTTTGTGGTCTGCATTGTGCAGGAGGTCTAATTGTTGGATTGGTCCCTTTTGACCTTAAAGTCTGAGTTTACTGCATCACATTCAACACACCCAAAGTGCCAAAACCGGGGACCACAGAGTTAGTCACATTCTGCTGTGTCTGTCCATGTTTCTAACTTCAAAAAGCATTTAAAGCTAAAACACGTAATGCTTACGTATTATTTTTTCATCTAAATGATGTTACGGCTGGCACAGTTAGGTATTTACAGTTGGGTGGGTGGATGATTGGTGCAGTTAGCAGATATGAGGCCAAGTGCTAACTGTCACTACAAAAAATGTTCCCTCTTTCAGCAATTCATACCTTCTCATCAACTCTTGAATGGGGCTCTTCCTCCCAGAATGAACTGACTTCATTTAGTCCTCCTCGTAAATTGTAACACCCTTGCATGTGTATATATACACCTAACAAACTGAAGTTTCCAATTCATGCATCTGACAAAGAGGGTTCCAGCCCATGAACACTTATCCTCCACCCCCACCATTGTTTTTGTTAGTTCCTAAGGTGTCACTGGACTCTGTAGGCATAAAGCTTCAGAAAGTCACATGATGGAACAGAAATGGAAAAAGATGCTTAATGACCTTCTATAACTGTTCTTTGAGATGTGTTGCTCATGTCCATCCCATTGTAGGTGTGCGTGCATCCACTCCACTTATATGGCCACTGGAATTTTTTGACCTCGTAGTATTCACAGGGCTAGCGCACTGGCACCTCCTACAGCCTCATGCTCCTGTGGTGGTATTTGAGGCACTGCCAGTCCTGCATCTTCTAAATTCAGGTATAGAGGGCAAGTTGCAGAATCAACACAATAAACATGTCTCAAAGAACAAGTTACGGAAGGTCAGTAAGCGTCTTGTCTTTGAGTGCTTGCTCATGTTGATTCCATTGCAGGTGAGTGGCAAACATTATCAGTGGAAGTGGGCTCAGTTTATGGATACACAGACCTGAGCACTGCTCTGACAAAGCTGGCATTGTTCAGGATTGCTAAATGATAAAATAATGAGTTACAAAGGTGTGAACCAATGGCCGTGTGGCCAACTTTCAGACATCCAGGACTGACATGCTGGCTAGGAAGGCTGCTGACATGGCTTGAGCTTTGGTCAGAGGTGCTGTGACAATTGCCAGCGTACAATCATTTGTCTGCTCGTAACAGAACCTAATGCAGGAAGTAATCCAGGAAGAAATCCTTTGGGAAGATGCCAGTCAATCCTCCATCCTTTCTGCTATCACAATGAAGAGCAGTGAGGATTTACAGAAAAGCTAAGTTCTATCAATGCAGAAGACCAAAAGTTTACCTCACATCCATTATGTGCCATACACATTCCTTAATGGAACTGTGTGGTTTAGAAAGACTGTTACAACTACTTCAGAAAGGCAATCTAAAGCACCTGCAGACAAGAGCAAGATAAATTCCAGTAACTGTCATGGGCAGGAAGAAGGAACTGAGGAAGCAGGGCCAGCAGTGCCTTATATACTGGTGCATAAATGTGGTGCTCTACCCGGCACCGATGCCTGTCCTATGGATACTGCTAAGGCACAAAATTCCCATAGCCATGCACATGGGTGCACACACACCTACAATGGAATCAACGTGAGCAAGCACTTGAATGGATTATAGACCACGTTATTACTGTGGCATAGGAGCTTGTTTTGCAATATGTTTAAAGGGTTGAAATTTCTAAATCCTCTAAAATTAACATGCTTGGTCAGATTCCTTTGATATTTGGTGCATCAACTGATGGGGGATTAAAATTTGGATCAAACTATCCCTACCCTGCACCATCCTAAGGGGGTAACATACTGACCAAGCAACTATAACAATGTTAACATTGCCTTTTTGCCATCAAATACCTAGACTTACAACCATAACTAGACCAGCCACAGATAGGTGTCCAACATAACACCAAAACAAATAATTCCATTTAAAATTCAGAAAGAAAGGAAATAGGAAGTTATTACACTTGAGAAAACAGAGAATGAGTTTTACCATAATTAAATGATGTTGCCTTTCCTCCCAGCAGACAAACAGTATATGGCAGGGGTGGCCAAACTTATGGAACTCAAGAGCCACACAAGTTGATTATTAAACCTTCAAGATCTGCACTGAGGCTTATAGCCATATACTTTTTACTTACTAAATTCATTTGCTGACATTCTTCTGCGACCACACTTCTTCATTCAAGAGCCACATGTGGCTCCTGATCAGCAGTTTGGCCAGGCTTGGTATACGGGGTATCATGACATTCAAAGTGAAGTGGAACAAGGCCAGGTTCAAGAAACAGGGTGAGAGGGTTGCGAGGGGTTCTGCAGACCTGCCATTTTCTCATGTAAAAGCTAAAAAATCAGAATTTACCAAAAATTAATCCTATGACCAATGAGATGTAATGAAGAGGTAAATATTGTATTCTGCAATACTCTAGTATTATCCAACCAACTTTATATGTACGTAAATATCTTCCACTAGATTCTTCTACAATAAACACCCACAATAAGCCGAGTTAATTAGTAGCACTCTCTCTCAATCAATTATTACAATATTATTGCTAATATGACAATTATGGAGTTTATTCCGGAGTCACTACCAAAAAAAGTAATACAAAAGCTATGCTTGCCGTTTTGTGTTTCTGAATTTGAGAGACATCCTGTGGTCATTGAGATCATTACAACTCCACCTCTAATTTATGATTATCAACTGTAAGAAAATAGTGTTGCTGGAAGCCATGTTGGTTCCAAGATATGGGAGACAAAGTGATAGAGTAACTTTTTATTGAACCAACTTTTGTTGGTGAGAGTTTTCAAAACACACAGTGCTCTTCCTCTGTGTACTCAGTGTCACAGCTAAATGAGATTGAACAGATAATTACAGTAAGAAAGACCATTCCAGCAAACAATATTCATCTTCTGAAGCACAAAATGTGTCTGCAGTGCCTCTCTTTGGTGTTTTTCTGCAAGCATCCCATAGAACTTGTTTTTAATATTGTGCCACAGGAACAGAGTCATTATATTCAAAGTACTTTGATTCTACATCCTATTTCCGGGTCTATAACAATTCAAATTAATTACCTATTTGGCTGACAGTTTGCATGTTAATTCTCTGAATCAAAGGCAAATATTTGGCCACTTCTGAATCAGAAAAAAACTTGTTACACACAGAAATTTCAAAAAATTTTGCACTCAATACAAAAAGGAGTTTTTCTAGTGCTCAAGCTTACCATGGATCCAATTCTTCATGAGAAATGTCTTTTACTAACAGAAAAATATTGGTTGAGAAATAGTCGAATGATTGAAAATAGCATTTTTCTTAACTAGGTTTAATATGCATCTGCACATATTTAAATGCACAGGTGGGATTATGTCAATGATCAGAATTTGAATCTGATTACTTATGAGACCACCTAATTAAATTCACCTAATGCAATCAGTGTGATTAATAACAAACATTAAATTATGATTTAGATATTTATTTTGTGAAATTCAATGCACAAGTATAGACTGTTGTGATAGAGCCCTGTACTATGCCAAAGCCTGGGAATTCAATGCTATGGTTCCCACAGCAACCATAACCTTGTCCTTTCCATACATGCATTACATTTGTGTTTTAATAGAACATTTTGATCAGCACTTCATAAGTGCAGAGCAGTTGCTGAAGGAATAAATGTGATAATCTTAAGGCTTCATCAGGAACGTTTAAATGTTTTCTGCATTAAACTTTTTTGTCTGATACACTGCCATTATCCTCATCTGCATTTAACACTTCCAGAAAAGTGAATGTTAATCGGAGGTAGCAGTTACTGACACTAAATCATTTCATACATATTCTTATGGGGATCTGTATCAACTCAACCATTGCTGGGGCAAAAAGCCCTCTGCATTCAGCCGAGTTTAAACTTTATTCTTATTCTTAGGACAAGTCTGAAAGTCCGAGGAAAATAATTTACAAATAATTCATCTTCTGAGCAGCATTTTTTAGTGCCACTTTGTGCTGGTGAAATGATGTACATCGATCAATAACATAGCCAGGGAACACATTGTAGTGTCAATGCCTGGAAGAAAAGATACCAGTAGGCTAGAAACCTTGTAAAGCTGACAAACAACTTGGACTGTCTTTACTTCTTCCATTAGCTTCTACCTGAAAATTCACTATGTACTGAAGTGAAATGTTGATTCTAGGAGTTTTACCTGAATGAGAATTCAATAATATGGTTATAGAAGTAGGGAGCCTTCCAAGAAACAAAGTATTGAAATTGAGAAGAGAACTTACTGTTACTCCAACTGAGTGCTTTCGCCACATGTGGAAGAGTCTCTGAAGACTATGTCCCACATGGTGCAGAAATTGGCAGTATTACTGATTTTTAATAAAGAGAAGCCATTCTCCACTGAAAGCTTGAGAACTTCTTTAGCAAGACTGAAGGAAATAAACTATGTACCCAGCCAAGAGAGTCAAATACAGATCAAAATAAACACCACCTGCACAAATTTATTGGAAAAAATTACATATTTCAAAATTTATCTTAATGTATATTCACATTCCTAAGGAGGTCATTCTTCCAACCACAGTTAGACCAATGTACTAACACAGCAGTGCCTTGAGCCCTTGAAGGTTTAAATTTGAAACAAGACATTTGAGTGAAGAAATCGTAGAGTACACTACATCTCTTCCATCTTCACTATATGAGTCCCAAAATATTTCCATTTGCAGACCACCAGCAAAAGGCTCTACAGCATGGGTGGCACACTGACCACAATACAGACCTTTAAGTTTAGAACCTCTGAAATACACAAATGTCATTACACTGATTTGAAGGGAGTGACATTGGCCCAGGTTCAGAAAGGTGCTTTAGGCTGTGTCTAACATTCACACTTATGAAACTACTCACATGATTCAAGTTGAGCAATGTACTTCTGTACTGTACTGTGCTGGAACAGAACCGTAGAATGGGGTAGATGGTTTTGTAGTTAGGAGACTGAACTGGAACTCAGGTCTGTAGCAGACCCGGGAATTGAACCTAGATTCCTTATGTGATCATGTGCAAGGTACTGAATCTTTGTGCTTCCATTCCCATCTATGAAATAGGAAGAATGATACTTCGTCTCTCAAACCTTTGCATATTTAGATTGTATGGTCTTTGGGAATGCATCTTTCTGTTTTGTTTTCAACTACATCAAGTGGAACAGAACCCCTGTTTCAGTTAGGACTTTTACTATATTGCAAATGATTAAGAGGACTAGAACCCTAGAGCATATGTAACCAGTCAGGCCAATACAACAATTTCTCTCAAATGTAGGCAGCCACAATCATCTATCTCATTTTGGTTTCTAGATTGCTTCAATGAACTGTAACTTTAGACACACAAAAGCTTGGTTTAAGCTGATAGTTCTCCCTCTGTTGCATTTCCGTGTATGACAAATACTTTGAACTGAATTCAAGTTACTTTAAAGAAAGCTTTGCAAAAGAATTAAAATATACTAGAAAAACCTCAGAACATCCTATTTACCTTCTGGCCACAGGAAGCAAGAGGCTTTATTTCAGAATCTGACCTGGCAGTCATGCAGGTGATAGTGCAGTGCATTAATCTAGAGCCAACGAACCTTTATGAAAACGGGATACAACTTTAGAGCCCAAGTATGCTGTTAAAAAAGCACTTTTCGGTTGCTGGATGCACAGCCCATGAGGTGGCCAGGACTGCTATTACTATTATAATATGTATCTTGGACTCAGATTACAACAAGAAGGCTGAAAGATAAAGTGCCTGTATACCCAGTCCTGCAAGCTCATACCAGCAGAGCATCTCCTGAGCTGAAAGTCTCCAGAGAGCATGGAGGACTGAGGCCAATATCCTTAAATTAAGCATGTTCTTAATACAGAAAAATACAGTTCCTTCCGTGATTGTCCTATCAGTAAATTAGATGATAAATAATTGCAAGTTTCTGTAGTTTGGGATGAGGAATGATGTTGTGTTAGTTATGATCAAAGAAACTAACATTTTTCCAATTTATGTTTTGTATTATGGTTGGGAAGGAAGCTGTTAAGAACCTGTCTCTAATGCTAATAAACACCATCATTTGGTGTATTTTAATATTTCAAATACAGAATCATTCTAAAAGTACCTTTAGAATACATTTTAAAACAAAAAGCTTAATACAAACTTTAAAATATTTAAATGTAGGGGACTGGTGCACTGAATGGGTAAAGTAAAAGCATTATCGTGAACATTAATACTCGTGAATGTCATGACTGATCAGAACACACAATTATTGTACAAGACAACAGGAAGTGCACCACTGGATGAAAATAATACACCCTGAGTAATGTTTAATGTAGAATGCAAAAGGCTAGCAAATCCCCACCTGAGAAATTCATTAATCCTGTTATCTTGTATTGCTATTACAAACTTGAGTTTTCACGGGAAAACCATCCTGAGCAACATAAGCATGCAGTATTGACAATCCATTAAGCTCCATCTGCTCCAAGCATTCGAAAGCCAGTTCATGATACAAAATATACATAGATTTTAAAAAATGTAAATTCAGGAATATTTACTTCCTCTCACAACTACAATTAATCTTTAGCTAATAATTATCAATGCTTAGGGCAAGGTCATGGGAGTAACTGAGGAAGAGCTATAAAGGAGGAAAAGTCTGTTTAAAAGAGTATGGATCACAAAACCTAATGTGCAAAATATTAGGGAATCTGCATTTGCACTTTTGGTCAAACCTTAATTGTGTACACAGAAATGAACTACATTAGCACACTGTACTCTTAAAGAGCAAGCTTAGACACTGAATCAAAACACATGTAACACACATGCCTGCATGCTGCATGGGAATGGGATCATACGCATTAATTTATATAAAATAAAGTCAAGTGGATAATATGAGGTATTAGCTACATAAATACTTAAAGAATTAGCAAACTGAATACATGAAAGGAAAAGCTGAATGGGTCAGGGGGTCTAGATTTTTCATACAAAGCCAGCCCATGTCAATAATCATTAACAGATGGCACCATCTGAGGGCTGCTTTGTGGTCTGCTGCCAATGAATTGGTCAATATAGTAAGATTCATGTAGAACAGATTTCCCTGCCACAACTGACCTCATTAGTCATAGCAGAAACCAAAAGACTGAATTGATATGGAGACTGAATTATTTTTCCATCTATACAAGCAATAACTCCAAGAAGTAGGTTGAAGTGTATTGGAAGGGGTGGTGGGTGAAGGGCACCTCAACTACTGTTCTATCAAATTGCAGTAGTTCACTCACCAACATATCTTGCAGCATTAAATTCATGTAAATTATGGAAAGTGATCAGTAGACATGGCTTTTCATGTTTCCATTTTAACATGAGTGCATGTTCATAGCTCAAGGAGAAGAAACAGCATATGTTCATCAGTAACACAGAAAATCAGCACCTCAGGCAGAACTTTTATCGTTTACTGAGAATTTTGTCATTTATGTTTTCTCTTCTGATGAATCTGGCCTAGATTCTATTTGTCTGAAATTGTCAGCAAGTCAAATTCCAGCAAGACAGATCTATAACCCACATTTCTACCTCATTATAAGATACCTGAAGTGATGTTCTTGTTGAGCTAGTTGTTTACATTCTGTAGCAATAAATACTAGAGCTTACTGAACAGGAACCAATTCTACTAGGTCATGAAAGATAAGAGATAAAATATATTTTTACACTTATGTTTAACATGAATAGAGGAACTGAAGCACTTATCCAAAATTTAATGCACAAATCAACTCTAATTTTTTAATCTGATTCAGACGTAAATAATAAATAGGTGGGAGAAGTATAATGCAAGACTTACTGAGTAAAAGTGAATTTTTAATTATCTCATGAGATCTACTTAGAAAACAGGAGTAATGTTCACATCCATAAGTCCAAACCCTTCACACTTTTTTCTAAACACAGCAGTGAAACTGTAAAACTGCATTTACTGGGTAACTATTCAATTATTTTAAATATTAACTCAAGTGTTTCCTCCTTGGCCATTTCAATTTTTAGCACCAAAATTAGCCCCAAAAGAGGTACTGGTACAGCTCTGTTGTTATAAATGAATAGCTTACATATAATACTTAATATATTATACACACATACTGTACATTCTCACATCCACACAAACAGGAAGCATATTTAAATGTCTATATTGTGTGTTTCAGTTTGTTGTCAAAGACTTAAAACAATGGAAATAAAGCAGAAGGGGTAATATTTTACATAGTAGGCAACTTTAATGCTGTAGTGCACTTATTAAAAAAAAGTCCAACTCTCCCTCCCAGCTCAGCAGCTTGTTTCAATTCTTTTTAATATCATGATTCAGAAGATGCAGAAGTTATTGCCTAAATATTACTCTATACATTTCCATCAGTGTTCTCAAAAACACTTGAAATTGCTACTTAATTTACAACTTAACTTTTTCTTACAGCTTTAATTCATTGGCAATTTTGGAAGCAATGTTTTTAAAAGCTATGGATGTTCCCGATATCCGCTTGAAGCGGACTCCATTAAGTGACAGTCTCGGCAGTTTACACACCTCCATCTCCCATTGTACAAGATTTTCCGCGTGCCCATCGCCATGGACGCAAAAAAGCAAGAAACGCTCTCTTTGTTCATAGTCACAGTTATTGGCATCCAGGACTTTACGGATTTCTCTCATCATGTCGTTAGGATCCATGGAACTGGTAGTTTTCATGCTCCAAGTAAAGCGCAGTGAACGGGGCTTGGCTTCCTTGTTTTCATCCTTCTGATCCACTGCTACATTGCGACTGAAAGAAAATATTTTATTATTTAATAGGACAACCAACAGCCTCTTAAATACTGCACTGGTGAAGCAAGTGCCATTTTCAATATGTGGGGTTTGGTTTTTTTTTTTTTGTATTACAGAAGTGCCCAGAAGCAAGACCCTGTTGTACTAGACACTGCATACATGCACAACGTGACTGTTGCCATCCAAAATCTTCAAATCTAATTAAGCTGGACAGGAGGATGAAAACCTTAACTATCATGCTGAAGGTAGCCACCCATCTGTAATTCAACTAAGATTACACACTGCATGGACCAATATTCTGGGCCACCAGAAAAGCTCTAGAAATTTCTGGAACCCTTATTAGGATAAAAGCTGTAAGTTGCATGAACAGGTATTTTGAAAGGTGAGTTGTGCTATAGTCACCTCTAACATGAGTTGCTATTTATTGATACAATGCCCTGGAAAACCCTAGCAGAAGAATCCTTTAGTTTCCCTTATATTTTCTCCTGTATTACAGTGCTCAGGCACACATGCAGCAACCCCATTGAGTCTGAATACACTAGTGTGGGAGGAGGAGCCACCAAAGGATATACCTCACCCTACTGGGACTGGCAGCTAGTCTTCACTGACAGTGGCACATTAGCCACTGTCAGTTTGAATGTCCCACTTCAACTGAGGGGTCTGTGAAGATCCACTCGATTTACTAACGTCATCCTGGCAACTGGGGTAGTGCTGAGTCTCACAGAGGCCTCTCCCTTCGACTCAGTGCAGTGAATGAGCTGGGTGCTAAGCAGATAATTTTTAAAAAGTGGGTTGCAGCCCCCAAAAGCTTATGCTAGAAGAAATCTGTTAGTCTTTAAGGGCCACAGGATTGTCAGTTTTGTTGTATACAGACTAACATGGCTACTACTCTGGAAGATATTTTCAGTAACTTGTGTATCTACAATTGACAGCTGCTGTAAATCATGGGCAGTGTAGATCTGTCCTGAATATGCTGCCTAAACAGGGCTTCCACCCCTACAGATACAAAATTTCTTGAGGTCAGCTCTGAAGTTTCATAATGGCTTTCCTACCCTGAAGAAATCTTTGCCTTTCTGCTCAGGTACTAGTGGGTCTAGGCAACATCCTCACACCTATCATACACTAAGGAAAGTCTTTCTCAATGCTACTGCTTCATCTATAACAATCTATTAGAGATGTATAACTGTAACTATGAATAGTAACTTCTGAAGTTACTGGAGTGTCTCTTTCAGAATAAAATAAGGAAAGTTAGACTAATGTTAAAAAAATCTCATTGTCATTACAACAGTTAAGTACAATGGGAAAGGGCCTTAATTTTAAATTTGTAAGAGCAAAGCACACAATCAATTAATACAGGTATAGCTCCTATTATTGTCAGCTCTCAATCTTCTTCTCTTGTTTTGGTGGTGGAAATAGATGGATTGGAAGAAGAGTTCCAGAAATTTGCAGAATTCAGATCATCCTTGTATTTCAGCTATGAATTAGCAGCCACATCACTAAACACAGTTGGAATCTATGCCCTGAAACCTTTACAGAAAAGTATTTGGTAACATGCAGAGGTGTGTACAATTGGCCTCTAAATCAAATACCTCTTCAAAGACTTTTTTTGCTCCCACTGTATAGCATACACTTTAAAATCTGTGGTAGGTTAAGATTCATAATTCAGTTTATCTTAATGAGTACTAATAAAAATCAAGTCTTTCATAGGCATTTTTGGATCAATTTTTAGTTACATGAAACTGACTTCTATACCATCATGTTTGCAGAACATTTTGAAAAAAAGTACTTCATAAAAATAAAAACTTGATTAGAAAGTTAAACAATTTCAACATGAAGATAACCTATTTAATAATTCTTTGTATTATTATAGAGAAGACTTTCTTTCATGGGAGCAGCTTCAGGCTGATTGGTAGACTCAGATTATGCTAATAACCTTGAGAAGGGTGAAGAAAAGTCACACACTTTAGCATTCCCCAGTGCTGGATTACAGAGCAATTGTGCAGTCTCACTGGGGGCTGCATGCCCACATAACTGCTAAGATGTAAGAAAATATATATATAAGGAAAAGACAATATGAAAGATGGAAGAGTTTAGAACCATATCACTTAATTCTTTAATCAGTGTTTCGTAGACAAGAGAGCTTCTTTTTACAGTTTTGTGGTACTGAAAGAAATGGAACCTGTGGCTTTGTAGTGCCTCAGCCACAAACAAGAGGAGAAAGGTTCAAACTCACCCAAGTAATATTTTAAACAAAAAATCAGTACCCTCACCTTGAGCCCTCATATCTCCCGTTCCTCTCATATTCAGTCGGGAGCCTCATTGAAAAGAATGCAGAAACAAAAGGAAGTGGGAAAGAGAAGACAAATCTTATACTAGCATACATAATATCTGAACATCTGCTAAATGCAAATCTCAATTATAATATAATTACAATATAGTGTTATGACAGTTTAAGCAATAAAGATTCAATGGATTTTCAAGATGACAAACCTGTAACACAGAACATATGTCTTGCCTAACAAAATGTATTTATAAACCCCAGTTTCTAAGAAGTAGATACTTTGATATTAATTTTTATACAATAGTGACACTATTATCCATGAATTGAAAAAGTAAGATTCCTCTGAGTGTGTGTGTGGGGGGGGGGGGAGTGGGATGGTGGGTTTATATTCAGGTATTGTTGTTAATATTAAAGTGATAAATTGTATATGTGGGAGAGAAAAATGGTATTTAATCAGCTTCAAAACATGCGCAACCATGCCTTTAGATCAGGTATATTGAAATTTATAGATCATATGATCACCGGATTAACTCCTTCCATCATCCCTTGAAAACAGGATATAAATTAAACTCACCATCAGTAAAATTACAAGATAAATTTGAGATTTCTCAACATGTAAAATCCTCTGAATAGGAATTCTTCTGAATTCCTCTAGCAATGACTTACTTTCTAGAAGACATACACAGAATAAGAGAAATTAAACAATATAAAGTTCCCAAGGAGAAAAAGTTACTAATATGGCCCATTCTACACTGGTGGAAAAATTTGAGCTTGTGTAACTCTCACTGACTTCTTAATTCCTCTCCCGAGAGGTGTCTTCACTTGCACCACTTGAGGGGATGGTTTTACTAAGCTGATTTCTGGATTGACATTGCATGTCTTCACTGACTGCTAAATCGATAAAGAAAGTTCAATTTGACAGCAGTAACTCTGTTGCTGTTAGTGTAGATACGGCTTTAGTTATATATTGTTACATTTAAGCAACCCTCAATGCAAAGAGAATCAAGATGGAAAAGGTCTCTCAAGCACCTTGCTACTTTCTCCCATGCCTGCAAGCTCCACCTCCTCACCCCCAGCTTATTATTAAAACTGCCATATACCACAGATAACACACCACAACCTTACTTCTGTTCTACTACAGATGTCAGGCATACACACCATTAACCCACCAGACAGCATGGTAGATGCAGGCATTTTGGTAAATAGTGAGAGGATGAAAGTGGAGAATTAAAACTGTAGTGCACAATCTGTGGTGTATGGTAGCTGCAGCAATGAGGCAAGTGCCTATCAGAGAAGATATGGCCTGTTAAGTGGTTTTTAGCTTGCTTTGGGGGTTCAAGTTACCTATGTTGCCAATCCTAACTACTTCAGTGAAGTCTTGTGTATTAACTAACATAGGTGCATAAGCATTCAAGGAAGGAACTGTATGTTCATCACACATCCAGACCCTGTCAAAAATGGATATGGGACTCCAATGCTATTGTGAAAGGAATGGAACAACACCCCAAACAGAACAGGGATCAGAGTCCCTAGATACTACTGTAATAGAAATAGGAAGAAAGCAGTGAGGCAAATTTAAGGAACATGAAAGTAAAGTGAAGATAAGGAATTAAAGATAAAGAAGCATACTATAGTGCCACAGTGCCCAAAAGCTCCAATCAGATCCCTATTGTGCAGGGTATTGTGTAACAGACATATGGTTCCTGCCCTGAAGACTTTACTGTGATTAAAGATGGGATGCAACAAGTGACTTAAACAGGAGTGGGAAAAGGGTAGGGAACACAAATAAAAAAGATTCTTAAACAAGAGGGAGCATTTCAAGCTGTGTTTTACGTACCTTTTTTTTTATAGCAAGATTCTACATTAAATAATTACGCACTAGTATGAAGAAAAAATTGAAGGGGGGGACTTTTTCCTGAACTAATATGAACAAAATACTGCTACAGATATACAGGATTAATGCTCCTAGCTACCTCCCTCCCCCCACCCCCAGGATCACATTTCAAAGCAGGGGCACGTACAAAAGACCAGTTGAGGCATGGTTCTCTGGTCCCCTACCATAACAAGCAAGAAGAGAGTGCTCCTCCAGCCCCAAGGCTATGACAGGAGCACAGAATATGTCCCTCTAAAAACCCTGAACTTTTATTCTTAAATATGCCCCTGTTTCAAAGTGTCTCAAGACTGCAGTTTTATTTTTTAAATCTCAAGGGGACAAAAATCCAGGCTAGGTGAAGTTAACATTGATGCCACAGTCCTGTTCTGCCAGAATACTGTGTCAGTGCAGAGTAAAGAATGCCAAAATGGCTCTCTCAAAGACTACTCTACGGGCTTTCTTAGCTAAGGGCCTGATGCTTCTTCTATTCAAGACACTGTAAATTGCCAATAATATTTATAATCACTTTGGCAATGTTTCAAGCTGACATGGTTCTTTAGCATGAATGGTATTAAAGAAATAAGAAATGGAAAAAGACTATTAGGTCTGTAGTATACAAGCCACAGCCTCTGTTTTGCTTGACACCCATCCCTCTGAGGGATGGTAACACTAGTGAAAGCACTGGGAATTGCAAGGAGGGAGAAAGCTCTAAAAGCCAAAGATCAAGAGGTTTCAACAGAAGACATGCAAAGGACGTTGTTGAAGGCACTCTAAGTCTGAAATCCCTTCCTGACTCGCATGGCAAAATGTCAAATGCTGTACTCCAGAATGCTCTTAATAGTACTAGAGGCCTTTTGCTTATGGTTGCAAACATTTTAGATCATGTCAGACTCACTTTATCAATGGACAACAAGGGCTCAAGAAATAGGAGTTTGGTCGGTCATCCCTGTGGTGAATGATACAAGCCATTTCAAGATCAAAAGTTCTGACTTTCAAAGAGACAAACTGTTCGTTCTGGTTTCAGGCACATCAGCTGACTCCTAACAGTTGAGGATGAATTTTGGTTAAAACTGACTGACTTCCAAACACTCAATCAAGGATACTCATTAAACACCTGCCAAAATAAATCTTGCATTCAGTAATTTTTGTAAAACTCTTTTGGATGTCTTCATAATTATGCATATCCTTGAAAATTAAGATCCAAACCAATAAATGTATTAGGTTATCTAACACTCAAAACTGCATTCCATGACTTGTGATCTCCAATGTAAAACCTGGCACGACGTTTCAGAGGAGCCGTGCCAGTCTTCTCATTGATATTAGCTTCCCCTGTGCCCTCAAAGCCATGCTCTGTAAAGCACTGTGCAAACTTACAGAATTCTGCAAATAAGAGATACCAATGCATTTCTGATTAAAATCCTACTACTGCCCATGTTATTTATAATATAGCATGGGCCTATAAGTCACATTGCCAATATGGTCTACACTTCTGCAAAGACTAAACTACTGGTTTGAACAGAAGACTGTAAAGCTGACAATGTGTTAAAGAAATAAGCTAATTAGTTTTATGATAGAGTAATTTTATTTCATCTCTGCTTTTATTATAATACCTATAACATTTCATTTGCTTTTCTTAAATAGTATGCAAAAAAGAGTTAATAGCATAAGTGATGTTGATCTAACACTGTATTGTGCTTCTGTATATGCTTCATGAATTGTTTTGAACATGGCATGCGTTCTCTGTCTAGGTGTACACTGTGTTAAAAACACAGTTAAGCATTAAAAAAGAAAGCTGTCTAAAAAATATTTCACAGGTTGATTAAAAGTCATTAAGTGATTTGGGGGGCAGGTGAAGAGGGAAGATATGAAGTCCGCTAAAATGAGATTTAATTATTTACATTTAACAGAACAACTTGCTTTTACAAGGAAAGTTACCTTAACAAAACGAAAGGTTTCTACAACCAAAAAGACATCAGCATATCAACGTGACTTTGCTAATCAAGTATCAAATTAGCTTTCCAAAACATAAAGGCACTCACAGCAGATTTGCAAGGACACAGCATGGTATCTTGTTAACGTTACATGAGGTATGATTAGGAACTTATCAGAGCACACAGTACTACAATTAACATTCTAATCTTTTAGAAACTAATGAACAACTGTCTAGCACTTGCAATTTGCTGAGCTCTCTGAAATGAAGCTGTAATATTGTACTTGTGGCAACTAGAATAAATTCCAGTGACAAAAGAAAATGAATTTTAGTTGATGAGATTCATGGCAGGTAGAGAAGAATCTGGATAAAAATATCAGTAGCTAAGCCGGGCAACTACTTCGCTTCACTGCTTGGATATAAAACCCAGGGAAACAGACACACTAGAGAAAGACATGTGCACGTTTATCTACTAATGTAAAGGAAAATGCACAGCATTGTTGTGCAAGTCTCTTTTTAAACAAGAGCACCCTGAAAAGTTACTATTAGAGCACCTGCAACAGCTGCAGTTAATGAATGTCAAAGGAATGAACCAAGAGTAAAAAGATAGCTTTCTAGTACAGTGCCTAACTTCTATTCAAAGGAAACCCTTTAAAATGTGGGTTATAAAAGAAATTGAACTTCTTGACCCTGCAGCTCACTTTCTGCCTCAATACAGTAGAGGCTTACAGTTTAAGTTACAATGAGTATCCTCTTGTGGAACATATAGCTTACTCTCTGTTTCACAGCAGCCATATCTATAGCTTTGGAAGGGGCAAAGGCTCTCTTTCAATCTCAAATCTCACAACGAATTCTGCAACTATGCAGAATTCAGTGGCTCAGGGCGCATGATGAGTTAAGAAATTTGCCTTTACTCAGCATCAAGTGTACATGACCGCTGACACTCAATTTCTTCTCTCATCTACTCAAGTGACAAAACTATCACACACCACAAGCCTTGACAAATGTATGTTTCTGGTCACCATGGTGACCAGTTTTAGTAGCCTGTCCCCTAGCTCCACTGAAGAAATGAAATGGAGGAGCACCCCTGGCGACAAAAAGTATAATTGCTAGCGCCTAGCTGTGAGCCAATTTAGTCCACCCCAACATACCAAGAGTCCATATATGTTCCTCCTCCCAATTTATACTCACTTGTAAGTAAGTAAACAAGAAATGACAGTGGCGCCTAATAAAACAATTCTAAAATACACCAACATTTGGAAATACCTCAAATCAAAGCACTAAAATGAAGTGTAACTTTGTGATATAATTTGTTTTGAAATAAAAACCATTCCAAGTCCAGTATGAGAGGCATTTTTTCACAACCCGGCTTTCTTGACAGATTCAAATTTCAGCACTAGCTCTGAGTTGAATTACACACAATTCCTAAAGGAATTAATTAAATTTATACCCTCGCAATCTTAGGTCACAGCTTGTTTAAGACAGTACAATGAATTCAAGTTGCAAACATTGCTGATGGATTTTACCATTAGAATAGAACTACAAAGAATGCCCACTTTTTCAAGTTAAGTATGCTGGGCTGAAATGCATTTTTATTTTGGCCTCTTTTGAATCAAAACTCCTTCTCTCAACAGTTCAGAATGGTAGCATTGTCCCAGAGATGTTCCACAATACTTAAAGGGCTACCACAGGACTTAACTGGAAAGTTTAGCTCACTCAGAAACCCATTCTCAGACAGTTTCAGAAATCATCTCTGACCTAAGGCATGCTAGCGGTTGTAGAAATAATTCTCTCAGAGTAACTTTCTAGATGTCCTCGTATCTCAATGTGAAATTTCATTTCTTTCAATATAAAACTCTTGGAATCCAAAGTCTATTTCAACCTTCCTTTACTCTTAATTTTATTCTCTGAAGACAATATGTTCAGATGTAAGTAATTTCCAAATCATGCTTGCTATTTCCATCATGTTTCATTTTTAGAATATTGCAACACAGCTTTGAGAACAGGATGCTCAACTCTCTCTTCACCTATACCAGTAAAATTACATTAATTTCCACTGTAGGATAGTTTTTCCAAGACTGACAAAAGGAACCAACACTTTTGCACAAGCTTTACACTTTTGTTTACTTATAAACTGTTATTAGGTGTTTCAGTTTATGCCATTATGTTGGACAGTACAAGATGAAGTAATTCTGGGTATCCTATAAAATGCTACTCATTTGAACATTTTCAATGTACAGCCCTTACTCTTCATGCAAACTTTCAGTCTATCAAGTGAGCTGTATTTTAAGTCATTTGGTGATTAAATTAATTTTGTTTGATCACAAGCAAATTACTAATACACTATTTTGAAAAGAATTTTCCTAATGAAGAAAACTAGAAGTATGCAAAGCAACACACTTACCTTTGCACATTTGTGCCCTTATATTTTGTCTAAATTTTTCAGTGTTATCAAAACACATCATTCTTCAGACATAAGCATGCTAGTTATTAGTATAAAGAACAGAATTATTTTTGGTACTACCAACTCTATCAAGAAAGAAGAGTGCACAAGGCATGCTTTGCATCTTGTTATACATGTGCCACAGATGCTTAAGTATCATCATTAGTCAATGAATTTTCTTCTATATTCTCCTTTCAAGAAAGAAAGTATTTAGTTCTCAGCAGAAAGTTTAGTTTTTAGAAAACCAAGGCTACAAAGCCAAATTGTAGGTTAATTGCAGGAGCCACTTTTTAAAATATAAATAAATCCTACCTTTTGATAAACCTGAATGACATGTTTCTAAAAGAAATTAAGCCAAAACAATAATTAACAAAAAAAGCGTGTACAAATTAAACTGAAAATTCATTAAAAAATGAAGCATGCAACAACGAGATCTCGTATTTAAAAGCATGTAGAAAGAAGTTTCAAATTTATTCTGAAATCAGGTGAAGGGTTTTATGGCTGAGAAGAATGCTTCTTTTTAATTTTACTGTTTTCAACTGTGTGTTGCTGATGAGAGCATTCCAACATTTCTTCTGAAAAAAGCCACCATTAAGTATTGTGAATTCAAAAGAATATCAGTTTAAAAAAATTTTTTAAGTGTAGCATTGTATGCATTTACAAAGGGATTGAGTTTTGGTCTATTGTCCTATGTATTCCAGAAAAGAAAAAAGTCTCAACTTTTGTAGCTGAATAGCTCCAAAACTAACTCATTTCTTCAGAACATCAATTTAGGCATTTGGTACCAAGAACTGCCTAAATGATGTGTTTTTATTTAGCAACAGAAGCTGTGAAATTGCCCACTCAAGAATATAAGCAATTCATCATCACAAGAGCTTATCCGTAGAAAAATTAGGCAGGATATGAAAAGATTGTGATTAAAAATTGTGTGTGTGTGTGTGTGAATGTGGTAAAGAAGAAACAAAGTGTTGACATCCCTAAGTATCCTTAGGGAGGAGACAGTATCTTCCTATGAGTTTGTACAGTACATAACATTATGGGGGTCTGATCCTAAACGGGGCTTCTAAATGCATACTTAATATACTATCTATAATAAATAACAGATTTTGTGTTTCGTCTGCACCATTTATTAAAAACACCCAGATAGTCAAACTATAGTGCTGTGAATTAAAAAACAGGTCAAGCTTTATAAACTTAATTATAGTCTAAAAAGTTCAGAATGGATAAGTTTGACTAGAAAAGCTCCAAGTTTACATATTCATAGTATATGAATATGTACACATTTTGACTGCTAAATGGAAACATTGAAGATTATAAAACTAGCACTAGTACAGACATAAGACGATGCTCCAAAAGGATTCAGTGTTTGAATAAGTAAAGCTTCATTCTAAAACAACATTTATAGGTAAAAGTTACTGAGATTAAAAGGAGACATCCTAATTATTGAAAAACCTGCACACATCTTCCCTCTTTAATTTGGCAAATTAGTGTAGTGCAAGGGTCTAAAACTCAAATCACCACGAGGGCCACATGAGGAGTACTACAGGGCCGCATGAGGATTAGGATGTTAGCCTGGTGGCCGAATCACTGAAACCTTTTTATACAATGATACTGCAAATATTGGTAACAACAGTGTCGTTGCAGGCCGCAGCAAATAGCTTTAGGGGCTGCATGCAACCCATGGGCCGCGTGTTTGAGACCCCTGGTATAGTGCAAGGTATTTGTCAGAATAGTGTACAACAGACAGGGGGAACTTGGAGCCGTGCAAGAAGCCTTGGCTTTGTCGCAGAATGACTTCCACATTTTAAAGTGAAATTTTCCCAGACTGGAATCACTAGAGATATGGAAATACTAGAATGACTTAGCCTATGTTGTTTTGAAGGAAGAACACTATGAAGACGGTGAGAAGTAGTGTGAGAGAGGTTATAAAAGGAAAAAAGTGAATGGGTTAATATTTGTGGGATATACACAATAAAAAACCCAAGTAGTCGAAAACAGCAGTCAAGTATTCTATAAACAATTCAGCAAGGTTAGCTCACTTGAAGGCACAACAGATTGAGAGAATCAGTGTGTGGTTAATACTCAAAGCCTCACTATTGCAAAAACTTGTAGACAAGCTCAAATATGAACACGCAAATGTCATGCAGTGTTTAATGTACATGAACTGTGGCTCATTGGCTGAGATAACAGAAGAAAAGGAAAAAAATCAAGAATTTTTAAAATATATACGAAAATAGGATTCTTACATTTTGAATCCTTGGGGAGCTGAAGAAACTTAAGGTACCAATGGCAAATTCTGAACATTGTAACTTCCTGCTAAGGTAAAAACTCTCAAAACAGGAGCAAGCCTTGGCTTACTCTAAGACCCTCGGGGAAGCTATAACTTAAGACTACAGCAGCTCTATGCCTCAGCTAGAGCCCAAATACACATGCATCTGTCTTGTATTGAGCATGCTTCAATCTAAGCTTAGTTTCTAGCTAGACTGACTCTTACAAAAATGAAGGAAGCTTTATAATTCCTTATCTGATCTATTGTTAAACTCCAGCCAGTCAAAAATCAGCCCCAGTGACAGATCACACCCATTGCATGTGCATAAGGCTCTGCAGGAAATGTTACAGTATGTTACAGATCAAGGTGAGACATGCTGATATGTTTCTCAATAGGAAATATGGTAGGCTACATTGAAAACCAACTTATAACCTGCGTAACACAATAAATAGAGCCCTGTACGGATACATATATGTGGATTCGCATCCAATCTGCTTCCATAAAAAATGGTCTCCGGATATCTGTGTACTTGTGGGGCCCTAGCCCTACGGACAAAAATATGTGGACTTACATCTGAGCTGCCTCCACAAGAAATGGTCTGCAGATATCCACATTGTATCCATGGATGCGGATATCCACGAATTTGCAGGACTCTACCAACAGAAAGCAATTTCACTCAACAATTATAAGCTATCAGAAGAATGGCTTTCAAACACCCAAAGAACTCCAAAAATTAATACACGTAGCCTTTCAAAATGCAGAAATAGCTACAACACATTGTTTGATGAATATGAAGAGAACTGAACCCCCAGCAAAATGAAGTACTTGGAAAGTAGAAATACCTATGGAAAGAAAAATTCTCACTTTAAAACAAGCCTTACCTTCTTGTTAGCTTTGATGTTAATTTGCTAAAAAGATTAGTTGAGCCCCTGCTTCGAGTCTGCGAAAGTGGTGTTGCTTCGTGGGAAAGACTGGGTGAGGCAGGTGGTCCGTTGTATGTAGCTGTACGTCGCTCTCTGAGCTGACCGTGGAAAGTGCTACGACTGGCAGTTCCTCGTGGGAAACGAATGCGATCCGGGGTAGCTGCACTGCTAATGCTGTGAGTTGAAGCAACCGGAGTTCTTTGATCAGGAACAGTGCTGTACAGAGGGAAATAAAAACATACTATCCAACTTCACACTCTCTTTTACAGAGCTTTGTAGGAAATACTGGATGTCTTCAAATGTGCAACTGTAAATTCTACTATATAGTACACTTACGACATTACAGAACTAAGTAATGCTTTACAAACAGTTAAGAATAAAGGGAGCCTGAACACAGCTCAATGCTTGTAGAAAAATATATTAAGCAAACCAGTGGTGAATTTAAGAAAATTGTGCATACAGATTTTCACTGACAAGACTGATAAAAGGAGGAAGAATGAGAGAAAACTTCTTCCCAGGCAGGGGGAAAAAGGGATTTTAGATAACATCACTTTCTCTTCTCCGATACATGCAAAGAACTTTGCTAACTGTGAACGTCTTGTAAGAGAATGCTATATGCCAGCAATCTACTTGAAAAGATTAGAATTCCTAATAGTACGCACAGATTAGAATATAAATTCCCACCAGTAAGAAAAAGGTACTTGTTTTTCACTGTGATAGGATTATGTCACAGACAGCCTGAGACACCACAAAACAATGTAAAGAAAACTAAAAGTTAGGAAACACCTTGTAGAAAATACAGTCTAGAACAATCTAAGACTAAAATTCCACAGCACAAATTTATGAAGCAGGTACAACTTAGTTTCACAATGATTTCAGTTTTTCTTACATAGACCTGAAGTTATCTGCGTCACTGTCTACTGGAGATATCTTCGCATGCACAGAGGCTGACATGGACATCGACTTCTGATGTCGCAGCTGAATGCTGGAGAAAGGTGTGGTACAAACTGAAGCAGGACAAGCTGCATAAGCGAACATTTCTGTCAGGCTGTCAGGGGGTTTGGGTTCAGGCAGAGGCAGAAAGAACAGTATGATGGACCAATGTCAAAGTGCAAACTATTGTGTAGAGTGAAAAGAAATACTTTCCTGTCACAAACATCTGATTTTTGTCAAAGAAAATTTAAGTGTCGCTGCCACTTGCATAGAAGACAGAGCAATTAGTTACTCGACACTGACTCAAACAGTTTGGTTTTGTTTAAATTGTCCTTCTCTGCAATATGGTAATTCAGATGCATTGACATGCATTAGCTTATGGATGGTTAGAATCTAGCCATTAGGTGTATACGAAGTTAGGGCCTTGAAATTCTTAGTGATCTGCATCCAAATATTTAAAATAAAGGTGCAAATTGTATCCGTTTTTATTTTTCCCATGAAAAAAAGCTTTTTATAAACATTCCTAATACCACAAGTGATTTTCTAACGATTGGTAACCATCCCCTAGGTGAACAGTAATTCCAGTAAAGCACTCTGTTGTTCCTTGAAAGCAGCCAGGTTCTTTAAAAACCTTACTCTTTCAATAGGACACTTGTTTTAATAAGCCTCAACCACTGCAATGCGTTGAGAATTTTAGGACATAATACAAACTTGAAGGTTTACAATATGTAGCCTGGAGTACCAATTGAATAAAAACTTAATAGGCGCTTATTGATGAGTCTATGCTGCTACAAGGACGAGTGGTGTTGGAGTGCTTGAATAGCTGTTCAATTATCTCTGTGCAGAGTAAGGGACAGGGCTGCTCAGAGTGCTTTGGGCTTGGGGATCACTAAGCAGTACACTGATTAATATTCATGCTTTGAAGAAAGGTTTACTGAGTCTTCAGCAAAAAGGATGGATGGCTATCATGTGGTACCTCAGAATTTAAATTACATGGCAAAAAACTAGCAAGGTTCAAGGTCAGGGAGGTAACTCAGTAGCTGACAACTGTAGTTCCAGACTTCTTTTTCCATGTGAACAAAATAAAAAGTTGCATTCATTCATGTATAAACACGCTTGCGGTTACAGATACTGGGGGACAAGATTTGGAGTCTGTCTCATTCAGTTAAGTCAGAACTCCAGAAAACCTCCAAAGATGCTCATTCAGTTAGACGATTAGTTGCCTACTGTGGATTTAGATATGATTATTTAGCATGCTTTGAAAAAAGTTTCGGTGGGCAACATTTTTAATGAAGCTGCTTCTTATGTAAATCAGGTAATTAAAAAAAGCCTTTCACTGAATGGATCTGGTATACTAGTATATCATTCCAGGCTTTTGTTTTTCCCAGAAGAATACGTCTGCATGCCTGCTTATATTCACTTCTTATTCTTAATGGTTTATTTCTAATAAGAAGCTCAACTCCTCTTGCCTTACATTAAAAGCCCCAACACCACAGAGTTAAGGAACTGTAGGGGGATGAACAGAGTGCTGCATGAGAGGTCTCAATCTCAAAAAGTGATCAGTTGCTCTTAAAATGAACGCATTTAAACATTTGCGTTTTCTCTTCCGACATCAGAATAGCTCCTCAGGTCCTGAGTTGGTCATCCGTTCTCAAAATTCTCTATTACACCAAACCTAAAATCTTCACTGAAAGTCTTTGGAGCAGTTCTCCCTTATAATTCTTATCACACAGAAGTGCAATTTGAAACCCAAAAAACCCATTTCTAACCCTGAATTCAAGCCAACTTAAATTGTTACTTCAAAATCTGCAAAGAAAAACTCACAAGTCCCTGTAGAATTTGATCTCTTAACAGGATTTAGAGATAAGAGTATCTGAGAGAGAGAAAAATGGACTGAAAAAGCAACATTTATTTTAGATTCCATCTACCACACTTTAATCCAAGTTGTACTGCTACATGCAATTAAATAGTGAAATTCCTTGAATCACAACCAAGAATTTCCAGTTAGTTATAGAGACAAACAATGTTTTGTTTTCTTCTGTCAAACTTCAGCACATTTTAATAAATATTTATTGATCTAGCTGTTTACCACAGTACCTGCTTTTATGGAACCTAATAATGAGGTCTGTTATACCAGGGATATACTCATAGCAGCAAGTCCAAATTGTTTTGATCAAAATTGGTAAAAGCTAATATGAAATTTCTCACACCATGAGCATAAATGCCTAAATGAGGATACTTCAAATTTGTTGGGACACACTGACTTTGGAACAGTTTTGGTACTTACATTACACTCTAATCAAGAATAGAGACTTCCCTCCCTGCTGACAGCTGCAGAAGGGCAGGACTGTTCAGCATTTCTGAAAGTGAAGTTAAGTTACAGAATACAAAGTGTCTATGAAGGTCAGCAGGGCCAATACACTTTTATTTATTGCTTGTACCACAGTATTGACTTTGAACTTCTATGTAATATGTGACAAATTAGAGTCTACTGAAGCATGGTGTTACACCAAGAAAGTCAAGGCCAGAAAAAACAAAGGTACAATTTCTCAGCAATATTGAATGAAGCTGGTCCTAGCAGAAGACTAAAAGGACACTGGAATCTCAAACCTAGAAATTTATCTCAAGCTGACCAGTAGATGCCATAAAGCAGAGTGTTAATTTAAAGACTGATTGTAAAAGGAAGTGAACAGACTACTCAAATAAGCGAGTAATCACATGAGTTTTAGCAAGCCATGGTGCAAAGGGTCACAATCTTCCATACGCATTGTTTTTACTGAAATATCAGGAAATGTATTTTCAGATCAAGATTAGTAAATATAGACTATAACAAGCAGTTTGCATGTGACACAAGTGAAAAGATATGTTTGGATTAATGCCATGTGGCACATCTCAAAAGTAGCATCAAACTGTTCAAAACTAAATTCTGGACAGGATTTTGGCTGCACAGAGCATCACATTCAAAAAACACTTGGATAGGAAAACATATTAACATATCTTAAGTTTTCCAACCCTTTTCCTAACTCAGACAAGACTGTAAAATTAAAAAGGACTAATCAACAGAGGATGAGACAACACATACAGACACTGTTTAACAGGGCTGTAATTTGCACGCTAATCAATTACAAACCCACTTGGTCAAGTGTGTGTGCGGTAGGTGGGCAGGGGGAGAAAGATGTACAGAGCCGATTCTGAGTTAGGTTTTAACTCTTTCTCCAATTCCTGACCAGCCTGCTGAAGGCCAGAGGGGAGAGACATGTCCCTTATCCCAGACTCAGTTAAGGTGATGCTTAACCTTCATTCAGAATGCCAAACTTTGTCCCTTTTCCTTTCCATGATCTGGAGAAGAAACAGAAGGCAAAACCATACCCTTTGTGAAGTGAAGGCAAATTCACACAGTAACTGCAAAATGAGGTTGGGGTGATAAGCTCCTGTTCCCTTCCTCTGCCAGAGAGGTTCCAAAATAAGTAGTAGTGGAAAGAAACTGAGGGGAAGGAGTCTGTTTTTTGCTACAAGTATCAAGCTAAAAAAATCACAAACTTATTTGACTGGTTAGCCCAAATCTCCTCCACAATGGAACTCCTCTAAAACTTGGCATTCACCTAGTTTCAGGAGAAAGCCCATATCTACATAGGAAATTCTCTATGCCCACTCAGAGAGGAACATGCTTTTTCACAATCCCATTAGTTCAACTGTTTGCCAAAGACTGTAGCCGCCCAGAGGGTGGAATACTATTACATTAGTGAGTAAATGGTGCAAGCTTCAAATTCAACTGGTTCTAATTAAAATTCAACCCAATTTCTGACAAAGAAAAACAGTTCTCTCTCTCTGTTGGACAGTTTCTGGAACAAGTAAATCTCTGTGCAGCACAGTAATGGAGACCTCGGCTGGGCTCCTGACTAACATTCCAGTCAATAAAGAACCATAGGCTTTCCAAATATTCTACCTGACAAGCTGTCTCAGAGGATAAGGGCGATGATTACACACGTTTCTCCTCCTCCTTTTCTTTCTCATCCTTGACAGGGTACGATTACGTTAAAGGCTAATGTTTCAGGGATGACATGATGGAGATGTACATAGATCTGCAAACTCTACACTATGAGTAACAGGCCTCACACTTATCTCGTCAAGCAGACAACAGTTTTTTAGGGATAAATCAATGATTTTCTAAAAGTATGGCACTCCAACATGATGATAGCAAGCATAGCATAGACTGGAATATCCACAGACAGACACCACATTATCTTCAGGTGCACTTTTTTTTTGGCCTCTAATACAGATGCTTTCCTTTAATTTTCAAAAGCATAAACAAAATCTTTTACTGAAGAGCACTCCTTGTCAAATGTCCAGAAGAATGACTGAATTATTAATCTTACAGCTGATGCACATAACCTATCCAATAATGGAACATATGTTCATGGTTCATAACTTAGTATTTACAATTTTTGGGAACCTTACTAGAATACTTCAGATTACTTTTTTGTGCAATATGTAACTCACAAATATCCTCGAGCTACAGATCTGAACTTACCTTTAAGAGAAAAATATAACATTTAATGGACTTGCTTTATTTTTAATCATATGCTATAACTTCTTTGAAGTATGACAAGTACAGCATATTTTTCTTGTAGAGATTTCATACCTGTTCTCCTTGCCATTTTGGATTACTGAATGCCTTTCTGCAGTGGTTCTCTCACTACAAACATACGTATTGCGTCGTGTCATTGCTCCCGGTGCAGTGTTATTCTACAATTAAAGATACAATGTGTGTTATTTCCACACAAGAATTTTGTGCATGATTCATGGCAAAATCAATATTAACAACATATAGTTGAAAGCCTTGGTTTCCTTAAATTTATGCTATAACTTATTCTAATGCTTACAGTAAAAACCTTACATTGATTTGCTTCCAAATTAGGTAAGATGAATAGAACCATCCTTTAGTTATGGTGGCTCTGCTGGTCTTCATAAGAAAATAAAAGGTGCAAATGAATAAAGACAAATGAATATGCTTGCAGTATACATTTTCATTTTATTTTGACTACCCAACAAGTGTTACAAATAAGCTTCTTAACTTTAATGACAAATCTATTGATGTAAATAAAAATTAGAATTTTATGGAAGTTAATCTAAATCAATTTAACAGTTACTTTACCAGATATTCTTGAAACATGTTTTATGACTTTTTGAATGTGGACATTATTTCTTCTCTTAATACCCCTTTTCTGAAATTGAATCAAACCTCTAACAAGTTAATTAAGAGGAAAAACAAAGATCTAACAGAAACAAACAGATGTAGCTAAGTACAATAGGGAAGTAAATAAATAGAGGTTCTTAAAAATACTAATACCATAAAGGAATTTAAAGTTTGAAAACCAATAAGGAAAAATTAAAACAAAAAAGGCAAATTCCAGAAAATCTCAGTTAAGACATTCTTCAAATAGAAATATATACAAAAATCATTAGACAAAGGACAAGAGAACCACGAGGCCACTTAAAATGAAAATGAAGACCTTAGAGGGGGATATAGAAATAGAATTCATTACTTTGCCTCTGTCTTTGCAGAGGAAGAGGGTGGAGATATGCCCAACTTGGCGGTCAATTTTCCAGGAACGACTGAGGAGCTAGGTAGTGCACAGATAACAGAATTATATAAAAAAGGGTTAGATGCTCTTAATGTAGAAAAGCACAAGATCCAGATAAACATGTACCCACAGATTTTAGAGGAAGCAAGCAAGCAAACTGGTGCATCTCTGGCTCCCCTCGCCCTATCCAGTTCATTAGGTTTGAGATAAATTCTATAGGATTTGAAACTAAATCCATTCCCATGTTTTGTTTTTAAAAAGGATCAATGGACTGAACACTAATCAAGAAAGTACACTGAATTCAAACATCCATTGTTGAGGAAAAACCTGGAAACAACCTTAAGGGACATCATTAGTGAACAACCGGTAAGATCATATCAATATGGACTGCTAGTAAGAATTCAGGCAGAGGACTTCAGGCTCAACTAATCTGTTGACGTTCTTTAAAGCAGGGGCCTTAAACATGCGGCCTCTACAGCTATTTCCTGCAGCCTGCAGTGACACTATTGTTACTGATATTTGCAATATCGCTGTGTGAAAAGGTTTCACTGGTATGGCCCTCAGGCTAACATACTAGTCCTCATGTAGCCCTCGTGATGATTTGAGTTTGAGACCCCTGCTTTAAAGAATCACCGCTATGACAGACAACGAAAACTCAGTGCATTTTTTTTTTAAAGTGTTTGAGATAAGGTTCTGCAGAAAAACTAATGGCAGTGTGTTATGAAACAAAAAATAAAAAAGATATTGAGGGAAAAAAGGCCTAAGAGAAAAAAAAGGCAAAGAACAGCCACTGACAAACTTTTCAGGTTGAAAGAGATTCTAGAGTGAGATCAGTAAAGTTATTCAAGATGTATTAAGACAGCTCCCTGCAGTCATTATTCTGGCAAAGTTCTGATACACTTCAGTTTATAAAGAGGTTCCAAATTCCCCCACAGTCCTACAGCTGCAGAATATACCAAAAATCCCTCTTTCTTCACAGCTGTACACTTGAATCCAAGATCTCATTTAAAACAAATTTCTAACACTTGCTGTTGCAAACTTAAAAATTTAAACAGGTTATAAACAGACAGTCATGTGCCCGAGCTTGCTGCCAGCCTGAAATAACAGCTGTCACCATTCATTTGAATGGGGTGTTAATGTTTATTATTATTAGACTTAAAATTTAACACTGCATTAACTTACTGAACACTGTAGGCAAAACAGCTAGCTCTTATTGCACCAGAGACAAAAATCCATTGCATGAGGGAAAAATTTTTTTTGAACGAATAAAAAGTAGAATTTAAGATATTGAACAGTAAATTCTGAACTAACTATCATTCATTTTCATATTTAACTCAGTATCAAACAATTTTTTAACTTTGCTGTGGCTGGTGGAACACCTAACCTGCTGCACTGCATTGCAACAGAAACCAGAGGCCATGCTACAGAATTTGGGTTGAGTTTGCTGCAAAGCACACAAGGTCCTTACTTAACATACGATGACTTCATGAGAGGTTGCCTGGGTAAAGCCTACAGGAATCAGTCAATGAACTCTCTCTATATACACATGCATATGAAAATGTTGCACAGTTAAGGTTTCATTAATGATGCACTAAAAACTCAAGTAAAAACTAAAGGTTATAACAGTACTGTTAATTTGGTAACACTGTTGCTGTAAGGTGTTATGTTTTATGGCACAATTTATTAACTCGGTGGTCCACAGCTTCTTTTTTGGGAGCCCCTATGTGTTAGATTGACAGCAGCTTCTGCACCCTGCGCCTTTCTCACTCCTGCCTGCCAGAGAAGGTATTTTCTACACTAAAACAGCAGCAGCCCAGATGCAATGCCACCATGGGTTTTGAAGTGAGAATACCGAGTTTAACTTAAAACCAAACAATAATGGTAAAAATTACACAGAGCTAAAGATCTTCAAAGCATCTGACAAAGTGAGATTTTCTCCCACAAAAGCTCATGTAATAAATAAATTTGTTAGTCTTTAAAAGTGCCACAAGACTCCTTGTTTATTTTGCTGAACCGGACTAACATGGCTACCCTTTTTGTAACTTCTCAACACAGAGCTAAGACTGAATTCTTTGAGAAAGTTCAGGTCCAGTGGATCCACAGAAGTTCACATTTTGGTCTGCTATCATGGCTGGATGGAGCCAAGAAGGCAGAGTGAATCACTCCCTCTTTCACGGCACAGAGAAACGCAGGGGGAACCAGGAGGGGTGAGTGAGCTCTTGGACAGAACATTTTCATAGCAGTGCCTATCTCCTGTGGCACCCAACAGTGTATTCCATGAGTGAAAATTTGCAGAGTATGCTTGAAGGGGGTGATTATATATTTCTAGGAGTTCGGAGCATTCTCTGATGTCACAAAAGGCTAACCCTAAGCACCATGAGTGCACAAAAGAGAAGCTTGGTCAAACAGGCTGCTGTTACTGCACTGGATGAGTGAGCTACTCATATAGTCAACTCCATAGGAGACACAACCAGAGGAAGGAGGGAAGGTGAGTGGCTTTCCAAGGGTCACTTGCTGTTTTATTTTAAAAACGTCATAGCACATTTGCAGTATGTCTTCAAGAGCTAGCATCCTCAAGCCTCTTCTATCCACTGTAATTGTCTTCTGCTGACCCACTATCCTGATCTTTCCAGGAGGCCCTCTAGGCTGGAAACAGCAATAAGATAGGCATTGGGAAATATCAAACAATCCATTAAAAGTATACATGAATAGTATGCCAGAATTGTTGCTTGTAAGTCTTATTTTTTGAGATTTTAATTGAGCAGACTACAAATTAGCTTCCAGCAACTTTTTATCTGAAAATAAATGACAGATATTTTGCTAGTGGAACAAATCTGCATTCTTACCATACAGCTGTTCAGTATGCAGAGCTGAATGACTTACAAGAGGCAACATGTCCAATCAGCATTTAGAAGCATAGCATCTAAGTTTCCTAAATCAACACACACTAAACTGGCTGCTCCTGAAGTGTATACTTGCAGATTTAGAAAATATTCTGCTGTTCAAGCTTAGTACGTAAATGTTTACTAGTCCTAACAGTTAAATAAGAGTTCTACTTTATTAAGATGATTTATTATTCATCACCAAGGACTGTGCCCATACCAAGTTTCAAAGTTCTGCCATCCTGCTTTGTTTTAAAAAGTGGGTGGGTTTTGTTTGTTTGTTTTTGAAATAGGGAAAAGAAGTTGCTGGTAATTCTGCTTCCCAGAAGTTCTCGCTGGATTGTCATTTTTAGGTTTCATGCTATCAGTGAGACAGGAGGGAACTACTGCACTTGCACTAACTGTGGTAGATCAGCACAAAACAACCCATTTTCTTCATGCTGCATGCCAACTATTAAAGCCCTAAAGTTTTCTAATCAACTCAAACTGTGTGGGAAGTAACAGCTTCCTGTACACACCTGTCATGTAAAAATGGCTATGCAAGAACTCTTATTGCATTTGAAAAGTTAAGTTTACACAGTTAAGTGTTGAAAAGAATCAGGAACTGCAACTCTGCCTTTTTGTGTATTGTTACAATGCTTGTTCTGACTATGTAGTCACACAATTTCCTAACTACCACTGTTTGATTCAGTGCACAGGTTGGCCCTTTTACCATTTATAAAGTGGCATTCCATATAGCTTAGTGTCACTGCAGCCCAAATTTTTATTTCAATTACAATAGGGTAAATCTGGAAATCACTGGAATAAAGCCACTGATGTCAGGTACTAACCAGTGAAATGGAGCAAGCCAAAATACCAAAGGATGAAAAACTGAGGCTATAATGGAAAAGTCTTGAAAAGAAGAACTGAGTGAAATAATACTGAGTGCAGAAAACATTCTACCAAACAAACAAAAATTACTGGAGTAAAGGCTAATGGAAGGACAAAACCAATTTAAAGGCTCCAAATGCTACATGACAAGGTAACCCAGAACACCAAGGAAGAGACAAACAACTATCACACCACGTAACATTGATCAGAAATTAGGGGACTGGGCATGGGAGGGGAGGGAAATCAAAAGAATGCGTGACTCCTGGACTGCAGCAGAGAACTTGGCTGGAAGATTCTAGAAACTCTTGTGGTGGCTATTGGTCGTATGTCATTTTTTGGCCTCAGAGGACTAAAAGGTTTGAACTAGGAAGATAACAGAGTTCAAAAATAACTAGATAATTTCACAGAGGTCAGGCTCATCAGTGGCTATTAGTCAAGAAATGCAGGGATTGCTGTTTGCCAGAAGCTGTGAATGGCTGATGGGATGGATCACTTGACGACTACTGTTGTTCTTTTCATTCCCTCTGAAGCACCTGGTATTGGCCCTGTCCAAAGAAAGGATACTGGACTAGATGGACCATTGGTTTGAACAAGTATGGCTGGTTGTTCCTATGTTTTAAATTCTGCCATTTCTAATATGGAGACCATGGAATCCATGTGCAATAATGCTGCCAGGATGACATCTTTAAAGAAACATACATCATCCCAACTTGGATAATGGCTGAAGAGATTTTCCTGATACTTTAAAAAAAAAATCACCATGTAGGGAAGACTTCTGTGCAGTAGCGGAATATTCAGTGAAGTCTGAGTTTGTGCAAATATATTATGAAAATTGTTTTCCAACCTTAGTTATAAAGGTGGCAATCAAGGAAAACAATCAGCTCAAGGTAGACAAGTTAATCTGGGCAGAGAGAAAGGTAGCTGGTTTGTGCTGAAGTAAGGAAAAATGTCAGCTCCATAGTAACTCACCAGCTGAATGACCTGGAAGCTATTGTGAGAGAGTTTCTCCAAAACTAATCAGCTCAATACACTAAGGCAGCAAGATCAGAGAATACAATGTCATCATTTTAGGAGGACAAGTCACAAAGCTAAGCACTGTGTTTAAGGGGAAACTAGGTTCAAGTAAGATCAAATTAAGTTTTTAATACTACAGCTGTTTGGTAACATGTTAATTACTGGACAGAGGGTCCCCAGAATATAATTGCTTTTTAAAAATGTATTAAGGAGTGCCTAGTGCAGAGTACAAGCACTCCTTTTGATCAATGTGTAAATTTAGGACTCAATAGTGGCAGGAATTCATTTTTTTGGGAGAAGGAAAACCAAAAGAGCAGTTGATATTTCAGGGATCACCTATGACCTGTTCTATTTGCTCCATAGGATAACCTCTCCTGCCTTTTCTTACCTTGGATTTATTAAAGATGTTCCTCTACAACAAATTGTTGTTGGCTTCCATCCTGAGAATAATTTCAGAAATGGTAACAGCCAAAGGAACTAAGCTCCTAGGCAGATGACTGAAGCAAACAGTATAAAAAATGTGTATGAGAAACCTACATTTGCTCCAGGGGAATGAAGTAAGATGAAGATAAAAGCATTAAAAAAGAAAAAACCTAAAACAATTGGGTTCAGTGACTTTCTCCTACTTATAAAGTGTTTTGTATTCATATGCTTTAAGGAATAAATGTTTCCACTTACACTGGGGACAGCAGAACTTTTCTTACGTTCAGGAATATCAGCCTTATTTGGATTGTTAGCACTTCCAAGCATGGGGCTAGCTGGTGCAATTCCTCTTCCCCCAACAGCACTACTGCTAGATTTCCTTGACTGAATTCCATCTTCTTTCAGGTCGCTGTCTGGAGTGCTGGTCTGGCTTCTTTTTGGATATGCCACTACTGGAGGGATGGATGGTCCAGCTAAAAACAAAAGATTTATTTCCTCAAATTGGAGACTATTAAGTTTGTTGTTATTCAATGAATTGGCATGCATATATCCTAAAAGTCACAATAACTGAAAACTAGAGGTTGAGGATCAAAGAAATAAAGTTCATTCCACTACAAGTTTCTACAAAAATGGAACTGGCTCATTAAAATTAAAACAAAACTTCATCCTTATAAAACCAAACAAGGAGTCCGGTGGAACTTTTAAAGGCTAATAAATATATTTACAACATGAGCTCTCATGGGTAAAATCCCAGTTCATCAGGTACAAGCTCATATGATATACAAATTTGTTAGTCTTTAAAAGCACCCAGGGCTCCTAGTTTGTTTTGCTGAACTGGATTAACACTGTTACCATCCTGAAAAAGATCAGTTCAGATTTTTTCAGCAAACCAAGCAAATTGTTTTGATTCAAACGATGCGGAATAAAGTGGGAAGGTTAAAAGAGGTGAAAAATCACCTTTCGTAATGAGAGCACCAGCCCACATCTCTGTTCAGACCTAATTTGATGGTGTCAAATTAGCACACAAGTTCTAACTCTACAGTTTCCCTTTGGATTCTTGATTTGAAGTCTTTCTGATGATGCATCATAACTCTCATGTCTTTCACAGAACACACAGGGAGGTTGAAGTTTTCCCCTATCGGTTTTTCAGTGTTACCATTCTTTATATCTGATTTGTGTGCGCCCCCCCCCCGACAATTCACTCTGGCCAATATATAGGGCAGGGTGGCATATGGTGGCATGTATCACATTGGTGGATGAGCTCCTGTTGAAGTACTTGGTTTGGTTAGGTCCTATAATAGTGTCATTTGAGTTGGCAACGAAGTTTGTTGTAGGGATAGGTGCCTGCCTTAGTGATTCTGTTGTACGATGTGTAGTTGTGGAATCCTACTGAACACTACAGTTACCTACATCCCTCCAGTTTTTATCCAGGACACATCACATGGTCCACTGTCTACAGCCAAGCCCCAAGACACAATTGCATTTGCTCCAGTGCCTCAGACAGATACAGACATCTTCAGGATCTCTATCAAGCATCCTTAAAACTACAATACCCTGGGGAAGTGAAGAAACAGACTGACAGAGCCAGATGGGTACCCAGACGTCAACTACTCCAGGACAAGCCCAAGAAGAGGAAACGACAGAAAGTTATTGGACATCATCTACAGCATCCAAGGCTAACGGCTGCAGCACATCATCAAGGATCTACAGCCTATTTTACAAGATGATTCCTCGGGGGCTCACACCTTGAGAGAAAAGCCTCTTCTCACTTACAGACAGCACACAAACCTTATGCAGACACTCATCAGCAACATCAGACTATTCAACAAAAACACTAAGGCAGGCACCTATCCCTGCAACAAACCCCATTGCCAACTCTGCCCACATATCTACTCAAATGACCATCATAAAACCTAACCAAACCAACTACTCCACCAGGGGCTCAGTCACCTGCTCATCCACCAATGTGACATATACAATCATGTTCCAACAATACCCCTCTGCCTTCTACATTGGCCATACTGGACTGTCTCTGTGCAAAAGAATAAATGGACACAAATCAGATATCAAGAATGGTCACATTCAAAAAACAACAGGGGAACACTGCAACCATCCAGCATACCTTGACAAAAACATGACAATTACGGTACTTCAGCAGAAACACTTCACAGCAAGAATCCAAAGGAAAACAGAGTTAGAAGTCATACGCAAAGTTGACACCTTTACCTTAAGTCTGACTAGAGATGTGGGCTGTATAGCCATAATGGAAGTGGGCATGGCAATGGGATACACTTTATAATGAACAGGAGAACTTGCAAGATGTTGCCTTGCTACAGAAATTAAACTTTCTGGAATGGTCCCTCAGGCAGTAGAAAATACTGCCATATTAATAGAATGAGCTAGTTCACTCAGTAACACTTTACAAGATACCTCTGAGGAAGATGCAAGATATATAACATCACCCGATCATTGTAAAAACAGAATCTCAAGTGTAAATTACTAGAGCGTAACCATGATGGTCACCTTGAAAGGTGGAAACTGTAAGGTAATATCCAAAATCTTATAGTAGACATGTTATCACACAGAGAGTCACTCACCATGATCACTGTACCGTCGCTGTTTTTGGCTGGAAGATATGCTTCTCTGAACTTTGTGATGAGGTGATTGTCCAGTGCTATTGTTAAGATCACTACTTGGCCTAACTTTAGCAAGTGACAGATTGCTGCTGGAGCTCGAATCACTAGCATCCAACTAAGATGAAAAAAATGAGGTGGAATCAAACTGAAATTTAACGGTGCCCAGAGAGTCTGAATGCAATTTTTAAGTAAGCAAAATTTCAAAACATTCTTATTGGGACGCTGTCTGGGTCTAGGGGAGTAGTTATGATTACTTGCCATATTAATATTCCATATTTACAAAAATCCATATGTGATATCCCATGTTTCATATCAATAGAGAGGCTTAATCCACTAAGAATGATTATATGGTTTATATGTAGGTATCATATCTGTAAAAGATATTAGGAATGTATTTGTTTTATTTGCACTCCAAGTTATTTGACTCCAAGCAAACCCACACTGGACACCTGCAAAACTATTGTCATCCTAATGTCCCACTGATTAAGAGGACTCCCAGCTTCAGTGGGCCTAGAAATAAACCTGTTCTGCCCAAGCTGACCATGTAACTACTCCATTTTGATTTAGCAAGGACCCTGTGAGCATGGGGAGGGCCAGGAGGTGATAAAAACGCTGGAGCCCCATCCCCATCATGTCTTCAGTCTGTCTGCAACCAACAGCCTCCTCTGGAATTATTCTACTGGGACTGAACAAAGGCCTGAGACCCCTTCTCAGGTGCTGGGTACATGTCAGAGGAATTGGACTAACCAGAAACTACACATTCTTCAAGAACTTGCTTTCTATGGACTCAGTCATTTGTATGTATGTGATTCACTTTGACCCTTTAACATCTCTAATATTTTGTTTGTCTTTTTATATTAAACCCTCAGTTGTAGTTACTAAAGGATAGGCTGGCAGTGTGGTATTTTGGGGGAAGATCCAAGCCTATATTGTTCTGGGTGATGTGGCTGGCCCTTTGGGGTCAGGAGAACCTATTTCTTTAAGAGACTCAGTGGCTAGAAGGGGACCAGAAAAGCTGATATGCAATAAAGGGGGCTGTTTCTATTTTGTTATGCTTGGTGACAACCAGAGTGGGGAATCAGCAGCATGTTTTGTTACTGACCAGGAGACAGATTTAAGTACCACCCGTCAGTGGTTTAGGGGGTTTGGCCCCTGGTTTTGCAGCTTGTCCTGATTTTGGCACATTCAGGTTATCCCAGGAGGCCTGGGTCACACTTATACTAAAACGTTCCTTAAAAGTGTACTAGTTGGACCCAGTTCTGTGCCTGGAGGACCAGTAAAAACATGCATAGTATTCTATTCCTTTTTCACTCAACTGGTGTTAAATAAGTGAACAAATCTATTAAAAAGTTATATTAGCCATACAAAACACTGCACAGTGAATTATTTCTGAAATGTCTGGAACATTCTGTAAAAGCTAGTTTGCTGAGAAACAAGTTTCTTCTAAACTCTTCCTTACGGATAAGGCTGTGGAGAGAAGATGGTGTTTGCTTCTCAACAATTTGGTTCAGTTTACAATTACTCTGGAGTAGAGACTATGTTCTAATGTTGAGTATCTAGCACTTTTGGTGCTACATTAAAAAATATATACTTTATGGTAAACAATACACAAAGTTATTTCCTTTCATCCAAAGAGCACCCAAGTTATTCTATTGCCATGTTGTTCCCATCCACCCCAGTCTAGCTGGCAACTGTCCTTACAACTTTGTCACGTTATCCCAATCAGTCTTCATACATTCCACTCTCTCTATCCTTTTTGGAAAAAAATGAGTCCCCACACTCTGCTCCCATTAAAGCACTATAAAAAACTAACTACATTGTTTTAAATACCTGGGGGTTAGGCAAGGTGAGGGTCTGAAGAGCAGAAGCAGAGTCTGCCATACTTATAGTGGACATTCTAAAGGCCTGTGCAGATAGATCTGTATCCTCACTGACCTCTTAACCTCTAAGATTTCAGGACTGTACTCTGACTAGGTCTTTTGAGTCAGTGTGAAGCAATGAAAATAGCTAAAAAAGATAGTTGAGATTTTTTTCTGGGTGGAATATCACTAGGTTCAGTCATCACTGGGATTCAATGTTTATTATTGTCCAATTTTTAAATTTATAGCCATTTTGACTTTACTAATTATACCTGTGTGACACTAAGGCACTTAACTATGTCATGCCAAGCATTTCACACCATTGTGAGAAGATGACCAACCACCACCCTTAATCTACACTTGCTTGAAAATTGCATTGGTTGCTGGATAGAGATTGTGGGTTATTTTGCCCAACTGTCACATCCCAGAAACAGCAACAGGCTTGCAGCTACTAGTGAGGAAAAAATGACTATGCAAATCAGAACCCAGCTGGAGCATAAGGAGCAGAACTGGGACTGTATGCAAATTCCCAAGTTGGTCACTATTCTTTCATGCCAAAAATATCTCTTTGGTATGATTTTAATCAGGAGTGCTGATGCCAGGAGGCACCACAAAGAATTCTGAGAAAAATGCATCTTCTTTAAAATTAACAATGACAACACATCTAAGCAGTTGAGTAATGCTTTTTTGCTAGACTACAGTTACAAGGTTCATACAATATACCTGCTACATCAAAGAAAAAGAACCCAATATACTAAACTGGGTTTAAATTAATTTTCTCCACTATAGCAGTTTTCTAGCTATTTTTAAAACAACAGAGGTCACCTGCCAGTGACCGCTACAGTTAAGGCTGCAAAATAGATATAATCCCATCTCCAAGTGGGCTTCCCACTTTTTAATAAATCTCCTTTCTGCACTGAAATGTTCAATGCTTATTGACTACAGAGGGTTTCCTTGTTTTTCAACTCTGAGTTCTATAAATGTGAAGAAAACTTACTAGCTTTTCATAACTACTCTTTGCAATGGGTTGCTCATGTCCATTCATTACAAGGTGTACGTGTGCCAGATAAACCATTGACAGACATTTTTCTCTGAATACTATCTGCTGGATCAGCTCTAGTGCCTCTTGCATCAATGGACTTATGCAATGGCATAAAAGGTGCCACTGGCCCCGTGCCCTCTCAGTTCCCTCTTGCTAGTTAACTGACAGAGGAACAGGAAGGTGAGGCATGAAATGGGCTTAAGCAACACACCTTGAAGAACAACTGTTGCAGAAGGGTAGTAACCATTTTTCTTTTTCCAGTGCTTACTCATGTTCATTCCATGTTAGGTGACCCACAAACAGTGCCCAAGGAAGTGGGTTCAGAGTTTATGGACATGCAAACTGCAACATAGCTCTTCCAAAACTAGCGTCACTGTGGGCCAACGGCATAGTGAGATGCAAAGGCATGCATCCATGACCAGATTGCAGCTCAGCAGATATCCTGGAACTGTGTGAGGAACACTGCTGACAACTGAGCTCTTGTGGAGTGAATGATTATGATGGCAAGAGACAGGACATTTGCCTGCTCATAGCAAGTCTGGGCACAGGTGGTTACCCAGAACACAATCCTTGGGGCTGACACAGGTAGCCTCTCATTCTTTCCAGCATTGCTTTGAAGAGCGGCATGGATTTGTGGAAGAATTTAGTTCTCTAATAAAGAAGGTGAGGACATGCCTAACTTTCAGTGAATGAAGCCATCATTCTTCAGAGTTCTTGTGAGGTTTTGGGAAGAATGGGAGGAAAATTATCTGCTTGTTATGGAACTGTAGCACCAGCTTTGGCAGGAAGACCAGGTGTGTCTACAGTTGGACCGTACCTTTGAAAACCACTATATAGGGTGATACTGTCATAACGGGCCTTGATTTCATAAACCCTTCTGGCTGAGGTGATTCTTGGAAGGTTGCCTTTCTGGTGACAGTGAAGTAGTAAGGAGCACAATATTAACAGCTCAGGTGGTGTCCATGAACCTCAATAGAACCCAGTTTAGGTCCCATGAAGTGGATTGGCTCACAGACCTGAGGACGAAGTCTTTTCAGGCCCATCTTGTAAGAGAACATCAGTCTGCCGTTCACTGGAAGTTGGAAGGCTGAGATGACTGCCAAATGCACCTGAACAGATGAGAGGGGCAGGCCCTGCTGATTTAGGTGGAGCAAATAGTTGATGGTAGCTTGAAAGAAGCTCAAGATGGAGAAGGAGCACATTTAGAAGCCCAAGAAGAAACGCTCTTCCACTTGGCCAACTACATAGCCCTGGTGGCTTTCAATAGCCTAGCAAAATCTGCACAATCTGTTCAAAGCAGGCATTGTTCTTCAAGGTTTATCCATGCAGTTAGGTGTAGGAAGCCAAAGTTTGGGTGACACAACCAGCTGTGATCTTATGAAACCAAGCTCCAATGGAGAAAGTGGAAGCACAACGCTTGAAGCCCGGGAGCATGCTCGTCCCCTGGATTGAAAATTCCTCAATGACAGGGACTAAATATATGCACTAACGTATTAAAACTACAAATGAAGATACAAGTCTAGAACCACTGGGAAAAAGCCTTCCATAGCAAGAAGGGGGTCATTCAAGCAACTGTGACAGGCAGTAGTTAGGAACTGAGAGGGTGTGGGACTGGTGGTAGCTCTTAAACCAGTGCATAAGCATGTCATTCCATGGGATGCTAAAGCCAAACCAATGGACACCACTTACAGAAAAATCTCCAGAAATGGTGCTTATCCATCTAGCATAGAATGGATGAGGAAGCCCTTGAAAAATAACTTTAGTTTCCCTCCTCCCCATTCCCTAAAGCAAATAAAGTTACCAACCATTCTCCATACATGTATTTAAAAAATAAAATAAAATAAAATAAAATCAAAATTTCTGAACAAAGAGATTAATATATATAGAATGCTCGCTGAATGCATATGCATGCAATGAAGTTTGAAAAAGGTTAGGAAAAAATACATTTTAAAACATCACTTCTAAAGACTGCACAGTAGGTAGTGGCTAAGACACTGGCTCTCAAAATTCTACTGAGGACCACATTCTAGATAGATCACCCCCCTTCCACCATCTCCACAGCTGGATCACTAAAACAACTGTTTAGATGGAGAAATAATTTATTTGCAACTACCTTTGATCTGACAAATTTATTCTCCTTTTTCAAAAATTCCTCCTGATACTTGGCAGCGTGGGAGGGTGGGAATGCTACAAGCCATCTTCTTTTAATTTCTTCTATTTTACTACTCTCCTCCCACATGGATTCCTGGCACATTTGATTCTGTTGCCACACCATCCTCAACTCTGAACATGCTGTCCTGCCTCCTTCCTCCTTGGAATACTGCCTAATCACTGTTCTCACTCTGACTCCAGTGAACATACTGCCCAGTCTCTCTCCAAACTCTCTGGACATTTGTTTCCAACTGGCAGCTCCTTGTCCCTCTGACTGACTGCTCCAACTAGTGTCGTCTACTCCTGCTGTTAAACCACATCCCCAAGGAAAATGTGTCTGTCTTCTGGGTTCTAGCAGAAGCCCCAGTGAAAGTGTGATGTAACATATGAACTCCACAGCGGGGATACAGAAGTTAGAGAGAGAATGTCAGGAGCCTAGTACTGAAAAGATCCGTTACTACTGACCACTTATCTGACTTCAGCATTGAAAATTCAGTATGGAAGTTTTATGAGAGGATGACATCAATAAAAAGGGAAGACTGAATAGAAGCACTGTGACCAGTGCCTGACTGGGGTCTGTGCTACACTGCCACACTGGGTTGACAGGAGATAAACATTCTACAGCATGTAAACTGTGTATCTCCCAATGACTTACTTAGCCCAGCCTTACCATGGTATCTTCGCTGGGCTGCACTGATAGGAGATGTTCTCCTTTCAAGACAGCATTGCTCTTTTCTGGGGTGGGGAGAAAGGAGTCACTACATCAAACGGAGAGCACTTTCAGGATTGATTGGGCAGGTCTCCATTGGCTGCACAATCGATCCCGCTGCATCAGTCTGTGGAGACGACACAGGGATTTCAGTGTAGACAAGCCCCAGGTTTCAAAGGGACCCTTTTCAGATCTTGTGCTACCCTCTTCAACTGAGGCTCAAGATTTGTGGGTTCTGGAAGAACAACCCAGTGAAGGAGAACTGAATCTCTTTCCTGTATGAATTCTGTTCTTTCCTTCCTCATCCCCATACTCTGAGATTTTACCAGATCTTTAGGAGCAGTTATTTCAATTCTGTTAGTAGAGGAGCCAACAAAAACCCTTTTAGATGAGAGCTCAGAGATTTATCACTCAGCCAGGACCATTTTCAGGAAAGACTCTTTGTTCTTTGTTTCCTCTTAGAAAATGATTTACAGGTGACATCTCTTATCTGCCCCTTATCCAGACACATTAAACATTTGGCATGCCTATTATTAAAAGGCTTTACTATTTCACATGAAGGGCAATTCCTAAAGCCAGGAGACTTGTGTTCCCAGTCATTACAAATGATCTGCTACCAGGACAGGCTCCCCTCCCCAAAAAAGTCTTGTTGAAGAAGAAAGGAAATACTATCAAAAGATTAAACACTAATCACCGACTATTAAGTGCCGATTTACAAAACAATGGGTAAACTGCACATGAGGGAAGAGGCTCACATATGGCAAGACAAGGCATGATGAACTAAGAGGCAGTTGGGATCACCCCAAATTTTATGCCTTTGGCTGAGACATGAAAACACTGAGTGAAGGCACAGGGGTGGCCCTGACTGGACTCTGCAGCAAAAAAGAATGCAAACAGGATTGTATTGGGTCCATGCATTTGAGCAGCGAAGCACTAGAAGAACTGAGGGCCAGTGGGGCCTGTTCTGTCCTTTATGCTTGTGTGCAGCCACAATGTATGTTGGCCAAAAGACCGCGGACCATGCACCCAAAAATGGAATCTATGTAGACAATTTCTCAAAGAGGTGCCATGATCTTCACTTAAGCGTCTTTTGCTCTGCATAGAGTTGGGGTTGTTGTTTTTGTTTTTTTTACATTTAACATAAGAACAGTTTAAATGCTTTTCCTGTACTGTACTCACCTCTGATGATTTTCTCCCTAACAATAAGTATGTAGCTGTGATTTCGTCATATTTCATTTTACTAAGGGATTCATGAATTTCTTCTTGAGAGTATCCCATTCCAACCATAATATCTGAAAAAAAGACCAAATCTGTAACTCACAATGTGCTTTAACAGATACATTGCTTGTGCTTCCATAGTCAAAAAAATCTGGTCGCCCCCCCCCATGAAACAAAACATCTAAATGTGGGAATAATATCTATTTCATACCAGTAGTACAGACGTTTTTCAAATACCTAAACAGGAACATTAAGCACACAACAAGCAGGTCTGACTATACTGCACATCAACTCAAACACTGCACAATAAAATGTGGATATACTGGAAAGCACTGAATTACCTATTCTCTTCTGGTCTGAGATGTCTAGCTCTGGTTCAACAAAAGGTTTTAGCTCATCCTCTTCATGACCTGCATTGATCCACCGGTCCTTCATGATTTGCTACAAAGATATGGTGCTTAGTAGTGTGAGAGATTTACTATTAACAAAACAAGCCATTGAAAGGTCCAAGTTCTAGATATCAACACCTTGCAGCACTGAAGAACTGAAGACAAGCAAACCCTGATTTAAAAAGCTAAGTTCTTGCCTCCTCTTATAATACAACCCACCCCAGAAAGCTCCAAATGATCCCAAACCCATACTTGCAATTAGCTAATCCGATTGCTGTTTCCCTTCCACACCTCTCTGGACTTCTGTTTGTAGACAGACTATTCCCCATCAAACATATTCCAGCACAAAGGTTAAAGTTCAGTACTATAGTGGAGATGTTGGTTATAGTGGAAGCACAGGGAAAAATGCAGTTTAGATTTCTTCCAGGCAAGAATCTGTATGCAGGAAACCATCCTAATCCAGGAAACCTTCACTAGACTTCTTATATTTATATCTTGCTTTAGCCACAAAACTTCTAGTGAACTCCCCCATTCTATGTATTACTTACCTAGGAACCAAACAGTTCTCCAACAGTGAAATTAAATCAAACAGGCATTCCCAAATTACAGCCCACAGGCTGCATCCAGCCCACTGACACGTTTTGACTGGCCTGCTGTCTTCTCCTGGCCCTGCCATGGTGCTCCCAGCGCCAAGCAGCACTGCATGGCAACAGTTCCCCCCTTCTAGCCTCACCCCTTCCTCCTCCCCCAAGTGATATGGCCCCAACAATTCTGCCCCACCATTAGAACAAGACTGAGGGATATGACCTCTCAGCTGAAAGTATAGGGATCCCTGGAATAAAGTAGTGACAAGGAATACAAAAGGAAAAACACAGCAGATTAAATTAAGCACTTGTTTAAAAGCATCATGGTTAAGAACTTCCAAACTGAGATTTTAACCCTTCTCTAATGTTGAACTATTTTAATGACATTCCAAAGAGGTAGCTGTGTGTGTTTGTCTAATTCAGCAAAACAAGCAAGGATTCCTGTGGCACTTTTAAAGATTAATAAGTTTGTTAGTTTTTAAAAGTATCATAGGAACCTTGTTTATTTTTAGGAAGGCTCAGATATTAGATTGTACTCCAGCAGCCTTTCATGGAAACATACTAAAATGCAAAACCTGGTGAGCCATAGCGCCCTACTTTTGGAGAGAGTAAGCAGGAACTCCTCCTTATGGCACACTGCATTTGAAATGCAAGTCTAAAACACTAATTTACATACTGATACTTTAGTGCTTTGGGGTATTAGATTTTCTGTGGGGCTGAAGGGGAGGGGAAACAAAGGGGAGCAGAGAAACAAAAACAGAAATCAAGTTCTGAAAGATAGTCATTTGAGTGCATATTCCCAATACAGGCATGAAAACTCCCCCGTTGTGCATATGCAAATTAGGGTTGCATGCATGAAACTTAACTACTTCCCACACTATGGATTTACCCACCACAGCCAGGTGGATACCATGAATACACTTGTAAGCAGGCAACCATGTAAGAGTGTGGGTGGACTGCATGTCATTTGTTCATTAATTCGCCCAGACTACAAAGATTTGTTGCAACACTTCCCCATCACACATGCCATATTGGACTGTATGTCAGCTTGGGGAAAGAGGGACTGAAGAGCAGTGACTAAAGCTGTTTTCTTAACTATTAGTAGTTGGCCTTCAGCTATATGGCCACCATTGCTGTTGATGTGAAGGATTCATCTGCCATGGGTGACAAAGACTCTGCCGCTGCCCAGTCTTCACCAGTTTTATTTGCCAACTCTTTCAGGTTTCATGACAGGCCCTCATGGGTACTGTAACAGGTAAGGGGAACAGGCCTGACCATACTTTGCCCTGAGAAGCAATCCTCTCTGCATGTGCACCACAGAAACTTTCATCACTGTAGTGAGAAAATGTACCAAAATCTCACTCAGAATGAAGTGGCCAGATCTGCAAACAAGGACCGGACTGCATTCAAAGCCACTGAACACTTTTACTTAGTCGGCAGAGCTGACTACACAGCACACTACTCTCCCTCTCTGGGTGCAGCACAATACCCTTGTAATGCTCCAGACATTTAGCATCAAACACCAGCGGGGAGAAAAATTAGCTATTTTCTACCTTTCTGCATTGCAATGTAAAATGCTTGCACAAGACAACAGGACCAAGCTTCTGATTGTCACTTTTACTTTTGCAGTTCTGTGGTGGATGCAATTACAAAAAATATTATATAAACCATGCAATCAAATTAGCAAGTTTCAAATATGTAACAGAACTCAGAAGTGCATGGTTTCCATCTGCTGCAGGATGAAAACTAAAAATCTCAAGGCAGGAAATCCAGCAACTATCAACTAAAGTTAAATAATTGCTAATGGAGGGATAGCAAGTACCACTGGTACAAATCAAGCCTGACAAATTACCTCCAATTAACTACTGTTTTGTCTGAAAGTATTTTATTCATGTTATTACCTCTAGAGTGCCTCTTTTAGTTGGGTTTAGCACCAGAAAACGTTTGAGAAGATTTTCACAGTCTGTTGACATGTAGAAAGGAATCCGGTATTTTCCCCTTAGTACTCTTTCTCTCAGTTCCTTGGGAGAAAGAAAGTAAATAATAGGAAGTCAATACTATTACTGGATTATTACAACACCTCAGTAGAGGTAATAACCACACCATACTCAATAAAGTGTAAATAATATACCTTTAAGTTCTGTCCATCAAAAGGAAGAGATCCACTCACAAGTGTGTAAAGAATAACACCTAAACTCCAAACATCTACTTCAGGTCCATCATATTTCTTGCCTTGGAAGAGCTCTGGAGCAGCATATGGTGGGCTTCCACAAAATGTGTCCAGTTTATTTCCAACTGTAAACTCATTGCTAAAACCAAAGTCTGCTATTTTAATGTTCATATCTGCATCTAGCAATAGATTTTCAGCCTGGGAGGAAAAAAAAGAAAAATACTGTGTTGTGTAAATTTAAGGTTTCTCTACAAAAGCTACTGCTCAATTTTTTTATTCATTTGTAAAGGAAAAAGCCAAAAACATATTGAAATTCCTTTTTAGTGAAAATGGTTAAATCTCTTTACAAAATTAGTCATTTTTACATACACTGAGATTTTCAAATGGAATGCATCACCTTCAGATTTATGGCACCAGATACACTAAAAGAGAAGCTAGCGATATGTATAACCTCTTTGGTTACTTCACTGAAAACTATTTGGTATTTCTGTAATTTATAAAGTTTCCATCTACTGCAACAAAAATGAGACTGCATTTCTTCAATACCACCCTTATCCATTAAATGCTTACAAAAGTTTGTAGTACAAAAAATTTCTATTTTATTTGTACAAAAAAAGACAAGATTTATGAAATGTGCCACATCTCAGTTTCAAGTACTACAGCTTTATATAGTTGCATTATAGAAATTAGAGCAAGCTTTCTCATAATGCCATGCATACCTAAAAGAAGTCACAACTTGATTGTGGGTTTTTGTATTGTCTACTAATATCTGTAACAAGAATCACCAAGCTTTCCACATTTGCTACTCAACTGTAATTTTTATATCACAACACACTCAGCTGGACTTCAACTAGTGACCAAGAGGTAAGAGGTTCCATCTTTCATGTGCCATCTAATTCCTCATATTAAAATATGTCTCATCTTCTCCTCCATCTCCCAAACAAATACTTCCATATTTAATATATTTTAATAGTGTTTAAAATCTTCATATATGCCAAGGGAAAAACTTAAAACTATTCTAATCCTTGTAGTCACATAGAATACTAGACACAGCTAATGAAACTACTGCACACAAACTTGCATAGTACTTTTCCTACTCACCTTGAGATCTCTATGAACAATATGTTTCTGATGGCAGTACTGCACTGCAGATACTATCTGGATAGAAAACAGGCCCAATTAGATAAGTGACACCTCACAGAAACAAATGTATAACCAAAAATTTCAATATTAGTTGCTAAAATTGACGTGTATTTATGTATTCATAGCCATGTAACCAACCACTACAACCGCCATCATATTCAGGGTAAAGTTACAGAAAGTCTAATTAAATGTAAGCTTATTATTCAACATACTGGCTTTTATTATACTTTGGGAAGGATTTCATTGTTATTATATGGCTGATTTTAGGGAAGTGCAAGTGATACCTTCTTTTAAGGTTGTAGAAACGTTTCCATTTCATGTCTTTACTCATTAATAACTTCCTGAAATTTGCCAGTATCTGCCTGAAGTTGTGTGGGATGTGCAGTGTTGGAGGGGATGTGTGTGGTTTTCTTGGGGGGGGGGGTACCCTTTGGAGGGAAATGGTTCAACTGTTTCAGTGAGAGAAATCACGTGTGATTAGCTAGCTACAGAGTCTTAAGTTACTTAAGGTTTGTCTTATCTTGAGTCAGGCAATGATCTAAGCACACCTTACCTCATTTATTTTGCACTGTATGCACCGTGTAGTGTAATCAAGTGAACATGAGGACACTCTGGTCTTGTTCACTATACTATGAAGTTTCATTTAATACAGCCCCTAAAGTAGTCTGCAACTGGTTTAGCTACCACAAGACATCTGCAAAGAACCTCTTGTAATTATGAACAGTACTACATCTACAATTTCTCAGAGAAGATGCATGAAGATTAACAAACTAATGCAACGGAGAAGGAACAACAGTATCTGTTACCTAATTTGTTACAGATTTCCAAAAGGCACAAAGAACTTGGTTCACTGTTTCTACATTAATTTTTACTCACACGTCATCTAACGCAATGTTCAATTGAGTAACGATGATCAGGCCATCACCTTAGAGGCCTGGGGATAAGGTAAGAGGAACTAAATGATATGCAGAACCCAAAACATCTTTTACGTGCAAATATGTGCTCCCTTACTCACAAAAGCAGCTTAAAATGAGAAGTAGCTGAGCATGGATATAGTTTTTGCCTCCTATACATAATAGACCTTCTACTGCAGCCTAGTCAGCCATGACCACACTATTCCAAAGTAGAGAAAACACTTGGATGACAGCAAGGAAATTGAGCATGTACCAAAATATTCCTCTTTTTATTCTGTACCCTCACATAACAGTGCCATGATTGAAAATGCCCTGAGAGAAGGATTTTATGATTAGTAGGACAGTCTAAAAATTCCTGTATACCTTCAGTTTATTTTTACTATTATGAATTCAGGTTTCTAGGACTGCCCTTCAGCGACCTCTGTTTTATAAACTTTTGGGGGAAAGGGTGGCTTAAGAAACTCAAGTTTGGAAATTTCTTTACAACAAGACCTGAAATCGAGATCAAACTCCAAAAACATTTATGCTCCTGGGACCACAGAGTATGCCTACAACAGAAACGATATACTTTCTCATAAAAGGATCTTAGATTTGTTCTCGGCCTGGATAATTTTTTAAGTTGGGCAGCTGTTTAATGACTTTCTTCCAGTACAACTGGATAAAGAAATAGCAGCTCCAGAAGTGAAGAGGAGAAATTAAAAGCAAACAAGACATATTGTACCATTGAAACCAAGCTCAATATTATGTCAGATACGCATTACAATTGCTCCTTCAGCTTTTTTAAAAGGTAACTATTGTCTATTTCTTAAATTAGTAGTGAATGGATTTAAAGTGAAGCCCAATTATGCTATGAGAATAACCCATCTGAAGCTACTACAGAAATGCAAAGTCTTATAGATTTACGTGGACTTCAGAGGGGTCAAGCAGGCTGTGTAGGCAGCTCTCTTTGCTAACTTTGTTCATTCATTTACATAGGGACAATGTGAAGAAATGCTAAAGCTTATACTTGAAAGGTAAGAACCTTGATAACTTTTGGTTCAAATTTCCTTTTCAGAGATGTGAACTTGAATTAAAAAACCAGGATTAAAGCAGGATAAATTGAACACAACATTGTAGAGGAAGTAACAAAATGTGTAAGTATTATGAGAGAACATTTAAAAAACCTTTCTGATTAAGAACGATGATAGTGGTGAAGAGTGAACATATTGGAAAATCAGATCTGACTGCTCAAAATTAGCATTTCTTCCTGTATGCCAGGAGGAAGAAAATTCCCTGATCCTTTTGAATCTTTGAAAAACTTGACTTCAATTACTGAGTTTGAATCTAAAGTATAACCCTTTGGATTTAGAAAACGGTACAGCCCAGCACTTGAGATCGGAATGACAGCTTCAGAAGCCAGTACATTGGGTCCATGGCAAAATTAAAAAAAACAAACCCTGAAACTGAAGTGGAGATTTTTCTATCTTCTTGTATGTAATCATAGAAGCCTGGAACTCAAACAAAAACAATGCACCCCAGGATTCTGTGAACATAGAGCCAAAATGGTTTTTACTTGCAAATCAATCTGTGCACTGCTTAAAGAATATTGTTTTCTGAGATGTGAAGTCTGCCAGTTGGATCTTGCAAAATTTGAGGATACTGCAGACACAGGGAGTATTCAAATGATCAGAGGAATAGTGCTTGCATTTAGTTTTTCTTCCATATTCTTATAATGGTTTATGCTGTCCTAAATGAACTGACCTTGTTTTTATGGGGACTGTAACATTTACTTTAGTGAAGTTATTGTTTTATCTGTTGAACTTCTCTGTAAAGTATATTTTTGCAGATATTACACACATTAAAGTAACAGACAGAAAACAAGCCAGTCGTTCCTACACTCCCACTGTTTCCCAAATAACTATAGTGGATACACTATTCTAGGCAAGACGACCAGACAAGCATAAAGGCGTCCATTTATGTTGGAAGAATTACTTCATGCAAAATTCCTTAACAAAATTGAAACTATACATAAGAATCATATGATCTAGTTTAACTGTTGTCCTTGTTGCCACTGTACTATAAGATTTTTAAAGTGAAGTTAACTCTGATCTTTTTTCTTATATCAATGTCCATGGATCTTGTGCATCGTAGAACAGAGTATTAATAAAACTGGTAAGGTAAATAAAGACTGGGGAATAACACCACATTTGCAAATAAGATTTCAGTTTATTATCCATATTCATGATTGTTTATGTCATTTATGTCAAAGTATTTCTAATATACTAGCATGTGACTAGATTAAATAGCAGTACATGCTGTACTGCTGACATTCGTCCTTAATTGCATTTTAGCACTCTAGATTCATTAGTTTTTCCCTGTTATTTAATGCCACAAAAAGTCTGCAAAACAGAGCCATGCCTGAAAGCACGAGGGAAGATTATTTGTTTTACTCACTTTATCAAGTATTTTTGTCATGCATTTTAATACTAAAGTTGAGGAGCTAGATTTGTCAGTTATCCTACCCACCTGTCTAAATTTAGCTCTTGCTTCCTTTTCCTTCATTCTTCCATGTGCAACCAGATAGTCAAATACCTCACCTGTAATTGAAACATATCAAAGATTATATAAGAACTGTCAAATATTTTAAAATACTAGCTAGTTAGTTTCAGAATCTAGGATTGATTTTGTAAGACTTACATATATTGTAAAGAGCTACAGAAATTTGACCTAAATTTTGAGTTTTCAGTTAGAATGATTTTTCATATGAATAAACAATCATAAAAGACACTGACTTTTCATTTTTGCAAAAGGCTCATGGCAAGAGCCCAAAAGAGTGATTTACTACTACTACATACTCTCACTGATAAAAGAAAGACAAACAAGAATTAGCAAACTGGGTGACCGGATGAAGGTGAAATATTTGCTTTCAATTACTTATGGTAGAAAATGAGCAGCATGCCTTTCTTTTTAAAAAAGACCTGAATTCCTCTCAGATTTCCGTAAGAAAAACATCTCCATATCACAGAGGTAGACTGTCTTAAGTCGCATCTATAGTATAAAAATGTTCAAAGGTAACTGTAAATATGGTTGTAGCCTCACACAATTATATAATTTATCTAAGTGTACACAAATAATATTGCTATGATGGAAATGCCTATTTCCACCTGGGATTAAAGTAAAATGCAGTTTTGATAATAATCATGCTCATGAACACAGACTGACATGAACAAACCACTATTTAAACCATCATGTATAAGCCACCGAAGAAAAGCATCCTGGCAAAACAAATACTTGGGAGACATCCAAAATCTAAAGGAAACAATGCAACATGACTGAGGACATTTGAAGGACACAAAAGCAAAGTAAAACTGATAGGGGTTGCATTTTTATACAAACAATCAATGTCATGCATTTTATAACTAGTTGCCATCTAGCTAGTGAAATATTGACTTGTTTGTTAGTGCATGACAAATATTTTTTCTATTGAAAAACTGTAGGCCTTAGAATTGGAAGAGGTAATGCCTTCACGTACATAACTAGGTATTTAGGTATAAATAAGTCATTCAGTTCAAATAAGCTAAGTACATAAAATCAATATTTAAATAATCTCATGTAAATAAAAACAGCTGAGGGATATGACAAATGCAGATAAAGGGGAATTTTGGGAACTGAATCCATATTGGCACACAGTCATCTATCTGCTACTACATTTTCATATAAGATGCTATGTAAATATGTAACTGTACTGAGTGCTTGTGTGCCAAATACACAGGCCTCTATCATTTGAGCTAAAACAGCAGTCTCAAACTCTGATCACCACGAGGGCCGCATGAGGATTAGTATGGTAGCCCAAGGGCCACACCACTGAGACTTTTCCATATAATGATATTGCAAATATTGGTAATGATCATGTAATTACGGGCAGGAAGGAAATAGCTCTAGGGGCCGTGTGTTTGAGACCCCTGAGCTAAAAGGAGACTTAGTTACCTGTTGTAGTTTTAGGCCTTTTGTCCTCTATAAGCCAGTCACTAGATGGCAGTATCACTTCACTTTTATGTTAAAAAACTAGAAGGGAAAGTTGCACACTTACTTGTCTGTTAAACGTGCAACAGTCAAAATGATAACTGCTAGAAATCATTAGAAAAGGGATAACAATCACATCTTCGAATTCTGCATGCAGTACTGGTCACTGCATCTCAAAACACTTCACTGGAATTGGAGGAAGTATAGAGAAGGGCAACAAAAATGAGTAGGGGTATCCAACAACTTCCACGTGAGGAAAGGTTTAAAAGACAAACTGTCCACCTTAGAGATGACTGAGGAGGACTTAAGGAAAGGTCCACAAAATCATGAATAGGATGGATAAAGCGAATAAGGAAGCATTATGCACCCCTTCACATAAACCAGGCATCATCTAACACAGGCCTTGGCAAATGTGCCGCGCACCTAGCTGTGTGGCATGTTACAAGCCCCCCTAACTGAAAACACATTGCCACTTTCAATGGTGATGCAGGGAGAGGCACTCTGCCTCTGAAAAACTGCCACTGCTGTGGCTGTTCAAGGCACAGAAAAAAAGCCACACACCGCTGGAGGCACTGGCAGCTTTGTGAGAGTGTGCGCGTGCGTGCTGCCAAAGGGCTTTGCATCCCCTGTAGTACCATGGCACAAGTAGGTGCCAAGGTACAATTCCTGTGCATCCTGGTGACCGGGCACTCAAGTTTTGTCAAGCCCTTATCTAACGAAATTTATAGACAACAGGTTTTAAACAAACATAAGGAAGTATTTCACAAAATGCATAGTCAACCTGTGGAACACATTGCCAGAGGTTGTTATGAAGGCCAAAAGCATAATTTGGTCATAAAAGAATTAGATAAGTACAAGGAGGACAGGTCCATCTACAGCTCTTAATTAAGATGGCCAGGGATACAACCCCCGTGCTCTGGATGTCCCTAGATTTCTGACAACTAGAAGTAAGAACCTGAGAACAGGGAATGGGTACCTTATCCTGTTCACTCCCTATGAAGCATCTGGCATTGTCCACTGGACTGACCCAGCATGGCCATTCTGACGTTATTATACCTTTCCCTACCACTCGTCCTGTTTAGACAAAGTCTATGCATCCACAAATTCCTAGGAATTCAAATACAACTGCACAAACACAATTTATATAAGCACCCACAATCTTTATGAATAACATGATACCCCAGATGTGCTGTGCATATACACCGAGGCTCAAATGGTGAAACTTTGCTTCCCAGTTTTGGAGAACAAACCTTTATGTTCTTCAATGAACATATGGCTCAAATATTTCTGTGTGATTCCCACCAACAGATTTTGACATTTATCAACATAATACATAAATTTGTTCAATGACTGGGAATTAATTATTCAAAAGAGGGAACCAGTGGAGGAACTTTAAAAGGGTGTTGCAGACACAGTGTACATGAGATGGTATTTTGTACTGAAGGACCTTCTGCTAGTGAGAGTTTGAGCTCTCAGATTTCTTCCTCAGTTCTGGGAAATGTACTCAGGGTCTCACAGCTAAATACAAGGTGGAACACATTGTTTAGCCTAAGTAGTTAAACATTTCAAAGGATTATTCAAGGTGAAATGGCTAGTATGAGGGTCAGAAAGAAGAATCCAGAAGATTTTGTAACTGTGGATCTTACTTTAATTAAAAGGGCCACTTTTAATCAGGATACTCCATATGTCACCAATATTCAAAAATGGAAAGCACAATGTCGAAGTGCTGGTGATTTGAAATGCAAAGGCAAACATTTGCTGCACTTTTTGATATGGACAGGCTCTTACTTCATACAAAACTACATCTGAATATATTTACTGTTATCAACTATCACATCCATTAAACCACCTTGCACAAATTCTTCTCTATTGTGATTATCCTTATTCTTCTATTACAACTATGTTTGATCAACAACAAAAAGATTCCCTCTGGATTTCAATAAACCTTGCCTTACCTGTCTGACCAAACTGACAGAGGTATTTTACTGTTTAAAAAAAGCTCCCAAAATATTAACATTTCACCTGAAATGTTGCATTATCATGAAATCAATATTTCTTGTTTTATGATGCATTTGTATCACTTAAAGAGAAAATACTCACCTCCACTTGCATACTCCATAATTAAATAGAGAGTTTTTTCCGTTTCAATTACTTCAAATAATTTCACTAGAGGAAAAAAGAGCAGTTATTTACAAAAATGATTACAACCAATTACAACAGTCTAGTTTTTTATGGTCTTTATGGAAGATTCTCTCAAAGTGAACTGCTGCTGCTCAACAACATGAGAACAACTTTTCTTAAAAGCAATTACTTCCATTACTTGCTTCTAAATGGAAAAACTGAAATGCTTTATCAGCAGTACACACACTGGGCTGGACTATTATGAACATACAATTCTGGCATGAAACAATTTAGGATCTAGTAAGCAAAAAGTCAATTAATTTACTCATAACTCCCAAAACACACAGTACTGTAACAGTAATTTCTATATATTACATAGAGGGTAGGTTGTTAACTATTGTTTCAGACTGTCTACAGATTCCAACAGACAACATTACATCACTTTAATTTTACATTCTGAGGGTTCTTCTGTCCCATGGAGATAGCTTTTTAACAACCGTACTAAATGATAGCTTATATTCTGGAGCACAATTATGCAAAGTCACAAAGAACCATTTGTAGTAACATATGTGACTGTATGATCACATTATATACAGGGCTCCAGACAGAAAGTATTTAACTCTTTCAATGCCACTTTTCATTTATAATAGTGCATAAGTGTGGGAAGGCAAGTCTCTGCAGCCAATGATATGACTAAATACTCTCCATCACCATTTTAAACAGGCTCCACCGTGCAGAACTTTCATTAAACTTCTACACAACTACTTCAACTTTAAAAAAAAAAAAACCAAACCAACAATTACTAGGCTTTCCATAACTGTTATTCTTTGAGATATGTGGCACAGGTCCTATCTACTGTAGGGTGTGTGCAGATGGGAAGTTCTTTCCCTTAGCAGTTCCTATCAGCACACTCGCATGCCTTGCATGATGGCACAAAGGCTAAGCTGGCCAACACTCCTCCTCAGTTCCTTGTTATCAGGAAGACACTGATAAAGAGGAGGAGAAGGATGGGTCACAGACTGGACACATGCATCACATCATGAACGGTAGTTATGGAAAGGTTAGTAACCAAACCATTTTTAATTTGATTGCTTACAAGTGTTCATTCCACTATAGATGACTCACAACCAGTCCAACCGGAGTTTAGGTGTGTATTTAAACATGGACTGGAGGACCACTCATCCACATTTAGTGGTGTCTTTAGGCTGCTGAGAGATAGTGTAAGCCCTACACTGCATAGAGAGGCAAACGTGTGACATGATGACCAGGTTGCTGCTTTGCAAACATCTAATATGGGCATGCTAACCAGAAATATTGCTGAGGTTACTCAGAACTTAGTCAAATGACTCAATACTTTCTTTGGAGACTTTACATAACACACACAAGTGGGTACCCATGATGAAATCCTTTGCATGGAAACAAGACTTCCCCTTGTTCTTTCCACAAATGCAACAAACAATTGAGATGAAGATCTGAAAAGTTCAGCCTGGTTCAAATAAAATGCTAAAGCTCTTCTAATTTCCACAGGTCCTAACCCTTGTTACCATGTAACTCTAGGGAGAAGGCCAATAAAATTGCTATGGAAAGTGGAAACCATTTTCTTAAGACGACTTAGGTTAAGAAAGTAAAAACTGTTTATGGAGGATCTGATAGTAGTATCCCTCAACTCCTACTCTCCTGGCCTATGTAAGGGGTACTAAAAAGACTACCTTCACTGAAAGATGCAATAGACAGCAGGTTATTAGAGGCTCAAAACAAAGCTGATGGGTCCCCTATTAAGACTAGATTCAAGTGTCATGGTTCTATACTTACAGAACAGCCTATCTAAACACTTTAAAAATCTTAGTCATCAGGTTGGAAAAAGGCCACAGGTTGATAAAATGCCTATATAACTGCTAAGTATGCCCTGATCATGCTAAATCACCAGTCCTTAAAGTTCCAGGTACAGTAGACAGTCTACCACTGACCAAACAGAAACTTCTTAAATTTAGTAAGGTAGAGCTGTCCTTTTCTACTGATCAGAAACATATCCCAGACTTCCGTAGAGCAAAATTCTTCTGCCACTGTTAAACATGAAGCCTCCACATGACTGGGTGTAGGACCTAAAGATTTGGGGGTGAAGACACTTTCATGAATCTGTAAAATTAGGTGTGTGTGAAACCAGCATGACAGCGAGGGACTGACAGAGGCCCAAGAGCTGTGAAAACCACTGCTGAAAGCCCCATAAAAAGGCCTTATTCTGCCTGACCTTGCACAGAACTCTGGATGAAAGAGGGATTAGGGAGATGGGGCACATATTCCAGGAACCTCTCATCACAGCAGTGTAAAACATCTATCAATGAACTAAAAGTGACCATCTTGCAAGTGTGAAAAATCAGGACGGGGTGGAGGCTGAGGTTAACAGTTGCCTGTATAAGACAAGCCCTTAATATCAGGGCTGACCATAGAAAATTGGAATATCCGGTCACCCTAAATAAACCCGGGCTGTATCCTACTCTGCAGCAGAACTGGTGGCATTTTTGATCATTTTTTGCTGCAAACATTCACTTGAGTTTCCCAAAGCTGGAAAACAGACCTTGCGATACCTAGATAGAGGGACCACTCATGGTGACTGATAAATTATCTGACAGTATTTTGATGCCTTGGGATGAAGGCTGCCTTCAGAAGTACCGTTGTCTAGAGCCCTACACGGATACAAATATGTGGATCCATATCCGAACTGCATCTGCAAGAAATGGTCCGCGGACATCTGTGTTGTATCCATGGATGCGGATATAATGTGGATATCTACGGATATCTGCATATTTGCAGGGCTCTAGGTCTGTGCAGATAAAAATATGTGGATCTGTATCCAATCTGCATCCACAAGAAATGGTCTGCAGACATCCATGTTGTATCTGTGGATGTGGATATAATGTGGATGTCCGTGGAGATCCACAGATTTGCAGGGCTCTACATTTGTCAATGCAGAAGTCCCAGAGCAGGACTGCTTTTCAATGAAATAATGAGAACTGGACCCATCCTCTCTCGTTTATGTAAAACACAGCTGTCATCAGTCAGTACCAAGAAGTGACTTCACCTGATGTGAGGAAGGAAGGCCTTGCAAACTAATTGGATAGTCTTCAACTCTCTGATATTTTATTGGCAAACAGATTTTTGGGATATCAAAAAGCATGCAGGGGTTCTGGGTGAAGCTTACACCTCATGTCCAAGGCAACCATAAGTAAAACGAGATTGCTGAGGTCACAAAATAAACTCCTTTACAGCTATTGATCAAGTCTATGCACCTATCTAGTGTGGTTAAGATCTGATTTGGTACATATGCTAACATGTCTATGTAGTGCCTTTTTGGAGAATAAATCTTGACAACCAGCTCGACAGATATGGCAGCAGGCACTTATGTGGAGTATGCCAGTGTCCCAGCCACCTTGCACAGCTTCTTACTGTGGTGAGGGGATAAGACTAAGTCTAGACCGAGGCTTCGCATTGCATGAAACTTTGAAAGTGGTAGTAAGGTCCTGATCTTTGTTAAGTCCAGTGCTGCTCCAATAAACTCTGCTTTCTGTACTAGAGAAAGAATTGATGGGTCTGTGTTGACCACCAGGCTGAGCACACTGAAGGCTGATCAGGTTATGCTTATGATGGACACTATGGGCACCCTGGATTAACCTCTGATCTATCAGTCTACCAGTTCCACCTCTGGAGGAACATGCTACCACCACCATATGCTTTTTAAATACATGCATTGTAGCAGAAGAACCAAAGGAAAGCACAGTGAACTCATCACAGCAACTGCTGACAGTGATTCAGAAATCTTCCATGGCTCAAATGAATAGCCATGTGAAAGCAAGTGTCCTTTAAGTTAATAGCAGCGTGCCAATCTCCCAGCTTCAGAGAAGGAATAACGTGAGAGAGTAACCATTCAGAATTTCATTTTTTTTAAGCTTCTTTAACTGCCTCAAATATAAAATGGTCCCAAGACCCCTTTGTTTTCAGGATCAGTAAGTATCAGAGGTAAAACTCTTCCCCTGAATGATGGAGGGACCTCCTCTTCATCTCATAAGGAGCATCTCTGACAGCAACGCTGCCTCATGGGAGAGGTTCCTGAAGAGTATTCAGAAGAGGGAGGTGGAGAAATAGCGTTCTGGTGTGGCAGTGAAGCCAATGATATCAATACTTTGAGCACTGGCGCTGGCTTGGAGAGTCTCCTGACCTGCCCGTAACGGAGGCACTGAGAGGTCTGACAACCCTCCGACCCTCAAATGCCTCAGGAGTAGATGGTACCAGGAAACATCCTGCAGTGAGAGGTGAGATAGTACTAATGATGCAGATTTGCCTCTCAGTAGATCTGGAGATGCACTACTAACCAATTCTGAACTGCTCAATTCCCAGACAGTGGTTAGGACTTCTCAGGTGGAGGACACAGCACTCATTTTAGTAGGATAAACCTCATTCCAGGGGCCTCTCTTTTTGAAGCAGAGCTTAAAGCCCTTGCAAATGCCATACTTGTTGCTCATGAGCCTCCTCCAAGCACTGAAGGCAGTTGCGGTACACAGCTATATAATGTGTGCAATTGATAGGTTTCACTGAAGATTAGCAGAGGAAGGAAAGTAAGCACCAAAAACTTTCAGACAGTAATAGGAAGGAACTGAGGGAATTGGGTCTGGCTTGATTCTTTATGCCTGTCTCCAGTACGAGAGGCAGTAGAGCATGCTCATGTTGCTGCAATGGATAGCTCTAAAGGAAGAACTCCGACAACTGTCCACTGGCCCTAACGCATACCTACAAGCAAATGGGCATGTGCAATCACCTGAAAACCAAACAGTGTTACAGAGAACCAACGTTAGGAAAACATGAAATACCTATATTGGGATGATTTAAAATCTTCATTATTCTTACTTCTCTGAAAAGCTGAAATAAAAAAGATAACACAAAATCAAATAAACTAGTGGCAAAATAAACAATTTTCATTCATTCCTTTCTCAGAGGCTGATTATTTTGCTTTTTATACCTAACTTTTAGAGTTCCATATCTAAACCTAAGATAGAGTAAATGTGAGAAATAAAAGAATATTACAGTTATTTCAGTTGCAAAAGGACAGAATAAGCATTTAACAGATAACAGGAGGCACAATTAAGTGCTAACTTAAAAGTTGTTCTAAGGGGACACTGGATACCTCTTAAGAAAAAAGGTGGCTAAAATCTCTAGGTAATTGTTTTTCATCTAGTTCACTTCATAAAGTTTCATTAATAAGTTGTATACACTTCTGAGGATTGTATACTTACCACAGCATTTTCCTGTTCCAAGTACTGGCAATACTATGGCATGTCAAAGTATTTTATTTTAAGATAGTGAACCATCCAATAGCTACTTGCTGTTATATTACCAGCCATCAACTATTTGCATCACAAAAAGCACAACATTTTTTATTTATGCTGCTAAGAAGCAAGCACCAATGAGGACTAGATGGGGGAGAATCTCTTTCTTAATCCTAAAGGAAGGTCCCTGCGAGCAAGAATTACGGCACGATTTCAGGGTGATGATGTTTACTTTGCCACAGCCTATATTGTATTTGTTCTGTAGCTAGGCAGCCATCTTTTGCTTCTGAGCCTGTCAGTCCAATACTTTTCATGAACCCTATATTTACTTACCAAAATGAACAATGGCAAACAAAATCCACATCATTTCCCTTCAGTTATGACAAGTAGGGGATTATTTGTTCATGAATGTACAGACAATGTCTCGCAGTCACAGTGTTACTGATTAAACAAAATGTCCCTTCTTGCCTTCTGAATGGAGAGAACCTTGTTTAATTAGACCTCTGAGGGGATGTAGTGTTACGACCGATAACCTCTCTGTCAGTTCTGCTGAGGGATGGAGAGAAGAACATGCAAACAACTCTTCCCCATGATGGGGCTATGGGATTATTACATGGAAATTCCTCAAGTGGGAACTTTATTACCTATATGAGGACAATCTTGTATAGAAAATGGGAAGCTACGTGCGCCTTCTTATTTTTTCAGCAGTTGTCAAATTTGTCAATTATACATGCTATATATACACACACGTTAAACCAAAGTTTTATTTTTTTAGTGCCAAATAAGACAATTGATCCCCAATTTTCAAGTATCTAGTCAAGATGATAAATTATACAAAAGTAAAGCCTTGGACTACCGATGGATAGTTTTCTTAAAAGTAAAAGATGCAGTTGTTCCTTCTCCCTCCTCTTCACTTTGTGCATTTATTTTCCATTACACTGAAAAACTGACATGTAGGTCATGTTATTTTAGTACGTTGTACTGCTTTCAAAAACAAATTAGGAATGCCATAGAAAGTTCCCATTTTCTCTAAGACAACCTAAATACAAAATACACATCACCATAAGAACATCAATAGAAATGCATAATTCCTTTTACTTTGGAAATGTCTGTTCCCAGGAGGCTTGAGGGAAAGGGACACAAAGAATCCTCTTTTCAAGGCACCACTCTGACATCCTCCCAAGACTCCAGATAGTTGGCATTCTCAAGTAATTTTTTTAGTGAAAGCTACAATGGCTTGACAAGATGGGAAGAATCAAATGGTCTCATTCTAAAATCTAGCACTAGCCTCAGAGCTACACTAGTAACTTAAAAGACTATGATATGCTTAACAAAAAAGAGATCTAAGTAGAACACACAGCACCACAGGTGTGTGGACAAAAATTAGAAACCGTTCTGTGCCCAGAGGACCCTGCAGACGAAGATATAACATTAACGGATGACAATAAGAACATACTAGTTCTACTGAAAGCTTCCTTCAACTCTTATCTATCACTCATTCCAAAAATGTAAATTGTCCTCTTTTAACATGTCGTGTAATCTGCAGGAAGTAGCTGCTGAAACTATTACTAAGTGAACATTAAAATAATTTATATTTTAAAAAGGCTTGGGTGTGAGGAACAAAAGATCCAACAAAACTGATAAAAAACCCCTTCTGCCATTCAACAAACAGTAACATAACCAACATTTTTTTATCATAAATAATCCTAACTGTGCATAATCCCAATTATGTAGATCTGTGGGGTTTCATCACTTAGGGAAAGAAGGAGAAAAATGAGTAGCAGACACAATAGCAACTATGCTAAAACATGACAGAACTGTAACAATCTAGATGTGCAAATAGCTCAGGAGGATGCGTGCTATAAAGGCTTTGTGACACTTTCCTAAAATTAAAATTTTAAGCCTACATTCAGACTGATATAAGTAGTGATGCATGCAAACTGGAGTGTTGGCTAGTGGTTAGAAAAAGAGCTGATGTCCTGGTTCTATCTGTAACTTTGAACTGATCCACTGGGTGAGATACTGTTGGTTATCTGCACTGCGGCAGTGCTTGGAGGTTCCAGAGACCAGGACCACACTGTGCTAGGTACTGTACAAAAAGTTTATCCCTGTCCCAAAGAACTCTCAATATAATTATGAGACAATAAGTCCAGGCTTGACCCTTACTCTTCAAGCTGGGCACCTTAGTCACATCCCTTTTTACAGACAGATTGTGCAGCAGAAAGAATATTGTATATTTAAATAAACTGTTTGTAAATCGCGTTGAAGTCCTTAAATAAAAAGGCCTGTAAGTACCAAACAGCTACACATGCTTCCTCAGTCATCATTATATGGATTGTTAGCTTTAAAGAAACAAGCAATTTTCACTATATTTTGTAACTTTTTGCTACTAAGATATTTGACACACAAAAAATAAAAACTGATTATATATTTTTCCAGAACAATCTAGCAATGTAATTTATGTTAAGTTCCTCACTAGTAGGGAATTTCCAGTACCTAGTTATAATTCCTGTAAATCACTGCATTAACAATGTACACAAGATACATTGTATCTTGACTAGAATGACATGAACTTCTATAATATGGAAATTCAAAAAGTCATGTTCTATTTTGGAGAAAAGAGTAAGGCTTTTAGAAGAATTGGATTTCTCTGACTAACAATACTAGCATGGAAAAAATTACAAGAACAGGGAAATAGAGTATTAAAGATTCAACCTAAAATATGCAGCGGCAGCATAACAACTATGCTCTAGAATAGTGGTTCCCAACCTTCTCTCTGCTGTGGCACAGCTTGATACCTTCAAATTTTTTGAGGCACACCACTATTAAAAAACTCATGAATATTCAAACTTAAATTACTTATGAATATTCATAAATCATGGCACAGTGTTTCAGAAATGCTGCTTTGTGGGGTCATAGGGGTAGCAGAGCAGGGGTGGCAAAACAGGAGGTCAGGAGTCATGTGCAGTGGCAAAGCACGGCAGGGGTGGCAAAAAAGGACAAAGCCAGCCATGTGGGGAACAGCACAAGGATGGCAAGAGAGGACAGAGGAAGGGAGAACAGGAGTGGCTTTGTGGAGGGGGGGTGGGGGGGAAGCCTGGGGAGTGGGAAGGTATAGCACGGCAGGGAAGCATTGCACAGCACCCACTTCCCCCTTCTCCACAGTGGCTCCCTGCCACCCAGGGCAAATCCTCACCCCAGTGGGTCCCGTCCCCCACTCCCCCAGCTCCCTGCTGCCTGTGATGGACCCTCCCATCACTGCAGGGGCCAGACCTAGGCCTCCATCCCTCAGCTACCCCCCCCCCCAGCTCTCTGCTGGCTGGGCTTAAGGTGGAGCAGGGTTTTTAAGGTTGAGCCACCAAAACTCCATGTTCAGGCTGCTTGTGCTATTTTTAGGGGGACCCTAGAACTCTACATTCCAGGGCCTTCCTGGGGGTCAGAACTGCCTGCCTAAAAATAGAGGGCACTGGAACTGTGTTTGGGTGCCTTCCCCCTTACTTTAACCATGTGGCTGGGCTGAGCAGGGAGGGAACTTTAACTCCAGTTCTCGGGGATGCTCGCAGCACACTTGTTGGGAACCACTGCTCTAGAAAATAACTTGACTTTAGACAGCTCAATCTCAAGTTTCCCCTAAAAACAAACAAACAAGCAAGCAAGCAAGCAAGCAAACAAAACAACCTACAACATTTTGGACGCAAACCACAAATAGACAAGAAACTACTAGACGTCACTGCGCCATTATCATGATCACTGGCTCTACCACCAAAAGAATACTCCTAAATGGCTGGAGTGTCAGTGCTTAGTTACTAAGACACCTTCCCATCACCAACAGACTTCCACCTTTGCAAACTGCACTACACATCTTTGTTGTTGATTCAAAGCAGGCTACAAACTGCGCTACACAATCCTGATACTGAAAGATTAACTTCATATAATGTGCAGCAATCTTCTGATGCATTATCCCCCTATAAGCTTACAGCCACATGCATGTGTGGATGACTAGGGTACATATCGAACTGGTCCTTTGCACATACAAATTCTACTCACACTGGACATCCATATCTTCCAATTACATTTTCACCCCATGTTTTTGAAGGTATTGCAATAAATCCATGGACAAGCAATGATAATTTAAGAGTACATTATCACTCAATTAATCAATCACTCTCTTAAAACTTGGGATCTTTACCAAAAGTATCAGGTTAACAGTTTCATCCCTTAACACTGATCTCATCTACATCCCATTTTGGTGCTACTGGGTCAGATTCTCTTAACAAACCATTGATTTTCAGATACTACTGAGAAGCTTGGCAATTTTCAAAAATCAAAACCTAACCCAAGCTACTAAAACTAGCTACACAACTGAATGGTAAACACAAAAAATAAAGGAAGCATGAAAAAGATCAAGCAACAACAATGACATGAAATTGAGATGGAACAAGCTAAAAACTGAGAAGGGACCACCAGAGAGCACATATTTCTAATCTCGGGTTTTGCTAGTTTCTTAAATCCTGCGCACTGCAACGTTTGCTTTCTGCTTAGTGGCTACTAATACAAGCTAAGTCCAAGGTACAAGCTCTAGACAGTAAAGATCTTTGGAAGATACAGATATTGACTCTCTCTTCAGCTAGTCCATGCCTCTACCTTTTCTCTGCTCACCCTCTTTCCAACCCTTTTCACTTGTCACAAAACAAAAACAAAAAAGAGCTGTTCTGAACCTCCCTGATTACACAATACAACCTTTTGATCTTTCGCTCCATCTCTCCCCCAGTTCTTCCAAGATGTTCCGAGCAACTAATGAGTCATTTAGGTCAGTGACTCTCAACCTTTTCTTATTTGTGGACCCCTAAAAAATCTCAAATGGTAGTACAGACCCCTTTGAAAAACCTGAAATCGTCTGCAGAGTCCCACAGGGACAGGCTGAAAACCAATGCTCAGTGGTAACAAGAACCTTTCAATAACAATTGGACCCCACCAATAACATAACAATAGGACCCCTCCAACCCAGTGGTTTTTAGGCTATTTACAATTGTGGGCTGCATACACAGTGCTTCATGTGTTACGTAAGCCACATCCACACAATATACATATACACTTACCTATGTGGCCCCTGAGAATGTCACACTGGACACAGCTATGTGCTGATAAGGCCACAAGCTGCCTACAGGCTAAAAAGCAATGCCTTAGATCAGTGGTGCCCAGCCTTTGGCCCAGGGGCCAAAAGTGGCCTACAGGGGCTTTCAAAGTGGCCTGCAGCTTCCCTGCCACTTGCTGCAGAAGGAAGTCACTGCCTAAGGACCCTGGTGGATCGTGTTTCCACAGACATAAAGACTAGTGCTCAGCGCCCTGCTGTAGCCAGAGGGAGGGGAGCACTGATCTTCCATCTCCTTAGCTGTGGAAGGAAGTCACTGCCCAGGGTCCGAGGTGGCATGCACAGTGCTTCTGGATGTGTATGGTTTCCCTGCTGCAGCCAGAGAGATGGGAAATCAGCGAGGATGCAGCTTCCTCACTAAACGCCTTTCATCTGGATGCAGAAGGGGGTTTTACTTTTAGCCCACAAAACTGAAATTTTCTAATCATAAATTTAACAGAATGGCACTGAAGTGACAGACAAAAAGAGATGCTCATGGATGGAATATTTAATGAGCTAAACCACAGCTGGAAGAAAAAACACAACCAAAAGGAAGACAGAAGAGCTCTTTTTTTAGTTTGCTTAAAAGTTCAGCCCATTTAAGTAATAAAGTAAGAATTGCAAAATATGTGTAATTTTCTCTATTTGTGTCTTCTATATGTTCTTTATTTGAAGGATGTACACACAGGACTGAAAAACTGTACAAAATGCCTTTCTAAAGGGAAGTCATCATTAAGGTGAATGCCCAGGTGTGTATTTATTAAAGGAATGTGAGGGAGGTGCTTCTTCACAGACCTCAACATGAAAATTCAAGAGTCAGAAGAGGCAGGTAAAGGAAAACCAGATACAATTTATATGCAAGGTAAGAACATTTAATCAAAGAAACCTACCTTCTGAAGACTAGTTGGGTTCAACTGTGTTTTGTCAATTATTTTTATTGCAACCTAGAAGGAAAAAGTTTACAATCAGTATTTCCAGTTTAAACAACTGTAATCATGTTAAAAGCTAATAAGCGCTAGTATTAGAAATGCACGGCATAAAACCAGATAAAGATGATTAAAAAGAAATAGCTTTATTAAAAACAATTTTATTCAAATTATTTGGAGCAAATAACTTAAAGAAAGTAAAAGGCTTCAGTTCTGTTGGACATGTTGGACAAATAAGACAAAAAGTACATAATATCACAGCAAAGGTAAAGTCAAATGGTAGAAGGTAGATATATTGCACCTTAAATATTAGATACCGTACTGCAGGAAAGTAATTTTTCTCCAGATTATAATTAAGAATGTGAACTGGTCACATAGGTCACGGTTTTGGTGACTTTCCAGGACCTCTGTGACATCTGAGTTTGCAACTGAAAAGCTGATCACCCTTTTCGCCTGGTGCCAAACAGTTGATCTATACACCTGCCAGAGCAGTGGGCTAGAACAACTGCAAGCCCCAACAACTCTGTTTTCTCCTGGGGGAGTATTTTTAGTAAAAGTAAGTGACAGGTCACGACTACCTTGAATTTTTGATGATTTTCCACAACCTATCACCAACGCATACTAAAAGTGCCCATGACAGAACATTAGCCTTAATTATAATCTTATAACATTATGCCAAAATTATACTGGCAAACTGTGAAAATGTTTTAAAAGTAAAGTTTCATAGCAAATTACAAGTACTGCAATACAAACGTCACAGGAGCCAAGTTGACTTTTGGCAATACACTCAAGATTTATGTGCACAGCAGTCTTACATTGTTGATGTTATTCCCTCCTAGGTGAGAAATGTCATCTTATACATAAGAGATGAACTACACTGCATGAATTTAAACAAATTTATTCCATTACCAGTTTCCCATATCTCTGTATACATTGCACGTGAAATGTTCTGAATCAATTAATACTTCAAAATTGAAATGTAACAGTTCAAGAAACTGACCAAATGAAAATTCATTGCCAAGGCTATCATATACTATTAAGACATAAAATGATGTCCAATCAAGAGTGGGTAAGGGAGTAAGGCAGGGGAGATTGTGTTTCAACTCAGATACACAATATGTTAAGTAACTTCTTATGGTGACATAACCAGAGACCATTTACAGAAAATATTAGATCAGGCCCAACAACCATCTAGTCTTGTGCCCTGGTCTCCATGATGGCCAGTACCAGATGCTTCAGAGAAAGATGCATGAAATCCATAAAAGGCAGATGTTTCATAGAGTTGCCTACAATAATACCAGGTTCCTTTTCCATGTTAAATTTAGGATCTTGTAAGAATAGTTTACATTTTTCCTCCAATGCTATGATTTTGTATTTAGCAACACAACTTCACTTGCCATCATGTTTCACATTCACCAGTCTTTGATTTCCTCTCTGGTCTCTACTAACCAAAAAAGTTTGTCAGCTGCAAATTTTGCTACCTCACTGCTCAAAACTGTCCATTTATTCTACTTTGTTTTCTGTCACCTAATTACTTTCTGATCTGTAATAATACTTAGCCACACAAATAGTCTCTTGTGATGGACTTTCTCAAATGTCTTCTGACAATCTAAAACTGTAAACTTGTCATCCTTTTATACACCACTTTACTGAGACTTTTGAAGAACTGCAATAGTTTAGCCTTTTTTATTTATTTATTTATTTTTGCAGTACTGATCAGATTGATACAATGCTCTTCCAGCTGTTTTACTATTCTCTTTTTAATTAGTATTTCAACCAGTTTGCCAGGAACAAATGTACAGCTTACTGGTCTATTTTCCGAGGTCACCTCAAAACCTTATTTTTAACATAGATAAAACATTTGCTGTCCTTGAACTCTCTGGAACAGCAGATGTTTTAGAGAGAGAATGCATATTTCTGTCAGCAGCTCAGCCACACCAAACTTATGCACCTTCAGAACTCTTGGATGTGTACCATCTGACACTGGTGACTTACTGATTTTTAAATCATCAATTTGTTCCAACATCTCTTCTTCTGACACCTTAGTCTTGGATAGTACCTCATCTTTATTGCCAGAAAAGGGCAGTTCCAAGGCAGGTATCTCCCCAATATCCTCTGCAGCAAAGATCGATGAGAAGAAATCATTTAGCTTCTCAGCAATGTCTTTATTGTCCTAATTGCCCCATTAACCCAATGACTTTGCCACAGGCTTCCTGCTTCTGATATAAAGAATTTCTTCTGTATCTAAATCCACTTAAGACAACCATTGTGAAAGTCATCAGTCTAAAGGATCGGGATTCAAACCAGACACCCATTTCTACTGTGCCAATTAATACACCTTTTATAGTTCCAAAGGGACGATTACCGCCCAAGACTATGTGCTCCACCATCTCCGTATATTTCTCGTCAGAATTATTATATTGAAGTTCAAAAGGGGTAGCCATGCTAGTTTAGTTCAGCAAAACAAACAAGGAGTCTAACAGTACTTTTAAAGACTAACAAACTTATCACATGAGCTTCCATGGGAGAAAATTCCATCTTTAAGCATCCTACAAAGTTGGATTTTCTCTGACAAAAGCTCATGCAAGAAATACATTTCTTAGTCTTTAAGGGTACCACAGACTTCTTGCTCTGTTTAAAGAAGCCTGAATCCATCGCCATGACGTTTTTTTTTTTTAATCATTTGATGCTTTGCCAAATGGGATTTTTGCTTCATTTTACTGTGACAAACGTAAGCACATTTGTCTCTAACAAACAGGAGTCCTGTGGCTCTTAAAGACTAACAAATTTAAATAAATTTGTTAGTCTTTAAAAGTGCCACAAGACTCGTTTGTTTTGCTGAATGAGACTAACGTGGCTACCCCTTTGGAACTTGTCTCTATTTAGAGAATGTAGTTTAATTCAATTAAGAAAACCGCAATAAAAAATTAGCTGTGTAAATTGGATACATTACTTTCTTCCAGAGTTCATTTCTGTGATTCATGTGCAAGAATATTCTAAATACTACACATATCCAAGGCCAGAATACTCGTTCCCACTTCCTGTGAACACTTATCTTCAAATGAAATATTTTCACCTTTGCTTAAGTTATGCTACCCTCTGATTTTATGATCTTATTGAGATTACAACAGTTAAGCCGACATTAGTTGAATGAAAGGTTTCCAACCACCACCTATGCACTTCAGTAGGCCTCATGTACACTTCAAAATGGTATAAAGTGGAGCCTAGGCTAAAGGCCTTGTCCATGAATTTGGGGAACTGAGATCCATTTGGTCATTACAGATCCCTTGGCACTTGTGAAACAGAAGTGGTTAACTTCACTGTCCTGACTAAAGTCCAGCTGAAGAAGTCCCTGTCCATAATTATTGAGGCAGTGCCAGTTACATGAGAAACTCTACACTTTCTTTCCTATGCTATTGTAACAGTGTTACCAAATGATGTTGAACACATTCTACATGCAATGTTTTATCCCACAGGAGGCTACAGTGAGCCTTAACCAGACTATATAAAGCATATGTTAGGACAGAGAGATTACTTAGCCTTCATAGAAACTGGAGGTCTTCAAGATGGGTGGTACCCATCTATGTTCCACTTGACACATATGAGCTCTATGCACCTGAAACAAAGATTTTTGCTAGCTGTATCAGTTGGTCCACACTTGCACCTTCCTCTTTCTTGTGGTCTGAACTAAGAGCATAAGTGGCAGTGTGGACCAACCACCGCTGCACTTCTCTCCCTACCACAAATCATGTTTAAAGGATCCGAAGAAGGGTGGATAGTAAAATATTGATACGGGACCACACATCTCAAAGACCACCAGTTTCTGTACAACATAACATACAATCATTTAATTACATTATTTATTGTAGTTACTCCATACGTAATCAACATCTGATGACTAGATTTAAGTTGTAATATAAATATAAGAATATGTAAAAAAGTACAACAGGGATAGAGAACTGATAAACATATATTATTCATATATGCGTTAGGTCTATAAGATAAGACACAGGTGTGTCAAACATGAGGCTCATGAACCTCTTCCATCTGGCCTGCAACTGCACTCTGTAAGACCGCACTCTCAATAACAGTGGTCTCCCGGTACAGTGGAGTGAAATCTCGCAAACCTAGTGCTCTTTCATGCAGTGAGACTGTCAGGTCTCATGACTTTGTGGAGCTCTGGGTATAGAAGACTGCACTCCATGGCACTACAAGACACACTGTCTGTTACGAAGAGAGAGTGGTACTGTGGAGCGCAGTCTCCCATACACAGCACTCCATGAACCACAAGAGTGTAGACCCTGGCATTTTGATTTATGATATGCATGGCCCACTTGAAGTACGTTTAAGTCAAATCTGGCCCGCCATAACAAATGAGTTTCACACTCCTACATAAAGACTTATCCTGGAACGATGTAATAATGAAAACAAATGCTGGAATTTCATGGTTTCTCTCCATCTTCATTCATTTATCTGTAAGTATGTCACTGATTAACCATGGAATAAGATTTGCAATAAAAGGACAACTGATAGCAATGACCACAAAAATATTCACAAGTTATTCGCTGTGCGTTCCTCATTTCCAAATCCAATGGTATCACTCTCCTAATTTTGAAACCAGCTGTTAGGGAGAGCAAATTCTGACCCAGATCTCTGTGGTCAAAGTTATCTCTGACAATATCAACCTATCAATATGACACAGGCTACAAGGTAATTAAAATATTTTCTATCTTCTAGTTCTGTCCCTTATGTGGTAACTGAGAAGCAGCAGTCAATGTGAAGAGGAGTGCAAGGACCTCTGTGGGACAGATGACAGGAACACTGCTACACCAACAAATTCACTCGCTGCAGAAGTCACACTAGGACACAATGCCTCGTGAAGGTATGGACAATGCTTTGGCATTGCTTTGCAGATTCTGATGAGCAGACCATCTTGAAGACAGGTGACTGAAGTAACTTAGGCTCCACAGCAGGGGTTCTTAATTTGGGGTGCCCTGCATCCCTAGTCCAAGGGGTCCAGGATTAATGTATAATTTAAACATAGAACACCCACCCAATATACTTCAAACATGACGTCATGACAGATTTTTTTTTTGGCGGGGTTGTGGGGTTACCACTTATCACTGTAGGAGGTGCAGAGCCTCTAAAAGGTTAAGAGCCCCTGCTCCACAGTAAGCTCTCAAACCCTGTAACCCTCATTTTTTTTTATCAGGAATCCATTTGAAAAGGCTTTGGAAAGAGATTGCTTTTCTTTCATCCATTCTACAATGACATAGAATGGTCTAGGCAATTTCTTAAAAGATTTTGGTTCTTTGCAGGTACACAGCTAAGGCTTCCTGGACATCCAGCGAATGGCACTTTCGGTCTACACTACTGACATGTGGTTGTAAAACAAATGTAGCCAAGGTGGATTGAAAATAATGAAAATCCAGAATCATCTTGAGGGTAAAGTCAGAAAAAGTAGTTTTAAAGAAATAATATCCTTAGGATAAGTTCCAGAGGGTAGCCATGAGTCTGTACCTAGCAAAAACAACAAAAGTCCTATGGCACATTAAAGACTAACAAATTTATTAGTCTTTAGGGTTCCACGGGACTTTCATCGTTTAACCTTATGGAAGGCTGCGTACGGGGGACCTGTTACAGGAGCCGTCAGGTCATCCATTCTTCTAGTTGAAGTCAAAGTCAATTAAGTGAATTACAGCACATGAAGCCGTGCAGTTAAATGGAGCACTTGTTAACGATGAGTATCAGACTGAGGTGCCGTATGTCAGAGAACAGGAAGAAAGGCTCTGTCCAGTACCTTTAAGAAAGTATTCTGCCAGTTAACTGTATAACTTCCTAGTGCACTACATCCTACTATCGTTAAGGATAACTTGGATTGCCTCTGAACATGTTATTTATAGGTTTAATGCTCATTCAAATACTAGGTTATCAAATGGAGGAAAGCCAAGCTGGGATGTCTAATCCTATCATTGATCAGAATCAGTAGGTCTTGAAAGTTCTGGATACTGATGTATGGACATACCAAAATATTAAGGAGGCTAGGACAGCATAACTGTCTGGGCCATCTGGGACAATCAGTACAATTATCACCCCCTCTTGTTTGATATTCTTGAAAACCAGACGAAATAGAAGGCTGGGTAGGAAGGCACACCTTAGGTTGGGGTGGACAAAACTGGCTCACAGCTAGGCACCAGCAATTTTATTTTTGGTCACCAAATAGTGCTCCTCCATTACATTTCTCCAGTGGAGTTAGGCAACAGGTTGCTAAAACTGGTCACCATGGTGACCAGAAACATATTATTTGTCAAAGCCTATCTTAAGTATCCTGATCAAAGACCTAGAAATGCATGGCCTCTTGAAGTCCTGAGATAGAGCTCCCCTAGAACAATAAGCCATGCATTTTTTGTTCTCTTAGGTCCCAAATCAGAGACCCCATTGAGGAAATGTGCACTGTATATAAACTCATATAGTTCCCTGTAACAGTCTCGTGAGAAATGTCTGCTGCAGCTTGTCTGCCAGTGTGCTGTGTCCCCCCGTGTGGCACAATGCCAACAGGGTAATCTGGTGTTGCTTACACCAGTTCCACAGATTGATCATGGCTATGCATAGAAGGCTATAGTCTCCTTCCCCTCATTTGCTGTTATATAAAACTGTTCCATTGTCTGACATCATCTGGACTGAATGTGAGCAATTGTTCACAGGCTTCTTGGACTGCCTATAGTTTAACAGGCCTACATGTATCCTGGAATCCTGTGGACGATCTCCCCTACACTATATATTTGTCCTCACAGGTGCCAAATGGGCATGAGTGGTGCGGCAGCCAATCAGAATCCAAGAGCCCAGTATTAAAAAAGAAAAAGGAGTAGTAGGCAGACCAGAACAGTCCCTCCCTGGAACTCAGGAAGGGAAGGCTGCCTGCCTAGTATGTTGAGGGAGATCAGCACCCTCAATGGGAAAGTGGCTGACAGCCATGGTTTGCAAAGAGCAGTAAACTAAAGCAGAGGTGGTACTGAAGCCCTGACATAAGGGAGAAGGTACTGGGAGGAAACGGGAAGGAATCAGCCCAGGAAAGGCTACCGGGGGGGGGGGGGGGGGGGAGTCTCAGATCCTTTGGCTACACTGAAAGACCCATGCAGCTCTGCTGTCACCACTACCCTAATCCTACACTAAATTATACCCAATAAAGTTAAAAATAAAGATAAAAATCAGGTTAATTATCAAAATGACAAAAACCAACATTCTGCTGCACCAAGATACATCTGACATCCTGGAAAGAAAGAGAGGCAATTCTTTCATCTGCTGCACTAAGTAAGATTGACAAAATGTCAGCCAGCCCTTAAGAAGAGAGACCCTAACATCCATGATGCAACGTCTACTTGCTAGAATTTGAAACACTGGACACTGTGGCCAATGTTGAAGGAATGCAGTCGATCCTATGTTATTACTTTTGAATATCAGCCACGCTCTCTCAGACATCACAAAGGAATTGTTGTGAGGGCAGCAGAATGAGGCTAGCAGAGTAGAACTTTTCCAAATATTCTCTCCCTCCCTCAAATGCTAGACCTTGAGATAAAAGATTCCGCCAATGTACCAGAACAAGGAAGATCCTTCTGCTGAAATGATTAGGTTAGGAGAATCAAGCCTATTTGGCAAAACAGTACCACCAGAATTACTATAGTTTTCTCCCTCTTGTTCTAATGACTCATCTTCAAAAAGTGGAAAAGATGATAATTCTTGTGCCAAGACTAAAATCAGGCATCTTTAGCTTTGGCCCTTGAGTCCTTCTGATAGGCAAAAATATAGGAAAACTTTGAGACTGAAAAGAAACAAACTAGAACTACCATTAGCGAACCAAATGTTCATGTCAGGTTTGTGGAAAATCTGCAGAAAAAGCCTCTACGCCTTGTTTGTACTATCTTCCTCCTACTGTTCCCGTCATCAGAAACATTTAAGTTTTCCTGATTCTTTCTGCTCAGGACCAGCTGCAGTTGTGCCTCCCTCTGGTGACAGAAGCCTTAAAAGTAACCCTCTTGCTAAGTGAGTTGTGGCAGACATCCCTCCATTACATGGAGATACAACTGTTGCTCATGATGGGAAGCATTGCCATAATGCATCATCCTATGCTCCAAATGTCTACAACAGGTCTCCTGTCTCTTTTGAAATCTATGACCCTCCAATTGTTTTTGTTTCCTGAATGGACATTGCAACCCTCTAGGCTATCCTTCAGTCATAAACACTATTCTCAGTGAATCTGTTGTACCTCACATACTAGCATTGTGAGTTCAGTACTGTTCATAGGAGTGGGACACTTGATATTGGGAGAGAGAAAAACATGGTACAGAAGAAAGCTCTGAAGTCTCACTGAGTCTGGATTTGTTGAAGGGAACACATACATGACACCATTCCCAAGTGTGACATAACAAATGGCTACTGACATCACTCGGAACCTATTAACCACTCAAACTAGAGTTCTTACTTTTTCCTGTCTTTCATGAAAGAGAGATGGTTACCTATGTCATTCCTATTTATAGTCCCAAATATTGACTCTTCCACGTAACATCTGCTAGCACTTTTCCTGCTTCAGGACAAAGTCATATTTCTCCAGAGTCTGGAATGCTCGCGGAGAGTTTTCTTCTGATGTATCTTTGGACTGTACTCTGATTATAGATAAGGAGATAAAGGTGCCTTCCTTTCTTATGGTAGCATCCTCATAAATACTTTGGGAGCAGAACCAGAACAAAGCAAATGGCAAAACCCTACACTAAGAACGTTGTCATTCCAAAGTAAAACAGGTTCCTCCTGTTGAATTGTCAGATTGGGTAAGGAGAGCTTGCTATAAATAGAAAGATTGCCTATGCTCAGTGCACCGAACAGGTGTAAGCAAATATTGACCTTTCTGATAATCTATTGAGGTATTCTATTTTGCGACTATTCTGATCCTAACAGATTTCCTTTTGACTGAGAGAACAAAGTAGAGGCCATGGCTCTGTTATTTTGCTTCATAGCAGATGACAGATAGCTTTATAATTCTGATTCTTTCCCTGGTAGGATGCTGATCAAGATGGGATGATACACACTGGGATCCATCACCATTAACATTTTCAAAAGCACCTATGTCCTTTAAATGACAAGTGCATAAATTTAAGTGCATGTCTTAAAACGGCTCTTGGGATTTTACATCACACAAATCTCTTAGGTGCTTTTGAAAACATATTAGCTCTGTTTTAGTCTGAGCTTTTTTGGGATATTGTTTATTATGGCCTGCTGTACCTGAACAGCTGGAAAAAAATGCAGAATTAGTTGAAAAGTCTCTACAACATTCTAGTAACTTCAGTACTTACTGACCTGAATTGATAGATTTTTTTCCCTTCTGTTCTTCAATTATCACGGGCATAGTTTTGGGGATTTTTTAAATACAGAAATCTAATACACAAAGGTACTTTCACTGTGGCAACACTAAACTTCACACACAATGTTAAAACTTTATAGAGGAGGGATAACTCAAAGGTAAGTTAGTTTTTAGAGTAACATTTTTACCCCTTAATGCTAGAAATCAGAAATTCTCTCAGTGCACAGCTCAGTGACAGCATGACCAGCGGCACATAATGCTGATCATACTTTAAGTTAAGAAACATCATTGACCAAACTAGTTGGTATATGACCACAAAACCAACGGATTAGCTTCAGTAGTTCTCAAAAAAGGGAGGAAAAAACACTGAGGATGATATTTAGACAGTCATCTGTGATTATACGTGCACTAGGACAATGAAATCTCATATTTATATGAAACCTTGTGACACTTCAAAGCACTTTAGAACCTAGGTTTACAAGGACATATCTCAAGTGTTTTAAGCAAATTTGAAGCTTCTCATTTATTTTGGTCCCGAGATTACTAAGTTGCACACAAATATGAGACTTTTTCACTTTTACTTTTGGAAGTTTTCTTCTTCAGAAATGCAGCATCATGAAACCAAGATTAAACAAAGATTTACACCAAAGGCAAAAAAGTACCCTTCACTTTACATCTTTTTCATGTTACATCCTACCTTTGGGGTCCAGGGTATTACAGCCACTAAACCATATTTAAAAGCAAAATGCAATATCCTGCAACAGTTGTTTTGCATACAAAATGATGACTATCATTAATGCAAAGTGAATTTAAGTAGGTGTCATATCACCTTTCACTCATCTGAGACATGAGACACCTACACATACTCCAGTACCTTTGATTCTCTATTGACTCAGACTGGGAAATGCCACTGATTAAATCACAAACCTTACCACATTCAGGAAGTTGGTTTTCCTTGTGGATCTTGGCTTCTAGGGTCACTTCAACGGCAACCCCACAATGCAAAGGTTCCGTACAACCTATTAATCTAAGTCAACAAGAAGTGATGCTCCCAGACTACTACACTGGGCAGCATAGAATAGGGAGCACATAAGCAACCCTCAGTGGTGAAAGAGAAGGTTCAGGACTATTCAGAAAAGGCAGACAACCACAAGTCTGTGAGGCAGGATGCACTGCATCTGATAGTACTGAGGGAGTTGGCTGATGTGACTGCAGAGCCATTGGCCATTACCTTTGAAAAGTTGGGCATCTGGAGGAGATCCCAATCAATTGGAAAAAAGCACATACAGTGCCCATCTTTTAAAATGGGAAGGCAAAGGATCTGGGGAACTACAAACTAATCAGCCTCACCTAAATCCCCAGAAAAATTATGAAACAGGTCCTCGAGGAATTCATTCTGAGATACTCAGAAGCTAATCAGGAACAGTCAGCATGGATTCAGCAAGGGCAAGTCATGCCTGACCAACCTGACTGCCTCTTCCAATGAGGTAACTGGCTCAGTGAACATGGGGAAAGTGGCAGATGTGACATATCAAAAACTTTGAAATCAGGTTATCTCCCACAGTATTCTTGCCAGCAAATTAAAGAAGTATGGTCTGGATGAATGGACTATAAGGTGGATAGAAAGCTGGCTACTGTAGATCATAGGCCCAAAGGGCAGTGATCAACAGCTCTCTGTCTGGCAGCTGGCATCAGGCAGAGTGCTCCAAGGAGAGGTCCTGGGGTCAGTTTTGTTTAACACCATCCTTAATGATCAGATGGAGTTGAATGCACCCTCAGCAAGTTTGCAGATGACACTAATCTGGGAAGGTGGTGGTAAGTGGGAATGGTAGATATGCTGGAAGGCAGGAATAAGATACAGAATGACCTAAATAAACTGCAAGATTGGGTCAAAAGAAATCTGATGAGGTTCTGCAAGGATATGTGGAGAGCCCTGCACTTTCCGATGAAAGAATCCCCAGCATGGCTACAAGCAGGGGTCCAACTGGCTCAGCAGCAGTTCTGTAGAAAAAAACTGGAGATTAAAATGGACAAGAAGCTACATATGAGTCAGTGTGCCCCTACTGCTAAGAAGGCTAATGGCATATTGGGCTGCATTAGTAGCAGAAATGCCAGCAAACTGAAAGAAGTGTTTATTCCCCTCACATGAGACCTCACCAATGCTGAATATGAATAATGTGTCCAGTTCTGGGTACCCCACTACAGGACAGATATGGAAAAACTGGAGTGAACCCAGTGAGGGCAAAAAAATGATGAGGGGGCTGAAGTACACGACTTTTTAGGAGAGGCTGAGAGAACCAGGCTTGTTCAGTCTGGAGAAAAGAAGAGCAAGGGGAGGGGTGGGATTTGCTAGCAGCCTCAAACTATCTGAGGTGGCATTCAGAAAGAATGGAGATAAGCTGTTCTCAGTGGTAGTGGATGACAGAACAAGCAACAATAGACTCAAATTGCAGCAGGGGACCTCTAGGTTGGATATTACAAAAAGCTTTTCCACTGGGAGGGTGGTGAAGCACTGGAATGGTTTACCTAGGGAGGTAGTGGAATCTCCATGGCTAGAGGGTTTAAAGGTACGGCTTGACAAAAATGTGGTTAGGATGATTTCATTAGCGGTGGTCCTTTTTAGAAAAGGTGGATGGATAAGATGACTTTTTGAGGTCAGGGACGGCGTAACGTGGTAAGCACGGTAAGCGTTGCAGGGGGACGCCAACGTTTGAGGGGTGCCAAAATGAGGACTGCACCACTGCGCTGCCCTGTGACGTCACTCGTCTGTCTGGGCGTCTGCTGCACTGCAGGGGTGGCGCCAGAAACCCCAGTGCCATTTCTGCTTGAGGTCCCTTCCAACCCTAACATTCCATAGTTCTGTGATGAAAAGGAAAAATCTTTACCTCACGGTAGACTGAAACCAGGTATTGGTAACAAAAGTACAGCAACAAGAAATACCTTCTATAGCAAATAAAGTATTTACTAGTAGAAATATGACTTTTTTCCATGGAAAGAAACTGTGAGATGTAAATTATTAAGGGCACTGCAGTAGCACACAGAAATCCTGTTATGGGCTAGCTCAGTTGTACAAGACACTGTGCAAACACACAACAAAAACACAGCCCCTGCTTCAAAGAATTTATATAAGGTGTTATATACTGACTGTTTCCATAGTCAAAGGACTTCTACTAGCAAACTTGAACACTATTAGTTTACTTAACAGATAATAAGTAAACATTTCCTAAAGATTCAGTATAAATCAGGCCCTTTTTAATAAAGAATATTTTGTACCCATCACTCAGAGCAAAGAATTTAGAATTTTCTGTTTTTTGCTTTCAATATTTCAATGTATTTGCTGGAAAATGAAGTGTTGGTGCTTTATCCATTTCTCTCTAAAAAATGCCGGCTTGTTCTTGGACTCCCCATTACCGTATTTAAAAAGTATTCCCAGAACTAGCGCAATACCACTTGCTTTACACAGTTAACAAAAACATTTTACCTCTCTGCCAGTAAGGATGTGTCTAGCCAATTTTACTTTTGCAAAATTCCCCTTTCCAATCGTTTTAAGAAGTCTGTAATTTCCAATATGGGGTTGCTCATCTGCACAGGAAGCTACAGAATTTCTACAGCGAGCTCCAGAGCGCCCAGTTCGAGAGGATACTTCTTGCCGTCCTTCTCCATGTGAAGTGTGCTATGACAAAGATACAATACATGTGTAAGATAAGTGTCAAAACAAATGCATCAATAATAAACAAAGAACCAAAGTATTATGTGTCACCAAGTATTAACTTCAACTTACTAATTTCTATTTTACAGCAATTGAAAGGTGTATATCTACAGACCCTCTTTCCTTAGGAGGCCTATAGGGTAGCCATTAATGGCTCTAATCAAGACCTGAATATTGATTCAACATGCTGTTCAATTCTAAGATGAAGCGAACTCCCACAAAATCTGTTGACTAGAGCACTAGGTACAAATGCTCAGGGCCTTTTCAGGTCTCAATATAACTCAGCCTGAGGAAGAAAGGGGTTGCTCTAAAGCAGTGGCTCCTATCCTTTTCAGCTTGAGGGCCATAGATATTTTTATAACCCTGAAAGGCCACCAGCTTCTGTCAGCAGGCCCCTATCTCCCATTGCAGCCAGATGGAATTTGTTCAGCAAGCAGGCTGCCTCCCTCCTCAATGATCTCCCATCCTCCTGGCTGCAGCAGGAAAAACCTACCTCCTGTAGACCTGCATTCCCCCAGGGTCCCTAGGCAGTGGCTCCCTTCTGCACTCAGGGTGATGGGAGATCAGTGCTTCCTTCCCTCTGACTCCAGCAGGGACCCCAGCACCTATGGCCTTGGGCGAAAACTCTTATGTTCCCTGCTACAGCCAGGGGAAGGGGAGCACTGATCTACAGTCTGTTGACTGCAGCAATGACTCTGCCCCAGTCTCATAACCCCATAGAAACATGCTCCACCTGGGGTCTTAGGCAGAGACACTCTTCTGCAGACAGCACGAGGGGCGCCATGAGCCATTCTGAAAGCCCTCAAGGGCCACTTTTGTCCGCCAGGCCACAGGCGGCGAACCACTGCTCTAAATGAATTTTCACAGACTGAGTTTGCTGCCTCCTCGAAGTCTCTCTTTTTAAAATGCTCCCAAAAGAAAATTTAGGTGGGGGGAGGGGAACTAATCCTGCTATTTTTTTTTTTTTATCCTTTTTTCCCCAATTTTCTGATTAACTGTATCCCGAACTCACTAGCAATATAGCTCTCTCATGACATGGAACCAACAATATATATAATTTGTTATCTGAATTTAAAAGCTTCAAGATATTTCCTGCTAACAATAATTTTGGTATAAAACAAATGCTGCAATGCCAATCACCATTCATTTTTTATTTAGCCACAAACTTTAGAAAGAAAACTTCAATTATCCTAGGATATGCCACTAACAGTTGGAGTTTAATTATCAAATCTAACATGGTGATACTTGCTTCAAGACCTTGATATCAACTGTTCATCCTGAAGTAGTACGGGTGTTAATATGTTCAAAATGGGTAGCTGCATTAGTCGAGTTCAGCAAAACAAACAAGGAGTCCTGTGTAAATACGCATCTCCTCAGTCTTTATGAGAAAGGAGGACTCAGAACATATAAGTAATCAGTCTGCTCAATTTAGTGCTCTGGGAACTGACTGTTGTCACTCTCTTGCATAGCTGCCAAGTTTAGTGCAGAACCATTATGAACAAGACAAGCCAGTGAGGTTTTGCTGGGGGCGTCCTATATAGCAGTATGGAGAGAAAGAAAAATTGATCCCAATTCTGTCCTCCTTCCCCACTACCTAGTCTCATTTGGAGACACAAAATAATATGGATCTTCTTGATGTAACAAATTATTTCAGTCAACACAATACAAGGGTTATTTTATGAGGAGGTGAAACATCTTCCCATGCTTTTCTCCCTCCATCCATTTTTCATATATGATTTAAAGGGAGTCATGCAAAACAAATCCTAATCATGGTTTTCTTGTATTTCTTCTTCCTTCAACTCTTTTCCACAGGATGGATTTATTTAAAATCAGTCAGTTTAATGATTTAAATCAGCAAGCAGGAAACCTTGACTTAAATCATCAATTTCAATATTGTTTTGCATTTGGGGGTTGGGTTCCTTTTAGTTATTTTTCTAAAGACTTATTGATAAAACATATTGATTTGTTAACTAAATATAGTCTTTACACTAAATTCCACACTACTTTCTGGCTAGCCAAGAGGATACACTATAACTATATACATTTAAGCAATTATATAAATTAACATACATTTATTCAGTCTTAGTATTTAAATTATATTAGAAAATATGAATGGTACATTTGTTGCTTCTCTAGGTTTATATATATATATATATATATATATATATATATATCTCACAATGCTTGATGAGCAGCATTTGAACAGAAATCAAAATTCAGGTAAAAACAAGCCACAACATCGACAAGGCTGCCCTGCATTCCCCACAAGATACTGAACTGCCCAGGCTTTTCACCCCAGCCAGGTCTGGCCACCTGAACTTCTCAATCTGGGTCTCCAATTGGGAGCAGGGTCCATTCTCCCCCAGCTCCCAGCTGGGTCCAGCCATCCAGCTCTACAGCTTCCTAACTTTCTTGTGAATTGTATAGCTCCTGCCAGCAGCTGACATAAGGGGTGGTGTTTGCACAGGCTGTGCCTCACCCTAAGCACTACACCCCTTGTGGAAATGGAGTTGTTATGCTGGTGTCATAGAGCTCTTATACCAGTGGGAAGAAGGATGTAATGTAGACTATCACATAATTAGGTTTATAAAAGCTATCTTACGTCAACTTGTGTACTGTAGACCAGCCCATGGATTTTAAGGCCGGAAAGGATTGCTGTTACCGTTCAATCTGACCTTCTACATACCATAACACTTTAAATTAACTAACTCATACACCAAATTCAAAACCTGTGGTTAAACTAGAGCTTTTTTTTTTTTTTTTTTAATAAAGAAAAACATGCAATCTTGATTTAAAAATTTCCAGTGATGGAGAATCCACCACCACTCTTTATAAGTTTTTCCAATAGTTAATTTTGCTCACTGTTAGAAAAAAATGCTGCCTTATGTCTAGTCTGAATTTGTCTAGTCTCAGATTCCAGCTATTGGATCTTGTTATACCTTTGATGATAGTTTGAAAAGTCCTTTATCATCAGATTTCTGCTCCTCTTGTAGGTACTGATCAAGTCACCCTTACTTTTCTTTTTTATATATTAAATTGAGTTCCTTGGACTTTTCACTACAAGATATGCTTTCCAATCCTTTAATCTTCCTCGTAGCTCTTCTCTGGACCCTTTCAAATTTATCAACATCCTTCTTCATTGTGAACTCCAGTTAGCAGAGGATGCATCAGTACTAAATAGAAAAGTAAGATAAGCTCCCTAACGCTACTCAATAAACCCATTTATACATGCAAAAATCGCATTAGCCCTTTGGTCATGGCATCACCCTGGGTGCAGCTCATGCTTTACTGACTGGCCAAAAAGACATCTTGAATCTTTATTTAGAGTCACTGTTTCTGAATGGATCATCCTGTCAGGCAGGCCTTGATGAACCCCAGTGCCAGGTCACCATGGCACAGTGGGTTTGCAGATGGGTGCCTAGCTCCAGTGCAGAACTGCATCCCTGGTGCCCAAAAACAGAGAAGGTGGTGCCTGTAGAAGCTCTCAGAGAATTTGACAGCATGCATTTCAGCAGTGGGGGACCTCTGCACCACCACCAAAATGATGGTGACAGGTTGGGGGGGGGGGTGTGGAGAGTTCCAGCTTGGTGCCTATCTGGGTGGCAATTTTCTGCAGGGGGAAGAGGAGGAGAGTCCTAGCTAGGTGGCAATTTTGTTGAGCTCTGCTGTAAGCAAGGAACAAATGCAGGCCATTGTGTTTGACATTACATTTGGCCTACTAAAATGTATATTGGCAGCTTCAGTATAGTTTACCAAGCATTCAGGATTGCTCCGTATCAACGAGCTCTCCTCTGAATTACTTACCACTCTCCCAATTTTTACATGATTGGCAAACTTTACATGATCGGCAAACTTTACAGGAAATGATTTTACATCTTCTTTCAGATTGTTGAAAAAACATTAAACAGCATAGGACCAAGAACTGATATTTGTGGGGTGCCATTATAAACACATGCTCGATAACGATTTCCTTTTTTAAATTACATTCCAAGTCCTGTCATTAAACCAGTTTTTAATTCATTAATGTGTGGAATGTTGATTTTGAATACTTGCAGTTTCTAAATCACAATATCACCAGGCTGTAAGCCAAATGCCTTATACAGATGTCTCACTATATCACATCAACACTATTATGTTTATCAACCAACCTGTAATCGCATTTAAAAATATCTAGTCTGACAAGTTCTGTTTTCCATAAACCACTGCTGAATGACATTACATGTTACTATCCTTCAATTCTTATTTGAGTCGAGTTCTAAAGGGGTAGCTGTGTTATTCTAGTCCAGCAAAACAAACAAGGAGTCTTGTACCACTTTTAAAAACTAAAATGTATTTATCTCATGAACTCTCATCAGTGAAATCCCACTTTGTCAGTTTTTTCTCTCATGAAAACTCATGCAATAAACAAATTTGTTAGTCTTAAAGAGTGGGTTACTCCATTCGCTTTTTATAAATACTGGCACATCGACTTTCTTCTCTTCCTCTGGAACTACCTTAGCGTCCAAAGACTTAGCAAAAATTAACAGTAACGATCCAGTAAATGCCTCAGCTATCATTTTCATAAATCTCGGATGCAAGCTTTCTATCGCTCCTGATTTTAAAAGGTCTAACTTTCATAGCTGCTGTTTAATTAAGGTGGATGTTACTAGAATAGAAAAGTGTTTCAACTTCATAAAAACACAAACCATCACCTGACTTTTTCCTCAAATATAGAAATACTTATAGAATACTTTCGCCTTTCCTGCATCATTATTGAGAATTCTACTATTTCAATCTATCAATGGATGACAACCACGGTTGAGATGCCTTTTGCAAGAAGCTCCTTATTGTCCATAACTGAGTAGGCCACAGGTATGCTTTTTGATTCCCTTACCAATTTTGCTACAATTCCTAGAATCTAGGTTATACTGACTACCACTCTCCTCTTTCAGACTGATCTATATCAATTTCCCCCTTTTTATAGTTGTTTTCACATCCTCTTAAAGGAAAGCTCTTCTTTTAACCTGCCTCACGCTCTCTGTGGTGGTTTGTTGGGCATCTAGCAAAATGTTCTTACACTGTTCTCTATCATCATTTTTGTTTTCTCTCCCACAACTGATTTGGCTCAACTGTTTTCAGCTTTGTGAAACTGGCCCATTTACAGCACCAAGTATATTCATATAATTAGTTTGCACTTTATTCTGTTTGCACACAACAATACAATTAAGTCAATCATAGAACTAAAATTAGAGTCCAAGTGATCAGTTACGCTCTCCCTCTCTGTGTAAGTGATCAATTCCTCTTTTCCAGTCTATCAAGAGCAGGCCTAATACAGAATCCCCTTGGGTGTAGGAAACTGTCCATCCACGTTTTATAAATCCCTACATGGCATTTGCTTTTGCTTGTGGAGTTGATCGTATGTCAACAGAGGGTTTGATACCATGCAGGTACAATGCAAAAAGCCCTAAGGTAGGGATATCAATTACCGAACAATTCTGTTCCTATCATCCTTTCAGAGTCCAAATAAAAGCCCTCCCCCACATCTGAAAAGAAATTATTCCTGTAGTCCATCTTCCATGAGTACCTGATTTACACTAAATTTTCATTTTTTCTCAGTTAGGGCAACTTTCCACACAGCAACTTAAGATAAATTTACTGAATTAGTGTGAAATTTTGAAGAGAGATGCTGCAGCAGGATATGAACAGTGGATGAAGACTCATTATTGTGATGGTGACAAGAGCCACCCTTTAACCATCAAAATATCAAACAATGTGGCTACTAAATCCTCAATATTCGTTCTTACAAAACAGGTTTTTTGTACTAAATTTGACACTAAGATATTTATTTATTCTGCATAGACCCAGCATTCATTCCATGGTTGAAGACAAAGGCTACACATGCTCTTCTGTCAATCCATGTAGAGTCACCAGGGCAGCACAATGTGACAAAGAGGCAGTATCTTCTGCTAGATTGGGTCTCAGTACATTAAAAAAAAAAAAAATAGAGCATTTCCCAAGCAGAAGAAGTGGTACAGAAGCCAACTGATTCAGAAAGTCACTGCTTGTTTAGAAAAGCTTGGAGAAGCTGGGGAAGCAAAAGTAGTATCTTCTATCTTGCTGAAGGAGCTACTCAATTTCCCCTGGCAAGCAATACAGCTCACAAGCTGCTTCCCTGACAAACTGCTTCAATGCATTAACCCACAACCACAAGCAGATTCTCAGCTCCCTCCTACACGGTTTTTTCACAGGCAGAGTCCCAACTGAACAGACACAGTTCTGCACACTGTTTTTCTTCCAATAAGGGTTTCTGTAAAAACCCTGCCCTTCAACAAGAAAGCAGAGCCCAGGGCCATTTTAATAGCTTTTAAAGTAAAAAAATAAAACATTAATATTTTAACCCCACCTAGGCATTATTTAATGGCAATTAACTTTTTAAATATTAACCGATTGGTGGGTCAAACACATTAACATAGTTTAAAAATGTAAAGCTCTTCTATGACACTCACCATAGCAGAATGTCACAAAACAACTTCTCCTTGTATCATCACTGTCCTACAATTGGGAAACTGAGGCCGAGAGATGCTGGCTAGCCACAGATCACATCGGAAGTCCATGCAAACCCAGTATTAAAATACATTTCCTGAATTCCAGTCCAGTGCCCTAACATGAGAGTAAACTTTTCCCCACATCTTACTCTGGGAGAAATCTGAACCACTGCACATGCAGAGAATCCATATTCTTTCTTCTCTCATTCATCCAAGCAGATTTTTTTTTTGCCCTCTGCAAAATAGATTCTGCTGGCGAGGTGCTACAGTTACACATTTTGCCCACCAGGGGCTGCTGTGATGCTAAAAAAGACTAGCAGCTGATAAGCCACTTGTACCTCACAGTAGAGCCAGGTGAGGTGGAACGGGACAGAGCGGGGCACGTTGGGTTTGCCGGGGCTGGGGGGGTGGGGTCTCACAGATAGCTTCAGAAGGGCTAGTGGGGGGGAGAGACTGGGGCAGGGCTAGTGGGGTAACACCACTGCACCAGGGACAGAATGGGAAGGAGCTGCAGGGCCACACCAAAGAGGGGGCAGATATGCCTAAATGTATAGGAGAAGCTGAGGTCAGCCAGGGTCTGCATGGGGCTCCCAAACGCCCTAACAATCCCTCACTCCCCACCCCCACAAAAAACCAACCAGCTTCATTCTTCTCCAACCTACACCCAACAACCCTCCAGTTTCACTCCAAGGCACCTTCCCTCTCCCTCAGCTCTTCCGTTACCCAACTCTCCTAAGCCTTTGCAACTGCTTCTGAGGGGTGTACGAAATGTTTCTGAATTGTAGTGTAAATTATTTACTCCATGTTCTGTATTAATATGCCTAGTAAAAGAAACCTATTTGTCAAAACTTTTCCTGAATCTTTCCTGTTGTTGCTGTTTGTACTGTTACACATGTACTTGCTGACAGGTGTTTTGAAATAGATCATCAAAATAATTGAAACTGGTGGGATTATGTTATGTTATTTTGACACAAAATTTGCAGAATTTTTCAGAATTTAAAATATTGTGCACAGAATTTTTAATATTTTAACGCAAAATTCCTCCAGGAGTAACACCTTGATGTGTAGAGCCTCCCAATTCAAAGTCTGAATCTTTAAAGTACTCTTGCATAAGGCTGGCTTTTTTGGAAGCCACCTCTCCATTTGCAACCACATCAGACAGCTTTATTCCAAAAGAATTTGACTCCAGTAAGATATTTAAGGAGGAGGAGCCCAGAGTCTCCCAACTGTGAATCTCCTTACTGCAAGAGATCCAACTGATCCTAAGCTCAACTGTTTTCACAACACAATACAAAACCCACCTTTTCGCAAAAGCCTTCCCCCAGTGGAGAGACGACATCCTTTCTCAAGGCCAGACAATGATAAGCATGAAGAGGAAAAAAAGAAGAAAAGAAAGAAAAAAGTAAAAAGCAAATGAAGCATGGAGGAGCCGACAGCTAATATTCCTTTGCACAATGTTAGCTCTACCTTACATCTATATATTCAGAGCACAGACACCACAATGATAGGTGCATTAGAAACATGCAAAATAGAGAGCATGATTAGATTCACTAGGTATATAGATTTCACAGTATGATATTTAACTTTGGAAGTTGCTAATAGAGCTGGGAAAACCTAGGGTAGATGGAACTGCATATTAGATTCCTCAAGTGGGCATAAAGCAACGGTCCACAAAATACAGTGTGCGCTCCCATGAGGGGATAAGGAGGAGTGACTGGGAGGACACAGAAGGGCTTGGGCCACCCTTCTCAGGGGCAGGAAGAGAGCACCACCCACCCCACTCTGCACCCAGCTCCACCCTGGCTCCAGACACCCCTCTGTTCCCAGCCGGGGGGTGGTTTTGGGGGGGGACACACATTCCATTACAGATGGGGAACATGAGATGAAAAGTTTGGGGACCACTGGTGTAAAACATTAAACAACCTATGAAGTGTTCACTTCCTGGATAGGAAGCTTTCCTGAGGGAAAGGCCCAAATGATATTAGTTTCCAGAGAATCAAAGCAATCTTAATATTCCAGTTGCTATCTCATGTGGTTGTGATGATAGCCTTCCATATGCCAAGTAAGCCTAACTTAAACCACTAGATAATGCTGTCTTCCTAACAATACATTTCCATTGCATCTGCCATCACTCATAGCTTCGTACTACAGCTCAGTTACCCAACTTATCAATTTTTACGGCTGCTGTTTAGAACCCTCAGAAAAGTAAAGGAACCAATAAAAATCATATAAATTTAACTAGTCACACAACATGTGGGCTTTTCAAAATTCCAGTGAAAAACATTAAAATCCCATTCTCTGCAATATTTATAACTCAAAACTGTAAATATTTGTGAAACTAGTGAACTGAAGAACTGACTACGCTTAATTGTCCAAACCCAGATATAAAATGCAAACATATTGCAAAGTGGATGTTTAAAACTCAGTGTCATATTATCTATTATTATTTACAACATAGGTGAAGTGGAAAAACTACAGGCCATCCACATTAAGTAAGTCTCACTACGAAGATACTGGACACATTAGAGCACCATAAGCTATTTAAGTCACGGGTCACTCCCCTCACTTACACTATGGAGTAGGGTCTTTCTTCCCACATAATCCAATTGACATTTATGGGACTATGCGTGGTACTTTTCAATATAAGGACAGACCTGGGACAAAATCTGGCCCCAAAGGCATTAGCAGAAGTACATAGTCTGTGTTTGCGCAACCATGCCATTATGGCTAATGTGATCATATAGAACATATACAACTTAGGGCAGAATGTGATCAAAGTAGTGGATAAAGAGACCTTTAATCACTAAATCATAAGCATGCAGTGAGAAAAGACTAGTTTGGATACTCCCAAGTTGGAATCTTGTGTCTCAATAAAGAAACACAATTTATTGTGCAAATACAATGCTAAAGCCTTTCAGTCAGATAATGCCACTTGCCCAGCTAGTATGTTTCTCAATTAAATTGACCAGATAGTTACATAAGGTCATACTTGCCAAACAATTAGATTTCAAAAAAATCTATAAAGCAATTAATCCTTAGAACAAATAGCCTAGATATTGACACATATCCCTAATGCTCTGCAACCTCCTAGGGTGAGGGGAGATGACTGAATTGGGGACACACCCACCTATTCTCAGCAAATGTGACAGAGTCCCAAAACACTGCATTCAGTAGCCACCACATGAGGGCTAACAACACTGACTGGCTAAAGAAGGGGTGCATGATACACTGCCATAGGTGGGAAAGGGATTTCCAGCCCACATGTTTTTTCTGTTTGTTCTACATGGGAAAGACTAATAACTGTGTAGGACAAAGGAAGAGCTCTGTGGACAGATGCTCAGTGGTAAAGCTGGTTATCTGAACACGAAAGATCCAGAATTGGGAATAATTTGCTAGTTAAGGTTCAGCAGCCATAAACAAAGGACAAGTTCCACTTGCGAGGCAACAGGCAATTACTAGGGTGTTGCAACTGTGCCCCACAGAGCCCTTCCAGTATAGTCACACTTCTGATTTCCCTCAGCAAACAGTAAGTGTGAGCCATACACTATGTGAGAATGGAAATGTATTTTATTGTCAAGTGCTAATCCCAGGGTCCGAAACCCAAAGTAGGAATCCTGCTGGTTTAATATAAAATATATCCAAGTATGGAAGTATTTCAAAAATCAACTTTAAGGCAGGGCTCAACAAACCCTGGATGCCAGGTTGCCAGGCACCCAGAATTCTATCATGACACCTTGCTGTACCATGATACTACACGGCAGAACAGCACCAGCAACAAACAAACAAACAAAAAAAAGTCACCAATGTTTTCAGCAGTGCATGGCTTTTTTTTTTTTTTTGGCAGTAGCGGGCCCTCTAAAGTGCTGCACACCTAGGTGCCTCAATGTTTGGGATGGTGCCTATACGTATGATGCATTTGTTGAAGTCCATTTTAAGGCTCATTACTCACATACCTGGATTTGAGATTTATTGTATTTTCCAAGTAAATACTTGCTTTATTTACTGGCCAAAATGAATATTTACTGGCATAAGTACTGTAGAGTAACAAACAGCTGAAGAGGAACAAATCATATTCCACTCCGCATCATCAATAAAATCACCAAGGAAGTTGGTTCAGAATCATCACTGTTTGGACCCACTTGATTTACAGACACCAGGTCAAGTTTGCACTTATAAAAGCCTCGTTTAGAGTTTTAACCCTGCAGTAACAAAACTGATGTAGAAGTTGAGATACTTAATGGTTCAACAAGACCCAAAATTATACTTATTAAGTTGGACCACAAGAGATTGATTCAGTAAAACTGTTGGTGCTCTTCACTCCTCAAGATTAACTCCTAAGCGTGCATATGTCCTATGAGGCATATTTCCAAACTAGGTCAACTTGTACAGATTTAACAGGAAGATATTCTCCACTTTAAACATGAGTAACATTCTCCAACACCCCCCCCCCCAAAGGAACTTGATTAGGCTTGGTCAACAGTACCTTGTATCAGTATATCTATGCCCTTTAGGTGTATGGATTTTCCACACTCTTGAGCAACACAGTCATTACTGACCTAGCCCCTGGTGTAAAAAGAGCTATGTCAATGGGAGGGATCGACGTGGCTACCAACTATTGGGGAGATGGAACACCTATGCTAACGTAAGAAGCCCTGCTCTCAGTGTAGGTGGCATCTTCATTAAGCGCTACCGCAGCACAACACTGGTGCAATGGTGCTGGTGCAGCACTGCAATCCTAGACACTGTAAACCCTTAGCGAGTCTCTCCCATTTCTCTGGCAGCACAGTTCCAGAAAGAAGTGGTATTTGACTAAGAGAAGGAGAAAACAGAAAAAAAAAAAAAACAAAAAAAAAAACCATACGGTAGTGCGAGAAATGAGAGAACTACAGGAACAGATACCTACAATCTCAGCCATAATCATGTATGCTAACGCCACTACCAATCTTTAATTAAAGAGCAGTTGTTCGGTTTCTTTGCAAGATAAGTCAAAATAGAGAGGCACAGTTTTCTTTTAGTAGTTTATGCACGTGGTGTGAAACTGAAAGAATGAAAACTGTTTAACCAAAATGCAAGAACATATTTTGTAAAATGCTGGTTAAAAAAAAAAGAAGAAGAAGGTTGTCTCAAGCCTGTACTTTTTTTTTTCTGCCACAGCACCCAATTATCATGGGTGACAAAGCAGATGATTCAGTGCAACTCAAACTGGCATGTGATATACCTAACTTTAACATGTCATAATACTAGCCCCTAATACACTGCAATGTTACAAAAATAGTCAAATTTATTAGATACTCAGAAATACAAGTGTTTAAAGATATTCCAGCTAGTAAAAAAATATAAAGTAGCACAGTTCATGCTTAAAGTTGTGATAAGAATAAAACATTTCATGTGAAATTGCCCATATAACTATAACTATTTAATTTCTTCTAAGTGAAAGTGGCAATTTAACACACAGCAATTCAGATTCCAAGACCAGAAAAGACCATTGTGATAAGGCTGACTTCTACATAACAGGACATAAAATTTCCTCAATATAGTTCACAGAGCTGATTTTTTAAGAAAAATATCCAGTCATTACAAAAAAAAATTGCCAGTGGTGAAGAAGCCACCAACACTCTAAGTAAATTGTTCCAATGGTTAAACACCCTCACTACTAAAAATGTATGCCTTTATTTTCAGTCTGAATTGGTCTAGCTTCAACTTCCAGGCATTGCATCATGTTATACTTTTCTGTTATAAGCAAAACCCATTATCAACTATCTGTTCTTCACATGGGTACTTCGAGACTGTACACGAGTCACCTCTCAACCTTCACTTCTCAGTTATCTCACTACATTAAAAAAAACTTTGAGCAATAGGCATATAGGAGTTTTCTGACTATAATTTTATGTTGCTAGAGGTAGTCTTCCAATTAAATGTTTATTTTTATAATAGGATATTTCTGATAAAAACTACCTAAAATAAACCTGATCTTCCACATTGTCTAATCTTCACAAATTAATGCACTTTAAATAATATAGTCCTCTCAAAGCCAGATGGAGGATTTTGGGAGGGTTGATGATAGGAATTCTAGGGTGCACCTGAAAATTTGCTCACACATTTAAAATAAAAAAGGGAATGATGGGACATCAGTGCTATCAGGAACTTCCTTTGGCAGAAGAGAAGACCACTTAATTATGGCTGGATTTGCGCAAGCATGGCTACTAACAGCTCAACATTTTTAAATGGACAATCCTACGTATTAGCCATGGTCATGAAGATTATTAAAGGATAAATCATAGTTATTTTTCCCCAATTAAACTTCAGAATTCAGAATGATTAGCAAAATTAATTAATGCTCAAGAGTCGTATCATCCCTTTACAGCAGGGGTTCTTAACCTTTTAGAGACCCTGCACCCCTATAGCAAAACATGGTAACCCCATACCCCCACCAAAAAATTTCAATGGTTATCACTTTTGATTATGCTTTTAGGTCATGTCTGAAGCACACTGAGTGGGCGTTACATGTGTAACTTAAATGTTACTCCTGCATGCCTTGGATGCCCTTCCAGCACCTCTAGTGAGTACGGGCACCCCAGATTAAGAACTCCTGCTTTACAGATACACAGCTTGTGTAATTAATAAACAAAACAGAAAAACAAGTTAAATAACATTAATTAGCCTGAAAATTGTTCCCCATGCCCTTCCATTTCTTTGTGCTTTTAAACATTAGATTCATTCTAAGGATTTCCATGTCATCTATACTTCCTCTCATTTCTAGTTAGTTTCCTCATCCCCTCTCTCTCTGAGAAGAAACTTTCTTTTCGTTCTGTCCATTTATTTTCTCTATTTTCTCTTCTTTGGGGCCTGGTCTTCACATTGCAACCTTACCCCATCCCTGGTCCTTCATATCCCCTTTATTCCCCTTGCTTTTCATTGTTCCATCACTGGTCTCCCTTACAATCATTCATGACCCAAGGCCAATCAAACTCTTCCATCCACTCTGAAGTTATTCGCATACAACCCATCATACCTCTTTTCTTCCCTTCCCCTTCATTAGAATTCACCTTTCCCCTAGCTTCTTGGGAGGGAGATCTCTTCTGCCTCATATGACCTCCTTTTCACCCTCAAGCATATTATCAACCACAAGCAGGGATGGAGGAGAGAATATGGTCTTCCCTCTTCTTCTGCCCCCTCCACCTGCTAGCAGCACATTAACCACATATTTTCAAATTAATTTCAGGGAGATCTGTGGTCTCTAGTGAGAGGCAAGATGGGAGAGATCCCATACAGTTTTACCCACATCCCTGGTTGCACACCAGTTCAGCCTGCTGTCATTCTCCTGCGATGCTGAGAGTCCCTAGCTGCTCCACTGGCATTGCATGCAGCCTGAGCTGTCCCTGCACGTCCTGATCTACCCGCCCTCTCAGAGAGCAAAGCCGAAAGATGCCACTGGCTGGCTCCCAGGAGAGGGCCTGAGTGACAGTGCTTTGGCATGTGACCATGCAGGGCCTGGGCTCACATGTGGGGTGAAGAGAGGGCAGCCTGTTCAGAATACAGGACTCCTCTTGACCCAAGACACCTCCCACTGCTGGGAACCCTGGCAGGATCTGGCCCCTTGTCCATCTGATCAACAAACCCTGTCTAGGCCTGGGGCTCCACACGTACCCAGGCCACCATGTACTGGCTTGCAGAGACTGTCACTATGTCCAGGAAGAGCTGGTGCATCCGAGTTGGGCAGACTGGCACCCCTCTCTGACTGGGGAGGCAGGGAAGAGGAAGCAGAGGTCTTAACTCCCCTCCACCCCTTACTTTAAACAGCACTCCAAAGACAAACTGTATTATCCAAACCGTTGAAAGTTAGCCACATGAGTGCATCAGTCTCTCTCTGACAATGAGAGAGAAAGAAACTGATGTATACAGTTCTGGGTAACACAACTGAATTTTTAATTTGGCATAAATCTTCTTTTATGCAGGTAACAACATTAATAAATCAGGAGTTGTGAATTTTTGGTGGCCAACGGGAGTCTCCCGGACATACCAGGAGACTTAATCAGTATGGCCAGCAGCCTTTAGCTTCACAGGTTCCTCAGATGAGCTGCTCCACCCCTGTGGCCAGAAGTTATAATGGTAGCTCAGAGCATAAGCCACATGAGCATTTGCAGGCAGCCAGCCAGTTTGCAGCACTCCTAGTGTCACCAATGGAAATCAAATAGCTCCCCTACATGACAGTCATCTCGGCTCCCTTTCCTATCAAAAATAAGGGTCTCCTATCCGCAGATTCCTGAGCCTCAAAGACCAGCCCACCTCGTCTGGGAAACACACAGCTTTAAGTGAATACCTTTGTGACAAACTTTCCACTCTAATGGCTTACATTTTGACCAGTGACTCGATATCAAAGAAAGGTATACACTGCCTTTTATTAAAAAAATTAAGCACTGATGATGAGGCCTTGTCTACACTTCAGAAATTACCCATTGCTGAACATGCGTAACTGAGATCACAGACAAAGACAAACTTTGTTCACTATCATTTCAGAAACCAAACACCATTTCAGAAACTATGCTTAATATAATTTGTCTTTTCCTCCGCTTGCTGTTAAATCAGCCTTAGCGCTGGTTAAACGGCACCCATTGTCATCACTAGGTAATTTTCCTAGTAGAGAGAAATCATTAAGGGGTACCATGACCACGGCCCAAAGGTTGTCTCTAAATAGGTTGCATTTCTAAGCATCTTTCAACTAAAGATCAAAGTGCTTTAGGAACATTAATTAAGCCTCATCTAGGTAAGGCCTCATCTAGTCTCACTGTAGGTAAGCCTTCATTTTACCCACCAATAAAACAAAACTATCTTTGGGATGAAAGAACAGTTATACTAGGAGTGAAGAATAACATTTTAGATTTAAACTGGGAAGAAAGATTAATTTTGTAGCCAACTGAACTTAAAGGTAATTTAGCCAGAAAAGATATAAACACCAGCATGGAAATTTAGCCAGAACAATGCTTTTATTGTGATTTTTTTTTTCTTAAAATCACTGGTGGTCACACAATCTGTACAGTGGCATCTCAAGCAGTATTGGGTTTTGGTTCAATATCTAAAAAGGAAGGATTTGGCTACTAAATGACAATACTACCACCTACCAGCAACCCATCCCAGTTTTGCTTAGCTTGCAAATTTAATCTGATCAGAGCATAAAGGGAATACCCATAAGCAATGAAGACAACAAGCACCCTACATAATTAAGAAAATTACTAGGAAATTTATTCTGTATTTTGAATCCAAAATCTTATGGGGGGGGGGGGGCCGGGACAATACAACTCTAGCCCCAAAATAACACGTTTCCAAGCTATTAAACTAGGATTTTAACCAAACTATAGAACCAGTTTTAAACAACTTCTCAAGTGGTTTGACTGGTTGATCAGGATGAAGCCAAATTGAAGTTTAAAAACTTTGAGCACCATGACTGGCCAAAACATTACAGGGCAATCTGTTTAGCCAGTTTGCTAATTCAGCTGAATACAAAAGGCCACTAAAATGTTCACTGTTAATACTTTTCTTCCACAGGGTAGCTTTAGCCCTGAGGCTGAAGCCCACTGCAACAAAATATGTTTGGTTGACTTTTTTGCTCAATACAGCCCTTAGCTTGCAGGTTGCACCTAGGGCTAAAACAAATAAAGATCACAGAAGTGAGAGAGGACTATTATGTCAATAAAATCCAAATGCCTGCCAATGCAGTGACTGTTTTATGCAGAATGTTTCCTAATGCTTTGCCTGGTCTTGTTTTAAAATGTCTCAAGCAACAGAACTTCTACTAGCTCTCTTAGAAGACTATTTGCTCTTTATGAAATCCTGCAGTTTTTCCTGATCCTCAGCCTTAGCTCTCCTTTTTCTTTATTTCAATCCAAAACAGGTATATATCTCACTAATCCCTCTTACTCAGACTCGGCATAAGGTTTTAACAATAGCCTAACTCTATGGTGTAACGAAATTGAAATAAATAATGCTCACTGATAAGACTTATTTGTGCTTCAGATTTGTGTAAACTGACAACTTATCCACACACCCTCTCACACAAGAACAGTTTTTCCTTATAATTTTTCCTTTTAGATTGATAAATTGTCTCAATATTAAGCAAATATGGTTCTCTCAGTGAGTGAGTTTTGATTATATTAAATTTCTCAACATAATTTATTTGCATATTAAAAGTATCTCAGATAAAATGTATTAGTTGAGCCTATTAAAAACCTAGATTTAAAAGACATTTAACATACATCTAATGCTACCTTTTAACAGAGGAAGGACTTTCTGATTTATCTGCTAACTTCAAAAGAGGGAACCTTTCGATATCATCTGAACAGATGACAACCCAGCTATTGTACGTCATTTAGAATCACACAAATTAGAGATGGAAAGACTGATTATGTAGGTCACCCAGTCCTCCACTACCATGCAGGATTGTTCTCTGCAGCCTGTTTACTAGTGCTTTAGTCACTCGTTTTAGCAACTGACACTTTTCACCACACAACTACATGCTCCAGGACAGATGAATTATTTTCCCAAGTTTTACTTCACTAGTAAACAAAACAGTATTTGAACCATACAGATACAGCATTAAATTGCTGTAGAGTTTTGTGGTTGATTTATTTATTTGTTTGTTTTTTAAACATCCACCAGCAAACCAAGCTCTCGAGGGACAGTTAGTTAAACAGTGACTTCAGTAATTTAATAAGCAGCCATAGGACTTCAGGGATAATACTCAGAATGACAATACCCTTCACAACCTATCAAACATCTGTTCTGCAACCTCCAGCTGCCAGCACAGTGTCCTGAACCAGTGTTTTAACAGCAGGGACATAGGCCGCCAAGCCAGGCTCCACACTGGGGATTTTAACTTACCCTATTTGATTCCATCCACTGTCCTGCACTCAAGTTACACCACAGGGTTTATGTTTGCATAGAGGTGGCCTGTACCCGCTACAACAAATGCACATTTTTCTCCTTTTTCTCTTCTGAAGCGTGTCAGTCTCAGCACACAATGCACCCCCACCCCAACATGCCTGCCATCCTTTGTGTACAGCTCTCACACAGACTCACTATTCTCCCCAGGACCTGAAATGAGCCAGAGGTATAGGTGGAGGCTTTGGGGAGCACACTAATTTGATATGACACTTACTAGCTGACTACTGGGGGTGTTGGGAAATTCAGTGGGGTGTAGGGGCCATGTTGGGGTGCTCACTAATTTGATTTGACACTTACTAGCTGACAACTAGGGGTGTTGGGAATTGCAGAGGGTGTAGGCATGTGTTGGGGTGCTAATTTGGTATGACTGTTACTAGCTGACAACTGGAGGGGATGTTGGGAAATTTAGGGGATATAGGGACACTGCTGGGGCACTAATTTGGTATGACACTTATTAGCTGACAACGGGGGGGAGTGCTGAAAAATGCAGGGGGTGTAGTGGCAGTGTTGGGGTGCTAATTTGGTATGACTTACTAGCTGACAACTGGGGGTGTCGGGAAATTTAGGGAGCGTAGAGGCAGCAGTTGGGTACTCACTAATTTGGTATGACTGTTACTAGCTGAAAACTGGTGGGGTGCTGGGAAATTTAGGGGGTATAGGGATGGTGTTGGGGTGCTAATTTGACATAACACTGTTCCTAAACAACAACTTGGGGGGGGTGTTGGGAAATTCAGAGAGCATAGGGGGGTGCTGGCGTGCTCACTAATTTGATATGACATTGTTCTTAACTGATAACTGGGGGCTTTTGGGAAATGCAGGGGGTGTAGTGGCAGCATTGGGGTGCTAATTTGGTATGACTTTCACTAACTGACAACTGGGGGGGTGTTGGGAAATTCAGAGGGCATGGGGGGTGTTGGTGTACTCACTAACTTGGTATGACACTGTTCCTAGCTGATAACTGGTAGGGTGCTGGGAAATTTAGGGAGTAAAGGGATGGTGCTGGAGCTCTCACTAATTTAGTATGACACTGTTCCTAGCTGATCACTGGTGGGGTGCTGATAAATTTAGGGGGTATAGGGACAGCGCTGGGGTGCTAATTTGATGCAACGCTGTCCCTAATCAACAACTGCGGGAAGTGTTGGGAAATTCAGAGGGTATCGGAAGGCCCTTGGGGCGCTCACTATTTGGGACGAGACTGTTCCCAGCTGACAACTGGGGGGTGCAGGGAAATTTGGGGAGGAGGAGCGCTAGGGAAGTCCCCGCACAGCGTTCAGCCCAGGCTCCCGCGGCCCCCCGCGCCCAGCCCCGCGGCGCCCCCCGGCCACTTACATTCTCGGTGTCGCGCTCGTTCACCGTCGGCAATGGGGTCCGAGTGGACATTTTAATGCGCCCGAGCCGGCCGCTGGCCACAGCAAAACCAACCCCCCAGCGGACACCCCCCACGCCCCGCCGAGCGAGGCCCGTCGCTGCGCCGCCTCTGCCCCCCGCCGCGCTAGATCCCGGCCCGGCGGCGGAGCAGCCTCCCGCTCGGCGGCTCCGCGGGGCTCATCCTAGGGGCGGCCGGCCGGCGGGGCCCGCGGCGCTGAGGGGAGGGAGGGGCGGCCCGGCCGGGACAACGAGGCGCCTCCCCGCAGCCAGCTCCGCGCGGGCCCACCCCGGAGCGCTCCCCTCGCCTGCCCCCAGCCCCGCTTCACCGGGCCGCCGCCGCCGGCATGCTGGGCCGGGCCCGCCCCGCTCCGCTGCGCTCCGCCTGGCCCGGGCTGCCGGCCGCCTCCCAGCCCCGCTGTCGGAGCCCCGCGGGCCGCCTCCGGCTCCGGCAGCCTGCGACCCCCGCCCCCGCTCCGCGCCGCCCGCTCCGGGACCCGGGTGCAGGATCCAAGATGGCCGCCCGGCTTCCTCCGCTCCCAGGCCGAGCTGAACCGGAAGAGCCCGCCCCCTGCCCCCGCGCGCCGGCGCCGGCGGCTTGTTGCTAGGGCCCCGGCTGGGGGAGGGGAGGGGGCGGAGCCTCCGGGGCGTGGCTGACTGGCGCCTCGGGGGCAGGGCGGAACCAATCAGCGCCCTGCGCCTGGGATGGGGCGGGGCTTACCCGCCAAAGCCAGCCCCACATGGAGCCTGGGCTGCTGGCATGGAGCTGGCACCAGCCCCAAGCATCCCCTCCTCAGGCTCTGGGGTGTGCTGCGGCATTGGGCATACACAGCACCATGCTGTGGTCTTGGCACCGTGGCAGAGCCGTTTTCGCCTTATGTGCCACCCTGTTCTATGTTGCATGGCTGCGATGCCCGCAGTGGTGCTCTGCTCTGCATGGCATGGCATGGGCACCAAAGTGTCATCCTGCTCTGCCCCTGCAGTGTGGATGCTCACTGCCATGCTTGGCCTCGTGGCGTTGTCAGCATTGCTCGGCCTTTATGGCGTTGGTGCCAGGGCCGGCTCAACTGATAAGTGAATAAGGCAGTGGCTTCGGGTGCCACTGCCTTAGGGGCGGCAGGACTGGCCAGCTCAGAAGCTGGACGTGTGTTCTCATCCCTCCCTGAGACGGCCGTTTCGGCCTCGGGGTCAGACCAGGCCAGCCCTTGGGGTGGGCTCTGCTTTCTTGTCCTGCCTCTGGGCTGGCCCTCTCCACCCCATTGGGTGGAACAGCTGGCACAGGGGAGGAGCAGGAGAATGGAGCTCCACCTCTGGGCTCCTCTGCTCAGCCCCTGGGGCAGCTGATCCCTGCCCTGGGAATCGGGTGAGCTGACCGGAGCAGAGGTCCGGTTCCACGCTCCCCCCCCCCCCAGAGGGGGCACAAAACCAAAAGCTGGCTTGGGGCGCCACAGCCCCTTGAGCCCACCCTGAAGGTGCCGGCTGCACCACCCTGCTCTGGTTTGCATTGCCTTAGCCTGGCACGATCCGGACTGCTTGTCCTGGCAATAGGTGCCATTGCCATTGCACCACGTTAGGTGGCATTGCGTATTCTGTGGTAATGGCCCAAATCACTTTATGGCCCAGTAGTAATGCTGCCGTTTTGGGGCACTTGCTGTAAATACCCCGCCATTTTGCTAACAAATTTAGTCTTTAGAAGTGCCATAGGAGTCCTCGTTTGTTTTGCTGAACAAGACTAACACAGATACCGCTTTGGAACTTCTCACAGCCCTGACTTTCTGAAAACAGAAGCCTTTTCTGGGTGTTGCATTGGTTTTCACAGTGTGGCCAGAGCTGACTGATCACATAGTGCTGGCCCCACCTTCCTGTTTCCTGCTGCTGAAAGACTTGCACCTAAATGCACATTAAATACTTACTCAACACTATTTTTCATAAACAATTGCTGTAGATGCCACAAGAATATTACAGGATAACAAAAATGCTGGGGAGTAGTTCATATGGGTGTGAATGAAAAGGGAGGCAGCCTGCATAATTATGAATGGAGGGCAGGTAGTAAACATGACTATGAAGGACATGGGGGAAAGTGAAATGTGATCATGAAGGGGTGAGGAATTGGTCCATTCAGTTGTGATTGGGAAGGGAGGAGGTCTATGTTAGCAAGAATGGGTAGGAAGTAGTCCACATAAGTATGAATGAGAGGGAGTGGGGAGATAAGAGACAATTTCTTTATCAGAATGTAGCATAGTATGAAAGGTTGGGGAATCCCTGGTCTAGAAACAAAAGATTTGGGGCTCATTCAGCCGGCCATTAACTCAGTTCAGAAGTTTTCATTTCTCCTTGTGGTAACAATATATTTAAGGCTCCAGCCCTAAAAAGGGCCTGTGTAAGTATGGCCTTTGATGAGGTAGGGAACTCACATTAGCCGGGAAAGGGTTAGTGTAGCTCAGGTGTGACTAAGTAACTGATAGGCCACACTTGAAAGAGAGTTTAGGCTTAATAGGAAATCACTGACTCAGAATGGAGTCTAGCTGGACTAGGGGTACCCGATGTCAGGCAAAAGGAGGACATGCCTTCCTTTTCACCTGCACATCCTCCAGCTGGCAGGCATTTTAGAAATAGAGATCCTTTACTTAAAAGATTGATCTTTAAATCCTGGAGATTTCAGGACAAATGTAGGGGGTTGACAACCCTAGGCCTAATTGAAAACCAAAAACAAAAAAAGTGCTAAAGTATTCCAATTCTTTAAAAATACTAGGAAAGGTGTGAGACTCTAAGCTATGAATCAGATAAAAAGTAGAAAGTGAGTCTGCTGCTACACCACAGAATTGAGGGGGAAAAGGGTGGCAGTGTGTAAGCCCAGAGAATGACTCTGGGCTTGAAGAGGGAAAAGGGAAAACCTAGGGGGAAAGCAGGGCTGTAACTACAGCAGGGCGAATGGGGCAAAGCCCCAGGCGTGCCTTTGGAGAGGGTGCCATGCCAGACCCCTCCAGCCCTGAACAGCAACTTGCCTTAGTGGCACACTCTGTTAGGAGCCAGGGAAGGCAATCCCCACCCAGCTCTGGCCGCAGTGGGCCTGGGACGCCCTCTCCTGCCAGCTCTGGCAGCAGGAGGCCAAGCACCCCCCACTCCGGCTCTGGCCACGGCAGGCAAGGGCCCCTGTCCCCGCCGGCTCTGGCCGAGGCAGACCAGAGACCGCACCCCATGCCCTGCCAGCTAAAGCAGCAGTGGGCCAGGGACGCCCCCTCTGCCAGATTTGGCCGCAGTGGGCCAGAGACTTCCCCTGCTGGCTCTGGCTGAGGCGGGGAAGGGACGCCCTGCTCAGCTCTTACTGCGACAGTGTAGGGACCCTCCCTCAACAGTTCTGGCCACCGGGGTCAGTGGACAGATCGGTCCCGGATGGGGACCCAGCTGTGGGGTGGGGGGTGCCTTTGGGGCTGTTTGCCCTGGACACCTAAATGTGTAGTTATGGGCCGGGGGGGAAGTAAGAAGCTCTAGGATCCAGGCCCTGAAAGAAGGGTCCACCAACATTGGTGATGACGTGAAGACCTCATAGAGATGGTGTTGAAAAAGAATCAGAGAAACAGCAGTAAGGTTTGGGATAGTGCAGACCTTGACAACTAATCTGAGGGTCCCTGAGATGGAACCTGGAGAAGCAGCATAGAGAAGTGGCACAGGTTCGATCTGACAGGAGTGATAGCTGTTAGACCAGCTTAGTGACTTTGATGCCCCAGAAAGAGAAAATGATGGTGACCAGGCAGCCTGAGGCCCAAGGCATAAAGAGTGAGCAGTGCAGTTGCAGGAGCTTGCACATGAGAGGGGCTTCAGTGAGAATGAAAGACAGATAGAGCTGGGGGCTTCAGATGGGTGGAGCTGTTCCCCAGACACAGCCACATGGAGACACTACAATGGTCAGCAGAGAGCCCTGTGACAGACCCACGGGGACTTCACATGGGAGTAATGGGCTGGCAGGATCGAGATATAATACAATCCTATGTTTGAGTTTGTGTTAACATTGTCCTGGTGAGGGTGAGGTGAGACTTTGTGTAATCAAAACACATTGCATATAGACTGTAGTTATTTTGCATAACCAGTTTTGAGAATATACATATTCCTCATTTGCTCAAATGCAGAATTAAAGAACAAAAAATAAATTTATCATATCTGCTCAGTCTATAATGATTTAGAAACAAGACTTCAATTTCTTCAGAATGCCAAACAAACAGAAGGTTCTATAAAACATCAGGAGCCAAATCCTGCTGTCAGCGGGAGATGCAGATGCTCAACATCGCTGAGGATTTCACCCCTTACAGTAAGAATTACATCTTGCCTTTCTATGGCAAAATTAATCTGGGAAGATTAATATCTGTTAGCTTAGCCTCACTACCATCCCCCTTCCCTCCAGGAGTAGGTATTATTGTGCCTATTTTTAGGCTATGTATATACTGATGGCTGCAAAATGGCTGCCATCAACCCAGCGTTCCGGGAACGCTTAGCAGTGAGTATGAACTTGCTGCTTCGCTCCTGGAAGTTGACGCCATAAGTCCTGGCCCCCAGGAGACATAGGGGAGAGCCAACTGCAAGGCATTTGCAGTCAGCTTTCCCAAGTGTGTTCTGGCGGCTTAGGAAGTCACCAGCATTTACCCAAGGCATTTTACATGTCTTGCATGAATGCTGGTCAACTGCCACCGAAAAGCCACCTGAGTATAGACTAGGGCTTACAGACAAAGGCATGGTTAGATCCTGTCCCGAAACTGCCCAAGTAGAGGAGTGTCACACTGTTATCTTTAGGGCTAGAGTAGTCTCCAAAACATCTGTCCACATCTGTGGCGCAATGGCCAGTGGATTTGCATAGTTGTATGTCCTCAGGCCTTCTTAACCCCAAAATGAGCTAAATCTTTGCTGTGCAGTGGTGCACACAGAAAGTTCCCATGGACATATGTCACAAAGGCTTTTATTTCAGCTGTCCAAGTGTGTTGCTTCCCCATATACAGAAACATATGTAGTGAAACCACTTTTTTCCGTAGCAAGCAAAATCCTTTGCACTGCGAAGGGGGAGGGATTTGCCTCTGTCTGGCTAACCAAGGTCACAAAGGAAGTCTGAGAAAGCCAGGGAAAGTATATAGATCTCCTGATCCTCAGTCCTCTGCTTTAGACACAAAGCTATTCTTCCCCCTTTTCTTTCTCAGTACCTGATAGAACGTGTTCCCTACACTATGTTTCTGAAAAACTGTAATTGACTTATGACGAGGTCAGGAAAAGAAACAAAACAGATAGAGATTTGCTTTGGTCGTTAATCTGATTAATGGTCTCATCCCGCCCTTGTGGGACTCCAGCTAACATAAGTGTCAGTGCTCCTGAAAACACTTAGGCCTGGGAGTAACTATCATCAGCATGTGAGAGTAGTTACTCACAGTCCTAAGTGTTTGCAGAATCAAGGTCAATGAGAGTCCTGTGCACAGATACCAAATGGCATTAAAAGCTTAAAAAAAAAAAAGAAATACTTTCCTAATACTTTTTTTCCATGTTAGCAATGCTTTGCAATATTGGGCCTAAATTGCATAATTATGAGCATTTAGACTGAAAATACTGGCTCCACTAAAGTCTTCTAAGAGCTATTTAAATAGACACTTTACCCCCCAAATTATAAAATGATTTTGTACCTAGAACTTGCCAAAACAAAAACAAAACAAAACAAAAAAAAAAATCTTTAAAAAACATATATTTTGCTGCTTCGTTACCCTGATTAAGGACATTATTTTTCACATATTAAAACATCTTGCATCAGGGATGGTGACTGATATAGCATCTTTTTCTTTCTTTCTTTCTTTCTTTGAAATAGATGTATTTATTTCAAAATACATTCATTTGATCTTTTCTTTGTCTTAAAAATATGGCTATAGTCAGAAAAGTGATTGTGTGGGATTTTATATTTCTTTTTCAGTAACTTCCACACCAAGGGCACCATTAGACACTTAATAGGCTGAATTCACAAATGAGAAGGTGATTTTTCCATTTAAAGACATTGAAAACTTAACCTGGGATTTTAAATTCAAATTCTGTTTACTGCCTTTTACATTATCTCTGGTAGAAGAGATTTTGCAAGCGGAACTTGGCCGACAATGTTGTTTGTATATATGAGAAGAATACAGGGCAGCTCACTTTCCTGTGATGTACTGTCTTGCAGTGCTAACAAAAGTAAAAACTTGTTTTTTTTCAGTAAAGTCAATTTCGTTCAGACACACAGGAAGAAGACATACTTAAAGTGCCATTTTATGTCACTTTTCTGACTACAAACACACTTGAAAAGAAAAGAAAAGAAAAGAAAAGAAAAGAAGAAAAATTCACTGTATAAAACAACATTGTTATGGTAAAGAACTTACATTTAAAAAATACCAAAAACAAAATCACGGTTCTCCCTGAGGAACTGTAGCAGTGACCTTGCACATACATATAATAGGGCAGGGGTGGCCAAACTTATCGAACTCAAGAGCCACACAAGTTGATTATTAAACCTTTGAGAGCCGCACTGAGGCCTAGAGCCATATACTTTTACCTACTCCAGAATTACTAGATTTAAAATTCATTGCACACGTTAATTTTATTGAAAAAAGAGGACAAATATCGATCCTACTAATGTCGGATTCTAATAACTATTTTGGGTTACCATGAAAATTAGGCCTATACAGTAAAAACTTAGCTGCTACTCAATGTAAAGGACTGCAGGCTAGTGGTGGGTTTTTTAAAATCCCGATCACGCCGCACTTCTCCCCACCATCCCCGACCATGCCACACTTCTCCCCACTGTCCCGACCCCTTCCTGAACTAGGCTGGGGCTGCTTTCCTAAATTGATTTGCCAACGTTCTTCCAGGAGCCACAATTTTTCGTTCAAGAGCCACATGTGGCTTCCGAGCCACATGTGGCTTCCAAGCCCCAGTTTGGCCATGCCTGTACTAGGGTATAAATTTAACAGCATGTACAATCACAGCAAAATTTAGGGGTCTCAGTCAAAGTTGTTGTTCAACATAAGGTTGAATTTCCTGGCTAATACGTGTTTAAATTCTAAGCTATAGTAATATATCAGGTTTTGATCCTGCAGAAGTGTCCATGAGCACTGAGAGGTGCATCTGTATGAAGTCCCATTGGAGTATATGTCTATCCCTCTTTTAGGGCTAGAGCCTTAAAGACATTTCAGATCAATAGGCAGATCTTCAGTAGGTTTAAATAGCATCATTGCAATGGAGCTATGACCTGTTACACCAGCTGAGGACTTGCCCCAACATGTTGCAAATCAAATCATTTTTATGCACCAGAAAAGAGACTACTTCTTCCTTCCTCACACTTTTGCCAGTTTGGGCTCACCCATTTAGAAACTGTAAAAACACACATCTGCTAGCCCTACCCAAACTGCATGACTTATGTGCTTGTGGCTGAATATTTTGATATCACTTTTTTAAAAAGTTTATGCAATGGAACATCTACTGGATTGTTCTTTCAGTGTTGATTTGGTTTTTAAAAATTTCAAATCTGTATTTGTGTTTAACATATCAAATAACTTTAAAAGCATACAAAATCTTAGGGATGTTCTATAATGGGAGGGAGGAATATGTTATTCTGAAAATGGTACATGATGAAGCTTTTGACAAGAAAAGTAGCTTATCATTGCCTACAACTAGGAGGTGAATAGATGTTTCCTATTTACTTATAAATAGGAGCTGCCCAAATCCCAGGCCCTGTGCAAAGCCTGTGTAAATGGCCTTTCCATATGGCAGTTGTTCCCAACCTGGGGTCCAGAGACCCCCGGGGGTCTGTGGACATGTTGCAGGGGGTCCGTGGAGTCTCCCCCTACTGGGGCCGGAATCTAGCTGCAACCCTGATCCTTTCTACCAGGGGTGCCTCTCCCCACCCGTGGCTGGATCGATTTGCAGCAGGGGGATGGGGCCGTGGCGGCTCCCTGGAAGGGCAAGGGCAGAGGGCCATAGCTGCCACAGCTCGGCTCCCCAGCGGTGTGGGCCATGGTGGTGGCGGCGCCACTTGTCAGCTGTCCGAGCGGCCCTGCCAGAGTGGCACAGGCCAGAGTCTGCATGCACAGGCCAGCTTACATAATTAGCCAGGGGGCCACAAAGATTTTCTTTTTCTTAAAAAGGGGTCCCTAGCCTGACAAAGGTTGGGAACCACTGCCATATGGGAAACATTGGGGATGGCAGGGGATAGAATCTCATTAAAATGGTAGCAAACCTGCTCCCTCTCCACTATGTTCTTCCCTGCCTGAAAATTCAAAAGGAGGGAAGAAAGCTGGCTATGAGGTTCATCACATCATCCACAATAGTTCCACACCTTTCCCTCACCTGTCTATGCCTAACTTCCAAATTCCCAACTCATGCTACAAAGGACCAAGTGCCTTTAGAGAAGTGTTTCATGGTCCAGAAGAGGAGTGGACTTCCTGCATGGCATCTCTGTATTCTGCCATCTCCTACACATGGCAGGACCAGAGCAGTTCCTTCCACTGCCTTTTGGGCCATATGCATGCATGGTGAAGCCAGGTGGACAAGATCTGGGTCAGAATCACCAAATTAGGAAAAGTATGGTTAAAACAATGTGATTACATGTTAGATATAAGGTCAGGGTTTAGAGAGCTAACAAAGAAGGTTTTAGAATGGTGCCTTTTATATATCCATAAACTTTTGTGGGTTATACAAATACAAAAGGACAACTGGCAAAAGCTTTCCTTCATGTGACCTACACTGCAGTCAGTGAAGGGACATTAGCAATGAATTAGTCTAATAAATTTAAAACCAATGGTGTTGTTTTATAATGAACCTCCATTCATATTACTGCTTGTCCCCTATGGAGTTTCATCTAAAACGTAAGTCCTTTCAGATGCTTTGCCTTCTGAATCAGGCATGTAACTGTTCCACCTACACTGTTTCCTGTGTGGTTAATATTGAATCAAAGGCTCCATTCACAATGAGGTGAAGAGAATAGATGACTCTAGTATGTGTAATGTTTTCAAGTGCAAGTTAATAATTGATGTGCCTGAACATTAGTAGGGAAGGTATTGTTTTGTAGCAGTGAGATAAAGCCAGGACTTTTGTGGTGCATGTTACCTACAACTGGTAGCACTAACGTGGGTTAAATAAGAACATTTAAACATAGAGTCCTCACAGGTGCTAGAAAACAGCGGGGTGAAATTCACACCAGCACCAAAACTAGGTATTTTGGCAGCTAGGGTGCATCGTAGCAAGCAGCACAAGGGGCCAAACAGAGCCGCTTGATACGGTGCCTGGGGCAAAGCCCCGGTTGCTCCATCATAGTTATGGCCCTGATTCACACCACTTCCATAAACCCCAAAAGCATTTTTCATGGGGGCCACACAGAGGTTTAGAAGATAGACTTTTCCCCTGGCCTAATGGTCTAAAGTAGAAAAATAGACTATCTGATCTAGGGCTACTGGTTATGATTTCAGCTATACTCAGTCCCATTTTGCTGGAGTGGCCAGAGCATACAGGCAGTTGGCAAATTGACTGACCATACCCATCCTATTCCCAGCTTATCCCTGATGTTCCATGTGCTCCCACAGGACGTGCTGCTCCAGAGTCCCTTGCCTGGGTTCTCTGTGTTGCATGTCTCCCCTATTCTAAGAACCAGCAGTTTTGGTATGGCACCCTTGGGGAGGGGAAGAGATGTTGCTCGTCTAAAGCACAGCTGCATTGCTGCAGTTCAGCTTTGGAAAATCTGTCTCCAAGTAGTTGTATACTGACATAGGCAGACACACTACAAATTCTAGTGAAGTAAAAAATCCTTAGGTAAATGAATTAACCCTACAGTTATGTAATGCTGAAGGTAAGTCCTACATATAAACAGCCTTCTGAAAAAAGCATTGGAACAAGGATTTAATTTGTGTATACCTAGTGCCTTTGTTGTAATATGATAAGGTAAATACAAAGTCTCCTACTCAAAAGTGTGAGTGAATATAGTGCTGATGAAAGCAAAGGACTTACAGGACTGTCTGGAGCCAAGCATAGTGCAGGCAGATGGTGTGCAAGTTTCCCAACATAGCTCTACCAAAGCACTTAAGTCTTGACCTACAACACCTCTGCTATTCCTGTTCTAAGCCTCCTTCTTCTTGCTATTCCTCTCAGGCTATGTTGGGTGCAACGGGGAACAATGGGTTCTTTTCAATTTTCACAATAAGATTCCAAACTGTAGGTCTGTTGTAGTAACACCTTTTTTTTTTAAAGAGTAAGGATATGACAAATGTGCATAAATAACTTACACTTCCATTCATTTTCTGCAGCATAATTACATGAAATAAGAGGAAAAATATGAAAATACTTCATGAAGGGGCAACAGTTCCATCCCACCAAAGTCATATGAATACTTTATAAAAATTCATCATCATCATCCTGTTTAGAATTCCTTTATGCCACATATGCTCAAAAACAATATTTTATACAGAAAAGAGCTATGTTTTATTATCCAAGTATAATTATCTTTTCAAGATACATACAAACAAAAGTGAATTATATTACAAGAAATCATTGACATTATCAAAAGTATCTTCAACTGAAAGTCAAGACCATCAATTATTTCAAGCACACATGAATTATTCACATGAAAACTAGTTTAATAGAGTTTATAGGCATAGTCAGTTGAAGTTGCTGATAGAAAGCCTGATTCTGCCCTAACTTACATCCTGTGCAATTCCAAAGAAACTGACAGGGATTCCCCAAGGGGTAAATGAGTCAGGATCTGCCCCTTAAAATTAGTGGTGTGTCTAAAACTAGTTATTTCTTGGAGAAGTTTATGCCTTTGACCCAGAATAATCAAGTCAGTGAAGAGTGAGAATGAATGAATAAGGATACTAGCTGCCACTTGATATGAAGCCCAAATGGACTTTCATTGAAAGTGATGGCAAAACTCGCAGGATTGGGTACCTGGTCAACTGGAACCATTATTAGATGGACTAGTTTTATGCAACCTTCCTGGAGCATCTACTACTTTATGCAGTGAAAAAAATCTCCCCTCCAAGGACAAAGTCCATGTGAATTTCCTGTGTCTTTCTCAGGGAGTAATTGGTCTGAGGACTAGAGCATCCAGGAGTTCTTCATTCTTTATAGATTGTAGAACTTTTCTTCATATGTTTCTCATTTATTTTGTAAATTATGTAAAGTTTTAAAAATAAAAACAAAACACATCAGTATAAACACAGGGAGTTAACGGGTTAATTATTTTTCTTCCCTTGACTCTTGCTCCTTCCTTATTTTCTTTCATTTTTTCCTTGCCCTCCTTGACAAGTGTCCAACTTCATTCGTAAAGATACTAGCTCTTTACAAACCTCTTTGACAGCTTTATTATGAAAGATGGCAATTCTCTGGCAAGATTTGCCCTGAAGACTACAGGATCATAGGAGAATAGAAGAACACACCTGTTGGAACCACGATTGCCACCAATGGAGTTTTCATTGGCAGGAATTATTGGTAGAAAAGAAACTTTTAGCACCATTATGTAAAATCTGACAGACTTCATATTCCGTCGGCTCTCTCTCCACTTTCTATTGTAGTTTTGAAAATGGAACTGACTGAATATTTTTGAGCATGAATCTTTTAACAATAATTTGGGAGTTTGAAGTTTTTAAAAAATTTCCCTTATTTAAACAAAATTATATGGAAAACATAGGGTTTTTTCATTTTTGAATTTTGCATTTTATGAAAATGTTTACACATTCCCATCCCCCCACTTTTTCCCCTCTCTTGCTACCATTTTTAGTGCCAATATAGAAAAATAGGAACGAAGGGAGGGAAAGGGAAGGAAAGAGGTTTAAAAAAGGAAAGAAAGAAAAAAAAAACAAATGCATTTTTTCATGAAAAATATTTGTGAAAAGTTTTGAACAAAGAGTTCCCTTTTGAAGCCAGCAGAATGAAAATCCCTTTCCCCGCCAGACATTTCTTTGCTTTTTGATCAATTCTAGTTGAAAGCAGTTTTGTTTTACCAGTTCTAGCAATTAGACTGATTTGAACACCACCTAGGGAAAGGAACAGGAATATCAGCAATGGATCATTTTTCTGTTAGAGATGGACCTCATGATATGCTACTGGGAGAAAGGACAGCTTCAGTGCAACAGGGTGGGTGAGACAGACAATGAAATGCTAAATGGAGGGAGATGAGGAGTGAGGAAAAAGACATGAGACACAATGGAAGATCTTACAAGCCTGGAAAAACACACAAACTTTAGGAATAAAACACAGAAAGACGTGGATGCTGGAAAACCATACATACGCTGAGGATTTAGGAATTTTCCCCTTCCTTAAAATCATAGTAACCACCCAACACTTCTGTATCTTATATCTGTAACTTAACTCAGCTCTTAAATGAAGCATGATTCTGTACTGCTAAACTTTGGGAGGAATGAAAATTGGCTTAAGGTAGTTTTACACTTTGTCTTATTGGGTTGACATTTAGCGTATGTCTTACTGACTTAACTTTCTCTGTCTTACTGACACCTAGCATATGTCTACACTGAATTTGGAAGCAAGCCTACCAGCCTGAATAGACAAACTAGCAGTAGCACGCTAAAAATAGCAATGTGCACCTTCCAAATCAGGCTGAAGGTCAGGGTCTGAAGGCTGGGGCCTCTGGTGAGCTTGAAAGCTTCTGCCTGAGCCGAGATTTCCTTAATAGTATTTTAAGTGTGCTGGCTTGAGCCCTGCTATCCTAAGTTTGTCTCCCCAAGCCCGGAGTCTCTCTTCTAACTACTGTGCAGACATAGCCGTAGAGGCCACCTTCTAGCGGAAGAAAAATTATCTCAGCGCAAGGCAGCAAGCATTCCCAGGTGTTCTGGAATGGGGCAGAAATGCACTCATTCTCCAAAGGCTAATTCACTGCCTGAAGCCACCAGGGTTGCATAAAGAAAGCTTGATGAAGGGAAGCGGCAGCAGATGCCAGGGTCCAAACATTCCGATATGATAATTTAAAGCCGAAATGTAAAAAGAAGTCTAGGGGAGTTAGATGCCCAATCTGTGAATCTAAAATATTTTAAAATGATCTACTTTCAAGAACTTTTAAAGAAGCAAATAGTGATATTAATTTAAAACTTTTAAAATGCTGATTTTTAGGGTAGAGGAAAGAAAAAAAATCAAATCCAGGTGGTTTTGATATTTACTACATTTTGTTTTCCTAGCATAACTTCTTCTCATGAAGGACTTTGGAATAACTGAACGATCCATTTCAGGTTTTACGCTGAAAAAATCCAGTGCATGCTAGAACTGGTCTCTGGGAGTATGTCTACACACACATTTTAAGTTGACCTATTAAGCATTAGGTCGAATTAAAAAAAAGCATGTCTACACAGGGTTTTGCCAATTTGACCTAAGGCTTCCCTTACATCAAATTGAAGAGACAAAGCTTCGAAGTTATGGAACCTCATATAACTTCAAAGTGACCATCAATTCGTACTGGCTAGTTTGAATCGACCGTGTCTAGCTGCGTTAATTTGAACTACCTTTAGTTCAAATTAACAGGTTGACCTTCCTCCAAAGGTGCATCACACCCTGGAAGAAAGGTGCACCCCACCAAAATTGTAGGGGGCGATGGGGGGGTTCCCTGGCTGGGGGGTGGGGTGGTGGAGCCCCCAGACTCCCATGCATGGCTGGAGCCCTGCACTGGCCAGCAGGGCTCCAGCTGCGCATGGGGGTCCCATCCCTGCAGCTGGGGAGCGCGGCTGGAGACACACGTGTGGGTCCTGTCCCTGCATGTGGCCAGCGGGCCTCCAGCTGCATGCAAGCTAGCAGGGCTACAGCCCCACACAGGAGTCCCGTCCATGCACCCAGGGAGCAGTGCTGCAGCCGCCAGTGGGGATCCTGTCCCCCTGTGCTGCCAACAGCGCTGCAGCCCCGCTTAGGGATCCCTTCTCCCCACCCAGGGAAAAAGCTGGGGGGGGTCCAGTCCCCGCACCCGGCGAGTGTGGCTGGAGCCGTGGGGGGATCTCTCCCCCGCAGCACTGCTGCAGCCGGGCAGAGGGAATCCCTTCTCTCCCTGCCTGCCCACCACTGTGGGGAGGGGTGCCCTGGCTCCACAGGGCCCAGGGAGGGAAAAACATCCCCTGCCTGGCTCTAGCCTTCTGACCTTGGCGTGGGGAAAAGCATCCCCTGCCCAGTTCTAGATGCAGGGGTGCTAGAGCTGGGCAGCGCATACTTTTCCCTGTGCAGGGCTCAGAGGGTTGGAGCCTGGCAGAGGATTGGGTGGTGGCAGGGCCCTTCTAGGGGGCCATGTTGCCACACCTCCCATGGTGCCCCTCTTCCAATTCAAACTAGCAAGTGCTGTCCATGGACGTGCTAGTTCGAATTGATTTTCCTAGTTTGGCCATGTTAGTTCGAATTGACTGAATTTGAACTAATCATTATTAGTTCAACTTGATTAGTTCGAATTCAGTTAATTCAAACTAAGATTCTTAGTGTAGACATAGCCTGGAAGTTTTAATCTGTCCTATATTGCTATGTGTATAGCACAAACATGATCAACAGAGCTTGGAGGTGCTCAGGTTCTTTGATGAGGTACATAGATAATAAGATTAGCATTCTTAACAAGTCTAAGTGTCTTTATTCTAAGGAATTCCCAGGAAATGAGACTATTACACATACCACTTCCATTGAAATCCACAGAAGCTGTACGTGTGTAAACCAAGACCAGAACTTCTCCCAGTCTCTTAGTCTAAATGCCTAGGGGGAAACAGGCTAATGCTTTCTAAGCTACTGTGTTTAATTTTGTTTCATCAGCTGTAATTCAGTGTATTTTTTAAAATGTTTTATGGAAGTGAGCAATGTAGAGCAATAAAAAATATGCCTACTGGAGAAAGATGTGTACTACCAGTACATGGAAAAATGGGAAATGGCATATTGGAGAGTAGTTCTGGGTTTGCAAGGCACAATGAAATGCATGTAAGACAGTAATTTATACTAAACACAAGAAAACTGTTGAAGATTATCAAGATTGCAAATTCAAGCATCCAAAAATGCGGTAGTGTCTGAATTAAGGTTGCCTAGGCAGCCTTAATTCAGTTCCACTGTGTGTATGCATTATGATACTTTTTAATTACATGATCACTTGTTTTTTTTTTTTTTCCAGTGGATCCTTGCCTCATTCCAGGCACAGGATGGACGTGACAAAATCAAGGCAGTGTAGGGAAGGAAATTTGTCTGCAGGACCTCTGCTTCATTCACAGCAGAACTTGAAGGTGTGTACTATTTGTAGTACTGGGACAGGCAATTGCAGTAAGAGAAAGTATGGTATCATGATAAAGGCAGTTGAATTTGATTCTGTTTCGTGGAATTTGATACTAAGCCTTCCTCTGCCACAGAGTTCCTATATGCTGCTAGTCAAGTCACTTAACCAAACTTTTCATGTTGAGCATCCAAAATTGATGAACGCTTCTGACCTTAATCTCTCTGTGCATCAATTCCCCACGTTTCAAAGGAGGATCATATGCCCTAATCTCATAAGGGTGTTGTGAAAATAAATTAATTGGTGTTTGGGAGGCTCTCAGAGATAGATGAATGCCACAGAAAAGCCATGAGGAAATAAATAATTCTTTCTTCAGAGCAGGATTTAAATAGTGTGGAGTAAAGGGGGCTTGGGGCCTTATACTGAACAATAAGGACAAAACAAAATATTGAATGGCTCTCATTAAGTAAGCACCATGTTTTCTGTGCAGGGATCCTGTGGAAAAAATAGACTGAAATCGTGTATTTAAAAACTATCATAGAAGGCAGACCAGGGAGCTGAATTAATGGTTGCACAGGCAAATTTAATTCTTGTATTTCCTAGCTTTTGCGTGCTTGACTTTGAAACATTAACAATATTATTTAGAGAGAGAGAGAGAGTGCATGTAACTTCCTGGTCCTTTAAAAAGCAAACATAAAGAGCAGTTCTATCACATGGTGTCAGTCTGAAAACCCAAGGGGTCATCAGCTACATTGGACCCTTCAGGTCCATTGACTTGATCTCTGCCACTTGAGCTAATGGAGTAACAAAGCAGTGGGAGATTGTTAGCCTCACTCTGACCTGGCAGTAGAGGGGATGAGACACACGCTCTGCCAGTGAGGTTTCAACTATTTGCGGATAGCAGAGGCACAGTGAGACACAGATAGAAGGGTCCATCCCAGGCTCTGGAGAAGATCTGTCCCTGTCCTTCTCACCCTTGTCTCCTTGTCCCAGTCCCATTTTCGTTGCCTATCCAGTCCCAATTGCGTGTCCTCAGGCTTTTCATCGCAGTCCACGTGTCCTTACCCAGCCAGTCTTAGTCTCCTGCTTTGGTCAAGCTGTCCTAGTCCCAGCCGTGCTCCCACTCCCTGTCTCTTCCATTCCCACATGCAGTCCCAGTCTCCTTGCCCAACCCATCTCAGGTCCCCCCCACAAACTCCTTGTCCAACCTGGTGCACCTTGCTGGACCCCTCATCCAATCCAGGTTTCTTTTGTATCCCCTTCTTGGCTCCTTATCCTAGTCTCTATCCCCAGCCTCTCCAAGTTTTCCCCACTACCTCCAATGCTCTGTCAGATCTTGTCTCTCCTCCACCCTGCCTCTGTTCTCCCCTCGCCACTTTCTTCTGCTTTGTCTCCCTGTCCAGGCAGTTCCTGTTTCTTGCCCAGCTGTTCATACAATCTGTCTCTTCCCACTCCAGCCCTCAGATTCAGTCTCTTGTTTAACCAGTTCCAGCCTCCTCTCCAACTCCACATTCCTAGTCCCAGTCTCCCAGTCCTATTCTTGCCTAGCCAGTCCCATTCAGTTTCTCTGGCCCTCCTCCAGTCCCAGTCTCACTGGATTTCTTGTCTCAATCTACTCCTTTCTCCCCCCCACCCCCACTCCACCATGTGTCCCCTCTGCATTTGAATCAGATGGCTTCCATCTCTATGCTGCAAGAAAGCCATCCAGAGAAGGTCAAATAGGCCCCCTGCTCTCACTCTGGTGCCCCCTCACCCCAGCTAGGAGCAGTCACATAGGGAAAAGTGCTTTTAAGCTTCTTTGCAACCTAGTCTGAAGCATGCTCAGTTGCTCTGTGGGAATGGTGCACGTGCAGTCTGATCAGCACTAGGAGTGTGAGAGGCTGGAGCATACAGTGGTGTCATTTCAGAAAAATTTGGGTGTGAGGGGGTTATAAGAGCTAGAGAAGGATTAGGGGCCCCTGGGCCTCTGTCCTCCATGGGCTCCCCCCTAAGGCCATGGCCTCCCCCTTCAGCCTAGGGCCCTGGCCACCTGCAGGGAGAAGGCCCTGGGGCCAGAGATTGGCCTGAGCCCACCTGGTTGGCCACCGGAGGTGGCAGAGCAGACTGGTGCATGCGGTGCGGCTTCCAGTGCAACCTGAAAGCCACACCAGAGGTCATACTGCATGGCAGCCAGCCTCGCCCTCACAGCAGGGCAACCAGTCATGCCAGCCTGCCCCCCCTAGGGCAGACCAGCTTGCCCAGGGGAGGGACAAGAGCGCAGAGCCCAAACTGCCCCCCAGCACTGGCACAGTGGATGTGCAGCCCCTGAGCATGGGCCTCATATGCCCGTGCAGTTATCTGCCCTGATGAGAGCATATAGAACAAACAGCATCCTGAATAAGTCCCAAACAGCATCCTGAATAAGAGAAACATGACAATTACTGCTTGCCCATTGCTACACCCAGAGTCTGGAGGGAGCAAACTACACACATACAAAATGAAGAATGACTGCAGTGACGTACAAATTTGGCAATGACATACAAAATGGGTAATGACTGACTAGGAAGGAGTACTGTGGAAAGGGATCTGCATCTCATAGTGAGCCACAAGCTAAATATGAGTTGACAGTGTAACACTCTTGCAAAAAAAGTGAACACCATTCTGGGATGTATCAGGGGCATCGCTGGCACTGGGCACATGGGGCACATGCCCCAAATCCCAGCGCTGGTGCCCCGGGTCTGACGGGGCCCCCCCACTCCTGGTCTCCGGCCCAGTTGGGCTGGAGATCTGAGGCCCAGCCGCCCGCAGCCACGGCAGTCCTATCCCCAGCCGGGGATCTGGGGCCCAGCCACCCCTGGGATGTATTAACAGAAGTATTGAAATTAAGATAGGAGAAGTAATTCTTCCACTCTACTCTGCACTGATTGGCTATGTCTACTTCGGGGGCTCAGTTAAGTTGACTTAACAAGGTTGACTTTAGGTTGACTTAAAGTCAACCTTGTTAAGTCAACTTAGGGGTATGTCTACAGTAGTAGTAGGCATAACCTGGGCTGCGCTTGGGTCCGACCTCCTGCCCCACCCTGGGCAGCAATCTGGCTCTGGAGCCCCTATCTGGCCCCAGGGGCCTGATCTGGCTCCTGCTGCTAATGGCAAGGGGCTGAGAGCCCAATCTGGCCCCAAGCTGCATGCCTCAGGCAACAGAGGTCTCAGAGATGGCTCCTGCTGCAGGCGGCAGGTGGCTCGGAGCCCGATCCAGCCCCGAGCTGATTGTGGCAAGTGACAGGGGACTCAGAGCTGGCTTCTGCTGCTGCTGGTAAGCAGTACAGAGCCAGATCTGTCCCCAGGCTGCTTGCTGCAAGTGACTCAGAGCCCAATCTGGCTTGAGCTGCTTGCCACAGCCAGCAGGAGACTCAGGGCAAACCTCACCTTGGTAGGGTTCTGGCCCCCCCTCCAACAGCAGGCAATGACAGCGACCCATCCTGGTCAATTTCACACACTAAGCCTGATCAGTTTCAGTAGACTGCTTGCAGCAAGGGGCTCAGAGCTGCATTGGGCTCCCAGCCCCTTGCTGCTGGCGGCAGGAGCTGGCTCCCATCCACTTGCTGATTCCTGCAAGGGCAGGGGCTGGATTCAGCTCCCAGCTGCTTACTGGCAGCAGCTGGGGCCCGATGGGCCCCCAGGGCCCAATTGGGACCCGGGGCATGGCAAGGGGCAGGCCCTGGCTTTGGCCCCAACCCTTTCCGCCCTGCAAAGCAGATTTAAAAGGGCAGGTTTTATTAAGTGCTTAAGTCAACTTAATAAATTCTAAATTTGAACTTGGAGTTGCTTAGGTTAACTTAAGGCTGGTTAAGTTGACCTAAGGCTCCAGTGTAGACATAACTATTAGGCCTCAACTAGAGTATTGTGTATAGTTCTGGGCACAGGAAAGATGTGGAAAAATTGGTGAACGTCCAGAGAAAAGCAACAAGAATGATTAAAAGTCTGGAATACTTGATTTATGAGGGAAGATTGAAAGAACTGGGTTTATTTAGTCTGGAAAAGAAGACATTGAGAGGGGATATAACACTTTTCAAGTACCTAAAAGGTTGTCAAGAGGAAGAGGGAGAAAAATTATTCTCCTTAACCATCAACGATAGAAGCAAAGGGCTTAAATTACAGCATGGGAGGTTTAGGTTGGACACTAAGAAAAAAATCCTAAATGTCAGAGTGATTAACCACTGAAATAAGTTGCCTAGGCAAGTTGTGGAAGCTCCATCATTGGGTGTGTTTAAGAGCAGGTTAGACAGGCACCTGTCAGGGATGGTTTAAGAGGGTACTTGGTCCTGCCATGAGTGCGGGGGACTGGACTTGATGACCTCTCATGGTCCCTTCCAGTTTCTATGATTCTATAAACTAAGATCTGGGGGGACAATAATTGCCTCTCTTTCCTTCATGACCAATAGCAAATGATGCCCCTGAAGCACACTGGGAAGCTTTAAAGATTTTAATTGTTAGGCTTTAGCAAGTCTTTACTGAGCACGTGCAAACTTCAGTTATTCACAGCTTGTAACATGGCCACATTTGGGTAGATATTCACAGGGATTCGAAAAAGGCACAGGCCTGGCAGAAAAGTCACTCTCTGCCAGATTCCAAGTCCCTACTCCAAACCATGGGGTTGTGAGAGCTTCTTAAAGAAAAGGCCACCAAAATTTCATGTGAATGAGAAAAGCAAACTAATGTATTATCTTCTAGCCTCTTTGTTGGAAACAGCAGAACTCTCTTGGCTAAAATTTTCCAAAACCTTCAGCCTGAGCCATTCAGTCCAAATGGTTAAAATTTGGCAAAGCTACAAACAACTGAAAACAGGGTCTTACAATGGGAAAGGTTGGACAACCTTAAGAAAATAGGAAGTGGTATCTGTCCTGCCTCTAATCATCCATTGTTTGTGTAAGACATACTGTGGCCATATGCTTTGAGTTCATGGTCGCTAACATTAGAGCACCTTAATTCAAAAATGGATCATTACGACAGTGATTTTGTACTTTCTAAAATGCAGCTTTTGTTTTGTGCTATTACTCTAGGAAAATCCATAAATCTTATTGCCTCATCTGCATACTACAAGCACTGGTCTTTGATATAAGCCATCCTAGAGAACCAGATCCACAGATAAACTGGCCCATAATGCTACTGAAATAAATTTCAGCTGATTTACAGCAACTGAGTTTCTGGCTTCGAAATTCCATTTAATCACCTTCTTTACAAGAAAGATGTACTCTCTCAGACTGATGTATTGCCCAAATCTGTAATGGTTTAGTAACATAACAAATTGCATTAAGGATCTTTTTTCTGCCTTTTCTCATTGGAAAAATTGTAATTATTGTTAAATAAAATATTGGGTATGGCATATGTAAGAAGCATTGGTTACTGGCTTGGGGCTCAGGGAGCAAGCCAGTATATTTTGAGACTAACTCCTTTTCTGTAAATAATAGGCCTAATTCTGTTACACTAGCATAACTCTGGAATTACACCAGTCTAAGACTGGTGGAGTGGAGAATCAGACCCAACATGTTATTGCTCTATAGTGAAAGCAGATAAACGTTGGGAACCAGATCTTTATCTGGTGTAAATTAGAGTTAGCTCCAATTACTACAATTTTTAGTTAAATTAATGAGCTAGTCTGGAATTCTTTGCATGAGTCAAAACTGAACATTTCAGTACCAGAAGATAGTGTAGACTATGACAAGTGTAGAGTTTTAGGTAGGAAACAAGCAGGGGTTAAAGTATAAGTTGGCAGGCCCCAGAATCCTCCTAAATTTCTGGGCCCCCTTCACTCACCTCTGCTATGCCCCCCCAAATGCCCCTCCACCACAAATGAGTCAATTTGCCAGACACCCCAACCCCCCACTGGGTTCTCCTGTTCCCCCAACCCCTGCCCCCCACCCCAAACTAGCCAAGTTGCCAGACACCCCAACCCCCTGTCAACTTCCTCTGCTCCCCTGAGTCAACCCAGCCCCCCACCGGATTCTCCTGCTCCCCCAGACACCCCAACCCCTCCCTAACCCCCCAGTTCCATTGCTGTCCCCACAGTCCCCCAAGCCCTTCCATAACCCCTCCCCACTCTGCCACCAGCTCCCCCTTCCCTCCCACCCTTTCTCTGCCGGACTGACTTGCCTGTCCCCGACACCTCCCCCGGACCCCCTTACCTGGCTGCCATGTGGAGCGACCCCTGCACAGGCTGAGGCTCCCACCCTGAGACTGCTTTGACTGAGGCTCTGAACATGCTCAGTCAGAGCAGGCTCAGGGCTGGAGTCTTAAAAACTCCTAGGCCCAGCCTGGGGCAGTTGCCTGCCAGCCGGAAGACTATGTCTTCCAGCCATGGCTGCTGGCTGTGCACGACTGGCAGCGTTCCCTGCATGGGGGGGCAACAGGGGCTGTGGCCCTGTGCAGCTTACAGGGAACACCGTCTGGGGCCAATGTTCACTCTAAGACCCTGAGGCAGCTGAGCAACTTGTTGCTCGCTGCACGGCCCACCCCACCCCCGCTGATCCTGCCCCCACACTCTCCATGTCACCCCCCCCCCCACCTCCCACCAGCCTGATACTACCCCCCCTGCTCTCCTGGTCAGCCCCCACAAGCCAGCCTGATCCCCCACCTCCCACTCTAACCCACTCCCCTGGTAACCTCCCAGTTGGCTGGACCCCCAAACCCTCCACACCCTTACCTGGCCACTGTAGCAGTGTGGCTGAGCAACAGCTCCTCTGGCCAGAGGAAGCGCGGATGGACCATGCTCAGACATTCAGAGCATGCTCCATCAGAGCTTCTATCAGCGGGGGTTTTAAAAACTCCCAGCTCCGGCAGCGCTTTGCTGGCTGGAAGACAGAGTCTTCCAGCCAGGTAGGGTCTGCGGCTGCCGGCCATGTGCAGCTGGCATTGTTACCTGTGTGGGTCAGTGGCAGGGGCTGCGCGCCTATGCTGCTGCGCAGCTTAGAGGGAACATTCTCCAGGGCCCCTAAAAATAGAAAATGGAGCCAGAACTCTGCGTTCCAGGGCCCACTCTTTTAAATGGTGGGCCCTGGAACGCAGCATTCCGGCTCCATTTTTTATTTTTAGGGGCCCTGGAATGCTGGCCCCTAAAAATAGTGGGCCCTGGAACACCATTCTGGTGCGTTCCAGCCCACTTTAACCCCTAGAATCAAGTATTGACGTGGCCTCATGAAACATCTGTGCATTTTCACTGATTTTAATACAGTCACACTGATGTGTTATAGCAAAGACTCTAGGTCTTGGTGTTCACTCCCATAGACCTTGATTGCTAAGTGCCTCCTTAAGAAGTAGTGTGTGTGTATTCAGCTTCCATTGTCTTCTGTGGCAGCACAACTAGCAACTTGAAAGACTGAAGTCTTACCTACCCTGTGTGAGTGAATTCATTTCAGTTGGTGAAGAGCAGACATTTCCTGAAGACACATCAGTAGTAGTCTCATCCAAAAATCAGCACTTCCAGTAACTCATTCTACCTTCTGCTGCTGAAGTGTTAACTTTTCACACAAAGATTTCACAGCTTGGCACATTATTTAAACATGGAACAGAGAAGGCCTGAGTCTCCATTCACACTGGTTATATGCTGAAGTGACTCCATTAACTTCAGCAGAGTTACTCCAGATTTACACTGGTGTAAATGACAGCAGAGTCACTATTGTATGCCACAAGGAAACAGTCATCTGATAAAGTGACAGACTTTCTCTCTTCAACAGGGCCTTCAATTTCAATCACAGAAAAACAGTGAAAAAACAGAAATGAAGGTTTTGTTAGTAATTTTTCTGGTGCTGTGGTTCTCAAGAATTTCCACAGTGTTACCACAGGTTAAAGAGAAAATGTTCCAAGTTCCCCTTTGCCATCTAGCCAAAGAAGAGAGTGCTTAATATGTTCCAATTCCTGGAGGGGGGGGACGGGACGGGACATAAGAGTGGAAAGGGGGGAAAGGAGGGGCACATGTGTAAACCACTAGTTGGGAATCTAGTGTAAATCCCTATAACTTCAATAATTCTGCATACTTTCTGCATTAGGTTACACAATGACTGCAGGGAACAGCATGTTATAACAAGGTATGTGAGTCACAAAAGGTAAGATTCTTATATAATTGCTTATAGTACAGTTCAAGGGCTGTCAGAGTACAGGAATCCTGATGAGAAAGGCTGGCAGAATCAGGGCAAGATAAAGCAAAAGGGATCCATGTAAAATCTTGTCAGCTATGGAAGAACTTCTCTAGAAATCCTGAAGGATCTGGGGTTATCTCCCCCAAGCACATAGGTTTTAATAAAACAAACAAACGAGTCCTATGGCACTTAAAGACTAACAAATATATTTATTGCATGAGCTTTAGTGGGAGAAAATCCCACTTCATCAGATGCTTTGAAGATGGGGAACTTACAGAATGGGACTTTTTGGTGCTCACGCAGTGGGTGTAAATCACACAACCCTGGCTTATATTTCTGACTTGGCCTCTTTCCATGTTCCTCACTGCCATCCTCACTCCAGCAGCAAAACCAATCAAGACACCCCTGTCAGTTTCTTTTCCCAGAAACAGCTCTATCTCTCTTTCCATGTTACTCCTTATGCTTGGAACCAAACCTGTTTGCCAAGCCACGCCCTGTGGCCTCATTTAAGTCCTTCCTAAAGATTTCTGTCATCTCACTGTATGATAGGTATCTCAGGCAGTAGAAACAAAATGTGGAGAGCATTCAGAGAAAAGCTGCAAGCCTGATTCAAGACTAAGATAAACATCTTGCAACTCCTTATACTTATGGGTCTCAATTTAGTTAAGAGGTGACTTCTGTGAGTACCTAAATGGGAAAAAGAGGGGGCACTTTGAGCTCCTGGACAAAGGGCATAACAAGATCCAGTTACACTGAAGTTTAATAACTCACAGTGGAAAAAAGGTGCATTATTTTAACAGTGAAGGTAGGTAGCCTTTGGAACAGTTTACCAAGCACTGTGGTGGATTCTTCCCTTGAAATCAGGGCAGGTTATCTCAGGGGCTATAGGGGCTGAAGCCCCAGGCCCTAGCCTAATGGGGGGGGTCCCAGGCTCCAGCTCATAAAATCCTTACTTGTTCTGCCGACCCCCCCCCCTCTGCTCAGTGCCATCAGGGCTTGGGGGAGCGCTGAGAGCACTTCTGCCCAGCTGGTGTTGGGATGGGGCAGAGCCCTGGAGCTAGAGGCTGAGCTACATGCTCCCATCGTGCCCCTGGGCTAGCTGGTCTGCCCCTGGTGGTGGGGTGGGCCAGCACCTGTTTGCTCCACTCAGGGAGTGGGGCCCCTGGTGCATGGTGCAGCCTTTCAGGGCTCACGGCCTTGGGGGACTATGTCAGGGGGTGTGCCATGCGCTAGTCAGCCCCACCACTGAGAGTGGACTGGCTGGAGTGGAGTTGGGGCAGGGGTGCTCTCTGGCCCCAGGCCCTGTCCCCAGCAATGGCCTGCCTATAGGATGCCATGCTGGAGGGGCAGGGCCCCACAGTGGGGGGTGCCTGTGTGGGGAGGGGGGCACACATTTGGGGGCAGCCTGAGACCCCAGATCAGGTAAGCCAGCCCTGCTTGAATTTTTAAAACACAACTGAATGTGTTCCATAAAAGATATGCTTTAGTTCAATCTCAAATTATTGGCCTCTACACCAGAATCACTGGGTGATATTCAATGGCCTGTGTTATGCAGAGGTCAGACTAGATGAGCACCGTGATTCTTTCTGGCGCTAGTCTAGGAATATGATTTTATATATATAACATACACACCCAGTACAATAAAAAGTAACAAAGCCATCCAGATGGATACTTGACTTTTTCAGAAACTTTAGCCTTCTGATTGTGATCTTTGTTCTGCAATGCCACTTCTTCCCTTTGCCTTTGTGTTTGTTTATGACTCACATGTCATGTCAGTTTTAGCTGGTCCTTGCCTGGAAGAAATGACTATGGCCTGAGTTTTCTTTCTGACTAAACTCTGCTCAAGCACAAAGTGGACAAAATTGGATTGATGCCATTTTTATACTTTTCCTATTCTGTGGCCAGCTGGGGGAAGTGTCAGTCTCTGTTACAAGTTAGTAGTCAGGGTGACTGTCATATCCCACTGTGCTATTGTATGTGGATTTGAGGTGGGCACTTTCGACTCAAAGCTTCATTCTTTGGCTGCCATGAGCTGAGAGCAGGGCAGAGACAGTGTGCTCAACACCAGGGGCTTCGCTACGCTGGGGCCATCAGGGCATGGGCCCTCCAGCTACTGGCCAGCAGCGCAGCGGAAGGGGCCCAGTCCGGCTCTGGTCCAATTCCATCAAGTGGCAGGAAGCTCAGAGAGAGCTCCAGCTTCTTGTGGGAGGCAGCAGACACCTGCTCCGGCCCCTGCTGCTGCTGGCAAGGGGCAGCAGCTAGGGCTGGATCAGGCCCTGGAGCAGAATCGAGGCCGCAGGGGGGAGTCCCCGACACTCCCTCAGCAGTAACGCTCCTGCTCAATACCTGAGGGAGAGGCAGTGCTCAGGATTGCTATCTAGTGTCTTTACAGCTGGTTTAGAAATAGCCTTTACCAGCTGGGAGGCATGCAGGACGGGTTCAAGCAATACAACTAAACCGCAGCTGCAGGGATCCCCGTCAGGGCACCACCACTGCTAAAGTGGTCTTTTGTTGCTCCTGCTGCCATGCTGCATGGGGACATGGAGCTCCATGGGCCAGTGGGCCAGTGGGGCTTTGTAGAATTGAGTACTTCCTGAGAGCAAAAACAACAGTGGAACCTCTTTCTTTCTTCCCTGCCAGTAGGCAATGACTTTAGCTTTTTTTTCTTAGTAAATACATCTGAAACTGAGGGGATGTCTGCATAGCAAAAAACAAAACAGACAGAAAAAAATCCCCAAAAGGCTGCGGAGAGTCCCAGAGGGCAGGTCAACTGACTCAGGCTAGGGAGCTTGTGCTATGGGGTGATAGTAGAGGAGCCATTCACACTCATGTTGAAGGCTGAGCTCTGCAACCCCACCAGGGTGGTGTGTCTCAGAGCCTTGGCTCCAGCCCATGCTGGAACAGCTATGTTGCTACTTTTAGCCACATAGTGAGAGCCCCTGAGCCTGAGTCGGTCAGCCTGGACGCTGAGACTGCCTGGCAGAGGGGTTTTCTTGCAGTGTAGATGTATACTAAAGGTGTTAATGCAGGAAGGCCAGAGCCAGAGGTGGGCCCAGATCTGCATGACAGATCTGCATGACATTTGCAGGACAGCTAGAGGTCATTCTTGTTTCAGTTTGCAGTGAGTCCCATAGCCTTGGCCCCATTTGAGGAAGGTTCTGTCTTCTGGAAACATAAGTTTCCCCTGTTGGCTGCATTGTCAAATTGGAGAAACATTGTGATGCAAAATCCCATGTAACCCAATGTGATGGTGGGATAAGGATTGACCGCTGCGGAGGCTATCTGCTGGGACAGACTAATGTTATCAATCCATTGCTGTCCCTGTCACAAGCACTAAGTACAATTCCCCACGCCACACCCCAAACCCTGCTTTAAAATGTACTAAACAAAATATGCCTTGACATCTTTACAGTATGAATGTTTTGGTCAGCATGTACAAATGTATCGTTATTTTAAACCTGTATGTGTGCATGCATGCATGCATGCACAATGTGCATGTGCACACAGAGTCATGCAGAGTTTCATATGCTGGTTGAAGGAAGTGGTAGGTGCAGATTCATTCATATTGTCCTAAGTCCTGATTCTGCCTCAGGATCTTCTAGTGGAGCCTTCTGTTAATGGCAGTGAGACTCTGCATGGGCCCAAAAGTCCTGACTAGCTGGTATCAAAGCAAGATCAGGACCTAACTGGCTCCCAAAATATGAAATATTGTTAACTGGTAGAATAGATTTCCAACTAACATTTACACCAAGAAGTAATACTTCTTAGCTTAGCATGGGATCCTGGGCAGTAGAGTTCATAGGCCCAATGATGATACAAGACTGCTCTCTGTCCTAGAATCTGTTTACCTTTCATGTTCAAAGTCAGTTTCAAAAGTGAGCAAAATATATAACTGAAAAGTTTTTTGAATCAAGACGCTACACCCCTCTGCCACAAATTTAGATGCCATCAACTGGATCAAAGGGGCAAACAGACTGAGCACTTCTATGTTTTATAACACAGGCCTGACTCCAGCCATGGCTCACATGAGCATGTCTGTGTGTGCTACAAAGCATTCAGCTCCCTTCCATAGCTGAAACTGTTCTACATCAGCACTTCAAACAGACAATCCTCTCTGGGCGTTCTTAGGCATCCTATAAAACGGACCCTGCCGTTGGTGTTGTCTCTCACAGGCCTGCAGCTGTCAAATAAGGCCCCCAAGCCAGGCCTTTCACTTACTCATCCTTGAGGGTCCACTGAGTGTTTTGTTCCCTACTGATTGTGAAACAGAAGAAACGCTGAAGTGGAAGCGTCCAGCCATTGACAAAATTAAACAGAGAACCAGTAGCTTCATTATAGGAATGGAGCTCAGTGACAATGGAGCTGGGGTTTATTCATTGTCAGAGGATGACAATACCGCGTTTCCATGCCCCAAGTAATCACAGGCAATCTCTTTGCTGTGGCCAAGATACGCAATGAGACTACAGTTGTCTTTGTCCCTTCAGTTACCTTCATCCTGGGATGGGCACAAGTTGTCTTTCGTCTTCTCTGCCTTTATTCCTTTTTGGCTACAGAGTTTGTCTCCTAGTGCCATTGTTTTTCCAGGGAGTCACAACATTGTAGGTTGTATGCTCAGATTACATATATTTTTGACAGCCCAAGTGGTCTTCTTAAATGGGTTGGGCCAGGTGTCTGCTGCAACACAACTTATCTTGGCGGCCACAGATGCTTATAGATTCAGGGTCTTCTCTTTGCTACTATGCAGCTAATCTTAATTTGGTACACAAGTGTCAACAGGTGTCACCAAGGAAAGAGGGATGAGGGGATATTGGTAGAGCTGAAGGAAGTATTTATAGTTGCTTTTTTTAAAACAGTATAGATCCCATCTCTGTTAATGTGTGTAACACAATCAGGGACTCTGGCTTTTCATGATTTCATGGCTGCAGGATTTCCTATGGAATTCTCTGCTGACCACAAAAGAAGCTAAAAATAAATACCTTAAAAATGATACAGACAAACACACATACATACCATTCTGCCTCAACCCTGGCCAATGAGTTATTTAACAGCCAGAGGATCGTGAAAGTTGCAGGCCCCTGGAAAACGGCTACCGATAATGAATTTTGTAGCTATATAACCCTTCTCTCAGGGTGAGATGGCAAAGCAAGGGCCAGATTCTATATTTAGGGGTTCCAAATAATGTTACAACACCAACCGGCTCGAGCCCTCACCCAGTTTCTTGGGAAATCTTATACAGTTCGCTGGGTATCCTAGAGGGAAGATGTTTCTGCACTAGCAAGCACGAGTCTGAGTGTAGTACGTAGGATTTTTAATAATAGCATAAAAGGATACATAGACATAACAGCAATACCAGCACTGATTTGAAGAATCTGTGTAGAACAAGATTCCCACAAAACCCAGTACAGCACTCACTCCACTGCAGTGTATGTGGAGAATGTCCCTCACACCAGCTGGCTGCTTGCACCATCTGCCGGCACCACCTGCTCGTCGCTTACACCCTCTTGTGGCCACTCGCACCGCCCGCTGGCTCCGCCTGCTGGTCACTCATGCTCTCCAGCCCTTTGCTGGCCGCTCACACCACTCCCTGGCTCCGCCTGCTGTTCCCCAGCACTGCTCTGGTCACTCCTCAGTGATTTTGGTGCTTAACCTCAGAACACTTTGATCAACATAACAAAAGAAAGGCTCCACAAGAAGCCAAGCCATTACTTCTATCCTTTAGCAGTGAGGCAGGCGGGAAGCAGTGTCTCAGGCATAGCTCATTGATAGAGCTAATGCTATCCTCCACCCCTTTTTTTACCTTTACCAGACTTAAAACAGAAGGTTGCTTATGCTTGCCAGTTCTTTGCTGCTGATGGAGACTTTTCCACCAAATAGCCTAACAGAGTTTATACAATCAAAAGGGTAGCATACTATGAAAAAGACAATATGTCATTTCCCTCCTCAGTTAAAAATACAGGTATTGACAGATTTGTGATCAAATCAACTCTCATACAATTTACCATCATGCCCTTCAACTTACACAGTGAGACTGTGTCATGGAAATACAAAGCCAATGCAGATTATTTGCCCCCCTTTTCAGCTGGGCAGCACAAGAAGTGCTGTGACTCTAGACCTGCTTTACAGCTATAAATCTCCAGATAACTTCACATCTTCAGAGCATTTGTACTCTTGTTGCAGAGATCAGCTTGAGCCCTGAGCAAAATAGACATTGGAAGTTATCAAGTTCAAAAGGGGTAGCTGTGTTAGTCTAGTTCAACAAAACAAGCGAGGAGTCCTGTGGCATTTAAAGACTAACAAATCTATTTATCACAAGAGCTTTCATGGGAGAAAATCCCACTTCATCAGATGCTTTGAAGAAAAATGTCTGATGAAGTGGGATTTTTTCCCACGAAAGCTCATGTGATAAATAAATTTGTTAGTCTTTAAGGCTATGTCTATACTTGCAAGTTAGTTCAAATGAAGGAGGCTTAATTCGAACTAACTTAGTCCCTGTCTACACTACGCTTTCATTAGGTCTAACTAAGGAATTCCTTAATTCAAGCTAATGAAAGCTTAGTTCAAACTAGTAAGACCTGCCGGTTAGTTGGAACTAAGCCCTTAGTTTGATAGTTCAAACTAAGGATGATGTAGTCAAGGATTAGCCCTTAGTTCAAACTTAATAAATTTGAATTAAGGGCAGCTAGTTCGAATTACCAAAGTGGACTAATTCGAACTAACGTTAGTCCAAATTAGTCCATGTTGTTAATTCCAACTAAGAAGTTTGAATTTAGTTTGAACTAAACTTGGATTTATTAGTTCAGATTAACGAATTTGAACTACCTTTTCATCATGTAGACATAGCCAGTGTGCCACAGGATGGGAAGTTATGAAGATCCTGTGAATGATGGTCTGTACCTTAGGATAAGGATTAGGGTTGTGCCTTCCAGCCAAGATACTAAAGGAAGCCTTTAAAGCACGGGGCTAACCCTGGCTTTTTCCCTTTGCGTTCCCTGAAATCAAAGCAGATGGGTCATAGCAGCATCACTGGTATGAGACACTCAAAAGGGGTGGAGACATCCCTCCAGAGTTAGCTGCCAATCCAGAGCCTAAGGCGAACATCTCAATCTGGTGCCAGGATGCCGCTGTTAGTGCAGTTGACCCAGACCAGTATCAGCTAAGCAGTACCAGCGGTTAACAGGACACTATTAATTAGGACAACACCAGGACAATTTCAGAATTGTAAAGTAATGCCTCTGGAAAGGAAAGAGCAAGATTTCTGACATCAGGAGCTGCAAAACCCTGTAATCATCCCAGGATGTTGCAGTGACTCATTACTTGCAGCAAACATCCTATTGACAGGAGAATGAAGGAAGGTTGCTCTTGTTTTGTGTTTTTCAAAGGTTCTCACATTGCCTTAGCACATGACTTGCTTGAGGTCACACAGGAAGTCAGTGGCAGAACTGAGATGCAAACCCCGCTTGCCTGGGTCCTAGCTCAGAGCCTTAAGCCAGCAGACCCGCCTTCCTTTCTTTTCAAAAGAAGTTCTCAGTTCAAGCTACCGCTCACAGTAGCCTGCTTTGGCTCGTTGCTTATTATTTGCATTACACTGAGCCCAATGCCACCCCTTAAGATTACAAACCTACTGTGCTAGGTGCTCCCCATACATGAATATAGGAAAAGATGGTTCCTGACCTGAAAAGCTTGTAATCCAAATAGACAAAACAGGCAAAAGGGGGAAAGAAATGTAATATTGCCCCCATGTCACACATGAGTGGGACTCATAGTTTTCCGTGATAAAAAAAGTCCAGAATTCTCAGATCAAAATCATTAAAATCTGTGTTTTTCCATGAAACATTGAGCTTTAATTTCCCTAGCCACAATATACATAGATATAAATGAAATGCAATGTTTTAAGTATTTGCAAGTGGAATCCCGTTTTTCTGAGCCTCCATTGTCTGGTCCTCTGTATTAACCAAACCACCAGTCTCCTGAGACTAACAGCAGTTGCTAGTTCTCTTGATTTTCTGAATTTTTTATTATCCAGTCTGGCCCTAGTCCCAATTAGATTAGATAAACTGGGGGTTCCCTTGTAAATGTAAAGCTCATTCAAAAATCAACCACGCATAAAATAAGTGACACCAGCACTTTCAGCAACATTTAGTTAATATATAGTTTTATTTTTTTTTACAAAATGTAAAAACTACAGAGTCTCTGTAAAAATGCAAATGTCATGTTTTTCTGCATTTCTCCATGGCAAACAGATTTCTAGGATCCCTGCACATAAGGCACTAAGACACAGAGTGACTAAAGTGAGATTAGCAAAAATGCTCACCATTGGGCTAGCAGCTATCACTACAGTCGTGCATTGGCAGCATTCTTTACTGAAGAGAATTTATGGAAAACCATATGCCTTATAGCTAGGCTTAGAAGGGTTCAGTTTTTGTCACTAAATGTCGATAAATCTCAATTTCATTGTACACGCATAAACTGATGGCAAAAGATTTCCACTGATGATTATGGAAATTTACAAATGGGCAGAGTAAACAAATGCTGCTTAAGAATGGATTGGAGTTTGATTTAAGACTAATTACTTAGTATATTTTGACGTGATGTTGACAATTTGTGTTTTAACAGTTATAAAACTTGCAGTCTTGGGATATCTCAGTATCCACTATCATTAAATAGTTATTGTCTGACTCTCCATAATTTTCCCCAACTGTGAAAATATAAATTAATAAGTAAAAATATGTTTAAAAACCCCTGATATTCATCAAAATTACACAAAAATAAAAATCAAATTTCATCAAGCCTACTCATAGCTGCTGTGCCTGCTCATACACAGGCTGCTTTAAGTTTTTGAAGCTCCTGTGTCACTGTAATGCAGCATTTCTAACTGCATCAGTTTCCTTACGTAAGGACAAGCAGTGAGCATCAGATGCTCTGGTTATACGTCTAAGCATCGTGAACAATGGGGGGTGGGGGTGGAGGGGCTGGGAGGAGGATGCGTCAGTGTGTGGGCCGCACATGGAACAAAAAGGGTTATCTTAAATTCACAGTAAAAATAATCTTAGCAATGTTTTGACTGAGAGGCCATCATTTGCAGAATGAACTAGAAATACCATTGCTGCACCCTCTTTTTAATTTTAGGTGAATTTAAAGCAATGCTGCCAGGTGAAGTGTGACCCCTCTTTACTTTTGAAGGATCAAGAACGTCTGAAAAGTTTCTGTCAAAGATACTATGTCTTTTTTTGCTTGTCTTTTATATTAAAAAATTCAGAACTTGTCTACTCTGGTGTTTCTGGAAGACTATGGGCAGCTTTAGAACTACTAGGATCATTTCATCCATTACAGCTAGAACTCTTGTCCAGGCCCTCATCATCTTCCATCCAGACTATTGTACCCTCCTTTTCTCTTTCTTTGACGAATCCCATTTGCTGCACTCAGATGCATTTCAAATATTGCTTCAATTCTCCTGGTTCATTACTTCAACCATATCATCTGTTCTTTATATCCCTCCACTGGCTCCTCCTTCACCACTGCATCAACTATTTGTCTTCACATTTAAGACCCCTGAAAACCCACCCTCACTAAACCTAGCAAAGGCATCCTGTGAAAGCCCATAAAGCTACCTCATTGTCCTGTTTAACTCTCTCCTTAAAACCTCTCCTCTGCCATGATGCAGACAAAACACTCGACAGTGACTAGGCAGCTGATACAGTGTGACGGCTGCTTCTCAGGATGATCACAGTCAGCCCATTGTTACTACGTGCTTCTGAATGTGTGTTGCATCCACTTCCTGCCTCTGTCACTTAGATTTTAAACTCTTTGTGGTAGGTGTCAGATAGGGGAAAAAATGGGTGGTGATACTCACTGAAGCCCCCAGCTGCAGCTGATATCCTGCCATCACCGAGGAGTCACTCATTGCAGAAAACAGAGAATGTGATTCTTTCACCCAGCACCAAACCACTCGGCTGCTCATTGCAACATAGACATTGCGTTCTGCCCCCCAAATACAAGACATGAGAGACAGAATTGAATTTGGTCTCCCACAGTTGATACCCATCCCCATCTACACACATATACCTCCCAATGACTCCAGCGATGGAAATCTCCGTGCAGGTCAGAACCTCATCATAGCTGATACAGCCCTGGCACACACAGAAGCACACACAGGACTGACATATACACCCTTCAACATCTGAGACTCAACGCAGGCTACAGACCCCCCCACCACAGAGTCCTTCATAAGTGATACAGAACCCTCCCCCTACACATCGCTTCTCACAGTTGACAGTCCACATGGCAGAGTGCCCCACAGAACCCACCTACACTAGTACCCCATGATGTGTAGACTCCCCATATTATCTCTCTCCAAGCAGACCCCACCCCCTACCACTTGATATATCTCCCATAGGCCAGGAGAGATCTTCATTCCCTGTCTAGGCCTACAGGGGACAACCCCATTGGGAGTTTCTGCCTCCCAGACTAGGTGGAGATGGGATAGGAACTGCTGCTTCACAGCCAGAAGAAGGGAGAAGAAGCATTAACTGCTCCATGTGCTGAGAAACCAGCTGTCCGTCAGCACACGGAATAGCTCTGATTTGGCCAGTGCAACTGAGAGTGGTGGAACAAGGCGGTGGCAAGTGCATGGATGTGCTAGTATGGCCAATGGGACACATGTTGGTCATTTCCAAGGCTTGGTGGTGTGTCGGTATGGCAACGAGGACAATTCCTGCTCAGGCCTTTGGGCGCAGCCACTGCATAAATAGGTAACACCAAAGAGAGGGAAACTGATCAAGTGAGTGGGGAAGTCACCTTTATTCAGCAACTTCAATTCACTGGACTAGAGCCTCAGCTGGTGCAGGAAGTCAGTCAAGTTCCATTGACTTCAGCTGAGTTATTCTGATATACATCAGCTAAAGAGCAGGCTCATTTGTTTTCGTTAGCACCTATTTACCTCAAATGTCAGACACACCATTGGATGAAAAGCTGTTCTGGCAATGATTCAAACCTCTCCCCCTTCAGTGAAGGGCTAAGAGATCACCCGACTCACACCCCTAACTCCTCCAAGGAAAAACTCCACAAAACATTGAGAAGGCATTGCAGTGTTTCTGGTGTTGCTGAAAGTAAAAACCCAAGCAGCATATTTACACAGAGCCAAACTCCGGGGCCTAAAGTACCTGAGAGAGGCTCCCACTTTTGTACACACACAGGTGCATTTACTGTGGTTGCCTAGGATCAGCCGACATGAACACAATGTCTACAGTCCTGGGCAGTTACTCCCCTGAGAAAAGTGACATTCACTTCATACCCAGTGAAGGGTTGTCTATCTCACTCACTCAGCCCATCACTGTCCCACGCATTACAGGGCAGACACGATGCCAAGTGAATGCCTCAGAGGTGGACTGTGGGCATGTCAAGGCCTTATTTCCATTACTCTACATAAGCAGTGAGGTGAAGGCACCTTGACAGGTGTCTCCACCCTCAGAAGTGAGCAGAATGCATTGTGGAGTAGCAGCCACTGGTGACAGTCACTCTTGGGCTATAAGGTGGCTGAAAGCTGGCTAGATCAAGGTCAGCAACCCCCAGCACCTGGCACACACGCCTATTCTGAGTGGCGCATGGTGCTGCTGCTTTTCTCCCTGCTGGCCCTGCCCCCCAGCGGGGCCAAGGGGCCACAAGAGTCATGTGCAAGTTGTGGCTCCTGCCCCCAGCTCGTCTCGCCCTGCTGCTGGGGAGCACTGCAATCAGGGAAAAGGAGCCATAGCATGCAGGGCTCCTTGCTCCAACCACCCCTCCTGCCGCTGGGGAGCATGGGAAGCAGGGTAAAGCTGCAGCGCATGGGACTCCAAGCCGTGCACCCCAGCTAGACAGCATGGCCAGCAAGGGAAGGGGGCCCATCATGTAGGGGTGAGGACAGCAGGGAGGAGTCCCTGGCTGTGCCCCCGGCATCGCCTGGCTTCACTCCTGGTACCTGTTGAGGGTGTGGTGGGCGGGGCTGGCACAGAGGCAGACAACAGTTGCCAATGCCTGGGCTAGATCATTGGGTTCAACAGGTAGCGATCAACGGCTCAATGTCTAGTTGGTAGCTGGTAACAAGCTACAGAGGTCAGGTAACAAGCTACAGAGGTCAGGCCTGTGGCCAGTTTAGTTCAATATCTTTATTAATGATCTAGACTGGGGTGAATTGCACCCTCAGCAAATTTGCAGATGACACTAAGCTGAAGGGAGTGGTAGATATGTTGGAGAGTAGGGATAGGATACAGAGTGACCTAGACAAATTGACGATTGTGCCAAAATAAAGCTGATGAGGTTCAACAAGGACAGGAATTCTGCCTTTAGGATGGAAGAATCCCATGTACTGCTACAGATTGGGGACCAACTGGCTAAGCAGCAGTTCTGCAGAAATGACAAGAGGGTTATGGGGGATAAGAAACTGGATATGCATCAACAACATGGTCTTATTCCCAAGAGGGCTCACTGCATTAGTAGCGGCATTGTGAGCAGATCAAGGGAAGTGATTATTCTCATCTACTCAGCACTGATGAGGCCCCATTTGTAGTATTGTGTCCAGTTTTGACCCGCCACTACAGGAAGGATGTGGACAAATTAAAGCGAGCCCCAGAGAGGGCTGGAGCACATATTTATGAGGAGAGACTGAGGGAACTAGGCTTGTTTAGTCTGCAGAAGAGAAGAGTGAGAGGGGATTTGATAGCAACTTTCATGTACCTGAAGGAGGGCTCCAGGGAGGATGGAACTAGGCTGTTCTGAGTGCTGGCAGATGATAGAATGAAAAGCAATGGTGTTAACTTGCAGCAGGGGAGGTCTAGGTTGGATATTAGGAATAACTTGTTCACTAGGAAGGTGGTGAAGCACTGGAATGGGTTACCTAAGGAAGTGCTGGAATCGCCATCCTTACCTGTTTTTAAGGCCCAGCTCGACAACGTCCTGGCTGGGATAAATTAGCTGAGATTGGGCCTATGTTGTGGAGGATGTTGGACTAGATGATCTCCTGAAGTCTCTTCCAATCCTCATCATCTATGATTCAACCAGTTGGGCATCCTCCTGTGTATACACTTATCCTTGATTGGTTGTAGTGTGCAGCTTTGAAGAACACAATACTGACCACATATATGACTGGTTTAAGAATCCCACTGTGGACAGAAAGGTGTAGGGTGCTCCTTATATCTTCTGTCCAGAATGTGCCTGCACATGTTGAGGCAAACTGATGAGCTGGGCAGAAAGAATCACTTAGCCAGCTGCAGCATAGGGGCAGATGTGTCTAAATTTCACTGGCTCCATCTTCCTGGGGCTGACTGTCTCTGGTCCAGGCAGGACCAGCCTAGGAATGTATCTGTGCTTTGCACCATGATGGCAAATGATGCTCTGTTCTACAGCTTGGTCCTAGAGACCAATGTTTCTTTGGCTTCTTTAGAGCTACAAGTGACCTGGCTGGCTGTCCCAGCCCATCACTGTTTGTCCAGGGGTAACACAAGTGGTGTGCTGCTAGCACTGTGCACAAGTTTCAAGTTGCCAAAAGTGATGCAGAACCTACTCACAGCCACTGCTCCCTCTAAGCTGTGCACATGTGTACACACATACAAGTTGTGAAACCCATGCACACAACAAAATAAAGCATGCACAAAAAATTCAACAGTGCTAATCCTGTCATACACAAAGAAATTTTTTTGCCCTCACTGCCTGTGAAAAATAAGAGGGAACATTGCTCACAACCCATTCTAGCAGCATGTGCTGAAGGAGCCAGCCGCTCCAACAATCACCCTGATGGTATGATGACCCTGTGCAGTTACTAAAGACCCTGTTCAGCAAGTGTTCAAGCATGTGCCCAGGTGGAAGCACACAAAATGTCTCACTGCAATCAGTGTGACTTATCATGGGCTTAAAGTTCAGCACATGCTGATGTAGCTTGCTGAATCAGGACCTCAATGTGGAGAGTAGGTTGGTTTGCTTTTTAGCACAGTTGGAGGTTCCCAACCTTTTCAGTAACAAGGCACACTTCAATGAGACAAACAATTCCATGGCACGCCCCCTTTTTTCAGCTCAATTGATGGCTCATAAATGTCACATTTACTTACGTTTACTATTGTTATGGTCTTGCTAGAACAAACAAGTTGTTCTGTAGCACTTTTAAAGGCTAACCAATTTATTTATTGCATGAGCTTTCATGGGAGAGTGGTTTGCAAAATAGCACCCCCAACAAGCTAAAGAAGGATCAAATGCATTAATGTTTCAAATCCACCGGACAAAACACACACATCATTTTAGTTTTGCCCTTTGGCCACCTGCATTAAGAATGTTCATGTTTTAGAACTGGAAGTCTGATATCTCGCTTTTAATTTGATGATTAATTTCCATGAGTTTTAAGAGTTGTAATTTTGGCTGAATAGAATATTGTTTAATATAAAACAATACATTGTTTTACATTGATTTTCATTACCTTTGTACAAGATTTCATGGCACACTTGGACAGTTCTCATGGCACACTGTTTGAAAACCACTGCTCTAGCCTGTGCAATGATATGGGATTTGGCTGAGTGTGCTTTAAGACTTCTATTTCATTTCATAGATGGTCATAAATAGAAGAGCCCAAGCTGCAAAGTTCAGGACCCAAATTTTCAACAGTTGCCAGATGTTAGACACCTAATTTAAGGCACTGTCTGATTATTAGGGGTGAGGTTAGCACCTCCAGTACAAGTCAGTGGGAGATGCAGATACCAGCACCTTTGAAAAATTAGGCTTCTGGTATTTCCAAGTGAATTTTTGAAAAGTGAGGCCCGCAAAATGAGTAGCCATTTCTAAAAAGCCTAGATCCCCATCTGCACCTAGCTCTGGATCTAAATGTATCCAAGAATCAAGGCTATTGTATCATAGGTTTTTGAATAAGAACAGGTGCCAGCCATGAAGTTTAGAGACAGGGCCTATCTTCTCCTATGTCTGGGGAATGTCTGTTTTCATATCTAGCAGTCAGGGTAATTTTCTTTCTAATTAGAATACTATGGAAAATATTAAGGGCTTAAAGTAAGTAAGTTGATACACAGATATCATTCCATTTGTGTATGGGTGCACAGATAAAGCACAATTGTATTATTCCATAAGGGAAAAGACAACTTTTAAGAGCTTTTAGTTTTTTTTAACTCCAGAAAAGAAAAACGTACTCAGAGTCATCCTATGGTATTAATGTTTCTCAAAGTTACAGTGGCATCATTATTGTCTTCTGCATTAACCTCAGAAGCCCAAGAAAGAAACCCAGTTTCACTATGAAACTGGAAACTGTGATTTAAGACCAGCTTTCAGGAGATTAATCAGAGCTACCTTTCTGAATGCCTTAAAAAGTACCACCCCACTAGGATAAACATGCATCTTATCCTTGTGCAGCACAAGAGAGAATGGATTTAATTGTATTCAAGACAGATGATAGACTTCCCAGGAAAAATTCAGTTTCTGTTAAAGGTGGCTGTCTCTAGAATCCCCAGCCTGCAATTTTTATTAATAAAACAACAATCTAGGTGTGTCAGAAAAAGATGAAAATACATTTCTCAGTGGCAGCTCCAGTATCCTAGATGCAACTGCTACTGCTAGGTTGTCATTGCTCCTTGGCATGTCATGCCCTAATCAGCTCACATGTGAAGATGACTGATTATTGTATTCCAAAAGCCTTACTTCAAAGACCCGTGCGTTTTGGGGCTGGGGGAGAATGTGCCATTTCCACCAGCATCCTCCCCCCAACATGAGAAGGGAGGGCAAAGGCTCAAAGGCTCAGAAGCTAAATAGACAGACTGCTGTGCCAGGCAAATACTAGATACATAAGGCAGTTTAATATCATGTTTGTATTGAATGTTTCAGCACTGAAAGAGAGTTAGGCCCCCAGTTCCCACTGTATTTCATCCCAGTCTTAATAAGTGGTTTTTCTTCACAGAGTGACTATGTACAAGATGGGCCTTTCTGCCTGGAACAAACTGTTCCTCGCAGGCTGGACTCTGTGCTGAAACGCTATTTTGTGCTAGGTAAGCGCCACATGTCCCCACGAGTCTTCTTGTGTAGGGGAACTCTGCTGGCAGAAGTGGGTCCAGCACCCCCTATTCATCCTGTCCCTCCTCCTGGCATACGAGGAAGAACACGGGTGCTGGTGTGTCATGAATGGGGTCTAGGTAAGGATAAGGAGGGCAGAGGAGATGATGGTCGAGATAGTCTTGATTCTCCACTAGTACAGGGTCCCTCAAGACCTTTGCTGACCCTAAACAACAGCTTATGGCAGTGTATCTCACATCACACAGGGGCAGAGCCAGATCACCGCAGCTGCTTTAGAGGCTGCAGCCCCAAGCCCCAGGCTAAAGAGGGGCCCTGCTCAGGTTGGCCCAATGCTGGCTAAACCTGGGGGACATTGAGAGGGGCCTAGCCGGTGTGGGAGAGTGGGGGGAGCTGGGGCTCTGAGACCGGAGGCTGTGGTCATTGGGGCTCCCGCCCTGCCATGGACTGCCTGGTCTGTCCCCAGGGATGGAGCAGGGTGGGCTGGCACATGGCATCTGTGCTCCAAAGCCAGGAGCACTGTCAGCTACTGCCCCGGAGCCACCACAGCTCATATTGGCCCAGCACAGTAAGCTCAGCAACACTCCTGGCCCTAAAACACTGCTGTTGGAGGTCGACCTGCATGCCAGCCAGCCCTGCCCCTGGTGCACAGCTGTCACGTGCCAAGCGCCCTGCTCCCTGGGGAAGATGAGTCAGCCCGGGGACAGGGTGGGAGCGCCATGGATCACGGTCTCTGGCCCCAGAGCGCCAGCCCCACCAGCACTGGCTGGCCTCCTGACCTCTGCGCCAAGCACTGTCTCCAAATCTGTGGGCCTTGCTGGCTCCCCTCAGTGCCAAGCACCACATTGCCCCCAGGCATGGTGCCATCATGGTGAGAGGGGACAGTCCACAGTAGTGGGCAGCCTTAATTTGGCCCTGCTCGGGTGTGACTAAACTATCCTTCGGAGCAGCACAAGTTACACTGATGTAAACCCTGGCATGGACATTAGGGTGGATTCGTCAAGTCAATGGGATAGCTCCCTTTGGCTTATAGGGAATCTGCTAGAGAGCCCACAGCAGTGCATTGGCGTGTCTGCACCAATGTAAGCTCTCTAGTGTAGCCATAGCCCTGGTTCCAGTCCTGGTATTTATAAGTTAGGACTGTGCTTATATCAGGACTGGGCAGCCATGAGTCACAAACCCTCACCTAGAGCCCTGGCAGCCTGGAAACACCCCACTGCAAACCAAGGCTTAAGTATTTAGAGTCCTAAAATGAAGCTTGACTTGACTTTTTGATTTACATTTTCAAATTGTGTGTTTCTTTTCCTTCTCTGTGTTTAATCTTTTAGAAGGAGGGGTCTGTGTTTGGTGAGCACACAGCTGGCCAGGCCACGTCCCCTGTGACAATAGCCTGCACCTGGATTCCTGTTCATATTCACGGCAGACAATAAGATGAGTTACTCATCTAAGTTTTTGGGCAAGGATCCTGGCCCAGACACATTCAAATCCCAGGTCCTGTCTGTGGGACTTCGAGTTAGAAACACAAAAGCCTATGACCAACTTAGAAAAGAGCCATACTGTGAAAGTTGTTTCAAGCCACTGTAACATGTTAACCACAAGGACTTACTGAAAATGCCCTTGAGGGAAGAGGAGAAAGAGGAAAAGAAAACAAACCAGAGAAAAAGAGAGAGAGAAAGGGAGAAGAGCCCATGAGATACCAAGGAAGGATGAGACCATTTAACATGGAGGACAGAAAATAAAGTGCACTGCTGCCGTACACTAGAAATATAGGGGGTAAAAACAGTATGCCCTTGTGTGATAAAAGAAGAGCACTATAGCTACAGTGCTACACATAGAAAGCAAAGCCATCTCAGGAACCTGATTCTCTGTTTTCTTCCACCTTGCACAGCCAAAATGGGTTTTAAAAGCACTGCTATTTCCCTGTATTTGCTCTGCTCTAAGTTACTATGCAAGGCCAAGGGCAATAGAGAATTAGGCCCCAAATATCTTCAGGCTGGGGTGATACATTAAAGCTGTTCAGCTGCAGTCTGCCAAGAGCCCTATGCTTGCAGAAATTATGGCAGCAGTCTTGGCTTTACAGAGAGGCTCCTAGCTTGGCATTCAATCAATCAACTCATAAGGTTGGAAGGGACCTCATGAGATCATCAAGCCCAACCCCCTGGGGCTTGACCCCACAACAATCTGCATAGTAAGCAGAGGTGCTAGTCACTACACTATTCAAAGTCAGCTGAACTAGAACTTTCTAGTGGTTCATTTCATGCAGAGAATGGGGGACACAGGCCAGTCACTGCATGAAAAGCTTCCCCCACACTCTGCGCAGGGCAGGAAAGAATCCAGAGGAGGAGAAGCATAGCCCTGTCTCCTTTTTGGCACCCCTGCAGGTGCAAGATACTAGGGCACAGTGCACATAATATTTCCCCTTTCCAGTATACTGACCAGCAGAGTTATACCCCCATTTAATAATGGCATACTGGATAGAGGAGTCTGGGGGCTTGTGATTGGGTCAGACAGACTTGTCCTGAGGGATACTGGCTTGCCAACCCAGAGTGCCTGACAGCACCTCTCCCAAAAGTCCTCTGTTGGATTTTAATCTTATGGTGTTGGACAATCCAGAGCACGGCTGGTCCACCCGCAGACCCAACCTAGGCAGTCGCCTAGGGCACTAACCAGAGGGGGCGCCGAGGGGTGGCCTGGGGCTGGGGCCAGCAAACCTTCCGCCCTGCTCTGCTGGCATCCAGCCGTGGGCAAGGAGCCAGCCCTGGCTGAGTGAGTGGCGCCGCTACTGCAATTTGGCCTAGCAACCTGCGTGGTGCCCACCAGCCACTTGCTCAGGCTTGGGAGGGGGGGTGCTGGGGATGTGTGTGTGCCAAAATCACAGGTGCCTAGGGCACCAAAAAGCCTTGAGCCAGCCCTGATCCACAGAGAGCTATCTCCTTCATTTTGTAGGGATAGATCAGTACATCCATGCTGAGACATAGCCCTTTTCTCCAAGTTCAGTGCATTTAATTGCAGTTAAAAGATTCACCCTATATTTCAGTTGAGTCATCCCTATCTATAGATCTCCCAGGCTGGCAAGTGTGCCAATCCCAGATAACAACCCACACAGAATCACAGATAAGACCAGGAAAGATGACTTCATGGGAATTTTCCATTGGTTTGTACTGGTGGCAGTTAGCAACTGGATTTTAGTACAGAGCAAGAAGTATTGTTTTTCAGCAGGCCTTTTACATTGTTCAAAGCAGAATATCAAGTCCTGTATGCCCTGTTTTTGCTGGAGATCCTCTCGGCCAATTGAGGGTGTATCTAAGCTGTAAAAATCCTGTAGCAGTAAGTCTGAGACCCTGGGTCAACTGAATCAGGCTCCGGCTATCAGGCTAAAAGTTGCAGTGGAGATGCTCCCACTTGGGTTGGAGCCAGGCTTTGATGCTCACTCCTCTCACCGGGTTTCAGAGCCTGGGCTCCAGACTGAAAGAGGATGTTTACACTGCTATATTTAACTCCAAACCTGACTCAGGTGACGTTGGCGCTAATGCTATGCTGTTTTGTTTTGGGGTTTTTTTGCAATGTAGACGTATCTGGAGAAGTGGATGAACCTTTAAGACAGAGTTATTTTATTCTGACTCTGGCCTTTTCTATCCTAGGTTTTTTGGCTCTAGATTTCCCACTAAGGCTACCATTGTTCATCTTTGCTGGTGGTAACAGAACAGGAGTATTCATAGGTCTCCAAGGAACCTGCTGGCATTTTAAAGTATCATGTCCTGTTCACTTTCTTTGAGGGGGTGAGGTGCAATAGTGCTTAAAATGCTAATGATTGCCAGAAGCCCTGTCTGCACTGGTGCACTTTCTTTTTATACCATCACTGGAGCTGAATTGTGGGCAGAAATTATTGGAAACATGGGGCAAAAAATCCTATGGTAGATCCACGCCTCTTATAAGTTTGAGTTAACCAGGTGTTAAACAGGCTTCCTGCCCCTCATGCAAAAAAAAGTTAATAAAGGCTGAATAAAATTCAAGTTCCAAAGCAGCAGCTGTGCTAGTCTAGTACAGCAAAACAAACAAGGAGTCCTGTGGCTTTTAAAGACTAACAATAAATTAATACCATGAATAAAATTCAGTCAGGCAAGTTTCACTTCACTGGCATCTGTGATATGGCACAAGTCGACTAGTTCTCCAGTCAGCCATAGTGTCTTCTCAGAAAATCAGGGCCACCTCTGAATTTGTAATGTAAAAAACAGGCAGAAAAAATAGAGCAACTCTTTCAGACCTCCTTTGCCCATGGTAAAGAAGCGAAAGAGGGCAAAAGGCCCTAAATTTTTCTCTTTCCAGAAGTCACACCTCAATCAGTACACAGGTGGTTTATAAAAATATGTGTCTTTGTAACAAGAAAACAATCCATACTCCATTATCTTGCCAAGAGCATGAGGAATCAAACTAACTAAAACACGGTGACTTCCTGTGAGCTTCACATTAAGTTCCTGAACAATAATTCACACATGGTTCTCACAGGACACCACATAAAAGCCACTCAGCCCAAACAATAATTTCTGCTCTGTTTGGTAAAATATGTAACTAGAGAGCCACATTTAATGGTCCTGCTTTGAGGGAAGGGGTTGGACTAGAGGACCTCCTGAGATCCCTTCCAGCCCTAATCTTCTGTGATTCAACCTGATCTGTTAGTTAAAGTATCACTACTCACTTACTGCCTACCTTGTAGTTCATTTTCTATTGCTGTTCCTTACATTATCGTAAAGATATCTTGTGGGTGTAATATACACATGTATGATGACCAGGCTGGTGTATGGGAACGACTGACGTTTCTTGAAGGACTGTTTAGTTGTGCTTCATAAGCCTTCTGTTGCCAACAGCTAGAGCAGTGGTTCCCAACCAGTGTGCGGGGGCACGTGGGCTGTGCAGGGCTGGGAAAAGGCAGGGGTTAAAGTAAGAGGAAAGGCACCGGAACAGTTCTGGGGCCCCCTAGTTTTAGGCAGGCAGCCTTCCGGCCCCCCTAAAAATAGAGGAAGGTGCAGGAATGTGGAATTCGAGGGGTCCCCCTAAAACTAGCAGGAGCAGCCAGAAGGCAGAGTTCTGGTGGCTCCACTTTAAACCCCACTCCACCTTAGGCCCAGCCAGCAGAGAGGGGCAGGAGGCTGGGAGTGTATGAATCTCCCCCTCCAGGGCGGAACAGCTTGTGTCAGCCATCCTGCAAACAGCCCAGGTAAGAGCCTTGAGGTGCTGCTGGGGGTTGTGTGGGGCTGGTGTGTGTGTGTAACAGAGGTGGGTGGGAGTGGATGTTTGGCAGAGGGTGTGTAGCTGGGGTTGTGGGGTGGATGTTTGTGTGGGGGGTGTAGCTGGGGGTTGGAGGCCTGGTTCTGGCCCCTGCAGTGATGGGAGGATCCATCACAGGCAGCAGGGGGCTGGCAGAGGGGAGGACAGGACCCACTGGGGTGGGAGGGAGCAGCAGTGGGGTGAGGATTTGCCCTGGGTGGCAGGGAGCCACTGTGGAGAAGGGGGAGGTGGGTGCTGTGTCATGCTCCCCTGCCCGACCTTCCCACGCCCCAGGTTCCCCCTGCCCCCCCCCCCAAGCCACTCCTGTTCTCCCTTCCTCTCTCCTCTCTTGCCACCCTTGTGCCGCTCCCCACATGGCTGCCTTTCTCCTCTTTTGCCACCCTTGCCCTGCCCTGCTCTGCTCCCCATTCTCACTCCTGCCACTGCACATGACTCCTGACCTCCCCTGTTTTGCCAGCCCTGCTCTGTTACCCCTACTACCCCACATAGCAGCATTTCCGAAACACTGTGCCATGATTCATGAATATTCATAAGTTGTTAAGTTAATTTGAATATTCATGAGTTTAATGGTGGTGTGCCTTGAAAAATTTGAAGGTATCATGGTGTGTCATGGCAGAGAAAAGTTTGGGAACCACTGAACTAGAGTAATAGGAGTAGGTTCACTCAAGTTTCCAGAATAGAGGGATGAGTTCAGTCTCTGATCTTGCCATTGAGTTACTGTGTTGTGCATTATTTTGATAACCAGAAAGTTCCTATGGGCCATTAATTTATTACACTACAGTCTGCAATGAGATTTGAAGTCCTGTGAACCACCACAAGTACCAGGATGAGATTTGTTACCATAGGGGTCAGCAACCCAAAATCTAAGAAAAGCCATTTTTAACAATTCCTCCAACAATTAACTGTTTTGAGGCCCGCAATGAGTATAGCCTTCTGGTGGCAGAAGATGGGCCAGGGTGCCCGCCCCAGGGTCCCATGTCCAAGGTGGGGGGAGCCTGGAACCAGGAATGGTTCCCCCACAGGGTACCCCACTGGTGGTGGGGAGCCTTGAGCCATGAGCCACCCACAAAGTCACCTGGTGGTGGCGGGTGGGTGCAAGAGAGCTTGGATCCCAGAGCCCCAAGGGACAGGTTGCAGACCCTTGATCTAGCATGTGCATGAGGGACCTACATGGTCCTTTATGGACTGAAACTGGGAACTGGTCAGTTGTGTGTCAGGCTTTATACTGCTAACAGCTAACAGAGATTCTCTTTTAGCTCCAGGGTAGGTGCTGGTGTTTTGAAGCAGGGTCTTCTGAATCTGTTGCTGCTGCCACCAGTACCTTCTGAGCAGCAGCTGTGGTGTGTACAGCACAGATGACCATGACGCTGTCTCTGGAACTCTACTGCGGGGCCCGCTTCATGTATTATTCTGTAACACACTCTGATGATGCCCTGCCTGTGAAAGACTCCAACTAAAAGCAAGTGCTTGTCCAGCCAATTCCATTAGTAAGCCACCGATTGCATCTGAGACCAAAATATTTGATAAAAACCTTCATTTCTGAGCTCTTTGCCTGAGGTCACTTTATTGCCACAGAGTGATATGGACAACAACTGTTTCTGTGCCCGACTTTATCATCAGCTTTCTATCTGCATCTCAGACTAGCTTAGCAGAGACTGGATGTTGACTATTCAGGTAAAATGTTTAGTTTCTCAGTTACTTCTCTGACTGTGAAACCTCTATGCAAGCAGAAGAATGAAACTCTGACAGTGGGTTCAAAAAAGAATTAGATAAATTCATGGAGGGTAGGTCAATCAATGGTCCTTAGCCAAAATGCTCAGGGACACAAATGCCATGCCCTGTGTGTCCCTAAACTGCCAGAAACTGGGACTACACAACAGGGGATGGATCATGTGGTAATTAGCGTGTTCTGTTCATTTTTTCTGAAGCATTTGCCACTGGCCACAGACAGATGACAGGGTACTGGGGTAGATGGGCCATTGGTTTCAGCCAGTATGGGCTTCGTATGACACTGGACTTCCGTATCTTTATGCGCTGAATACTGTTCCACCTTACTCACAAGATTAACTTAATTGGGGTGTGGGATTAATAGCATGAATGAGACAAACAGATATTGGCTCAGTTTCATTCTTGCTCACCAGTGGCTGGTCTCAGAAACAGCTCATTTAGCTCCTGGGCCTTTATCCTTCAACAGGCGCATGAGAGGGGCAAGTGCCTGCAACTTCCATCAGCCTCACAGGGAGTGGAGAGCACCCAGCACGTCTCAGGGCAAGTCCACTGTGCATAAACTTAGTGTAGAAAGCAATGGCTTTTGTAGGGTTTATATGCTGGATCCCTTCAAGTATAAAACTAACTTCCCACTGAAATCACTGGGCCATACTGAACCCTTCCTGAAACTACACTGGAGATATATCAGGGCTGGATCTGGCCACAGTCAGCTCAGAGACGTCCCACGTTTATAGGGAGCTTTCTTTACTCAGGCTGTCACACTACTTATTCATAGGCCTCCTGCCTGTCTAAGAAGGTACGCCACACTCCTCAGCATGCTCTCTCAGTTAAGAGCTGAATGAGTTTACAGCAAAACAATGAGAAATCAACATTAAGAGCAGGAGGGCTAATTATTTTTTCTACAACTAGCAGGATGAGAGCCTGACTATATTTTGGAACCAAACATTTACTCTATTTTAGGCTCCCCCACCCTCACCTATCCTCTCTTGTTAACATGATGATGTAGTGAAGCAGTCCTTCTGGGGGTTTAATTATAGCCAGTAGATATATTCTGAATGGAAGTGAAGTCTAAACCTTTGACATCAGGCTGCAGAGCTGTTCTTAACAAGGTGCTGTGCGTGGGCTGGGGAGACTTGCATGTGTCTTGAATACCTCGCCATTTTCCCTGCTGTGCATTTCTGCTTTTGTTCCATTGCTGCTTTCCTGGCAGGGACTGCTTTGTGGTTTTTCTGTAGGATTGTGCATTTCACTTCTTTTTACCAGAAACAGTAAAAAGGGCATTTATTAACTTAATATGCACTTTCTCGTGTTACCTGTGTGCTGTAAATAAACAGGGGAAGGCTTTTTTCTAAAGAGAGATATTTTTGCATGTCACGGTAATAGAGGCAGGCAAGGTGTCTGAGCAGCACATTCTGTTCCTTTTGTTTTAGTTGCTCAATTTTCTTTTGTCTATTCTTTGGGCTTCCCCCTCTCCCTCCTCCCAGATTCACTGTATTGTTTAAGTCAGTCATTAGCTTTACTCTCTTTAAAAATTAAAACAAAACAAAAAAAAATCCAGAAGAAATGATTATGTGCATTTTAATAGGCTAGGCATTTAAAGCCACAGATCCAGTTCCGGAAAAGAACAAAATCTACCTCGGACTATCAGTTAGTGGTAAGTGATGCAGATCAGCTCAAGGTTTTGTGTAAGAGCGTGTTTCATTTCCACAGTGACAATACAGCGTTGTGGACTTCTGCAGTTATGTTCAATAAGTGTACGTGATGAGGTATACAACACTGGGAGCCAATCCTTCACACACAGAGGCTATAGCTAAGCTACAGAGCTTAGGGCTGGTCTATGCTGCAGTAAGATTTTGGTGGCAATTGAAGGGAGATACAAAAAGTACTGAAAATCCCTTGCGTATCTCCCTATAACTGTCGACTGCCTACTTACCGCGGTGTCTTCAGTGTGCTGAACAGAGGGAAATGCCCTCCCTTCCACTCAGTGCTATTCTGTTTACTGGGGTGGTCTTCAGTGATCGACTTCCTGATAAGCTTAGCAGGTCTTCACGGACCTGATCAGTCCATTGGGAAGAATGAATTTTTATGGCTATCAGTGAGGAGTAGCTAGCCCTTATAGCAGTCAAGCTACATGGATGCAGCTGCTCCCTCATCAACTTAATTACTCTAGCCCCTACAAGAGGCAGCAACTATGTCCACAGTAGCGCTGTCCACATCAGCACTTCGGGTGGTGTAATTTTTATTGCCCAGGGGGATGGACTATTCACACTTCCAAGAGACATAACTTACACTGACTCAAGCTGTAGTGTAGGCATAGCCACAGGCAGGTAACTTTACTCATCTGCTTCACACAACTGAAATTAACAGCATGGTTTGTACGTGAGTACCATTACTCAGGTATGTTGTTTGCAGGACGGGATCTTAGAAGTGACAGGGAATTTCTTTTGTGCAAAGAGTGTGGATCCTACAAACAGTAGTTATACTTTAATAGTGCCCAGCAGTGTCCCACAAAGTAAAGATGCTGTTCCTGCCCAAAAGAACGTACAGTCTAAATTAACGTGACTCAGATTTTAAGGCCAGAAGGGATCATTATCATCATCCAATCTGATCTCCTGCTTAACACAGGCCACAGAATTTCACTCAGTACATTTTGCTTTGAGTCCAACAGCTTCTGTTTGGATGTCATTCTAAAACGTACACTCTAGTTCAGTGAACATTATTTAGTGGAGCAGGTATTCATTACTGTATGGAGAACACCTGATGAAAACTTTCTCAAAAAAGCTGGTAACAGTGGTGAATAATTTAAAATGTTTCAGTTGCAGCAAAGCTTCTGAGTGTGCATCAACAGCCACCATTGTGTGCCTGGAAACTTTGTGGTTGGGGCAGTAAATTGCACCTTTCACCTCCCCCTCAGTCTCCCCAATGGGGACGGGTCAGAATGGGTCACGAAACATCTGCACGACGTCTGAGGAGCACCACTGTTCCATGGAACGCCAGGTCAGAAATACTGCTCTAGTTCAGTTTCGGCTAGTGGCTAGTTACTCTCGTTGCTAAGAATGCAACCTTTCTTTCCATCCTGAATTCAGCCAGGTTCAACTTCCAGCCATTATTATGTTTCGTGTGCTGGATTGAAGACCCCTCTGGTATTTGAGACATATCTGCCCTACATGTACCCTTACACAGTTGTTACATCGCTCTTTAACCTTCTATGACACAACAAGGAGGGTCAGGAAAAGGGCCAAGGCATAAAGGTTACAATAAGATATCAGGGATCCTCCGGTCAACCATGTACCCTCTTGATGGTTCAATTAATGTTTGCCTTATTGATTTTGTTGCATTCTTTGCTCATGACATGGCACTTTTGGGGAGGCAACTGAACAAGGCTGGAAGAAGTTGCTCCTTTGCCTGCATCTAAAGATTTACCATACTGTACATGTTTGAGAACTACTATGTGGCTAAGACCCAAAGGGGCAGCCATGCTAGTCTAGTTCAGTAAAACAAACAAGAAGTTCTGTGGTGCTTAAAGACTAACAAATTTATGCAATAAATAAATTTGTTAGTCTTTAAGCACCACAGAACTTGTTTGTTTTTACTATGTGGCTATGTCCCATTAGTTGCGAGACTGGAACTGGAGCTATTGAGAAGACTTATACCCAGCTTTTAAAACAGAGAATATTTATACCAGGGGGCTCAAATATGCAGCCTGTGGGCCACATGCGGCCCCTAAAGCTATTTCCTGAGGCCTGCAATGACATGATCTTTACCTATATTTGCAATATCACTGTATGGAGAGGTTTCAGTGGTGCAGCCCTCGGGCTACCATACTAATCTTCATGTGGCCCTCTACTAGTCCTCATGAGGCCCTCATGGTGACTTGAGTTTGAGACCCCTGATTTATACCCTCTCCCTTTCTAGCATATAGTAGTGCGTGAAAGAGGAGGGCATAGTTAGGCACTAGGGGAAGCTCCCATATGCAAAAGGCCACTCCTAGCAAGTGAGGAATCCTCAAACATTCATTGTCTATGATGACAGGTTGTATTAAAATCAAAACACAGCATCAGAAAGCCAAATGCATTTTTGCATTAAGGATGAGTCATTTTGCCTGAAAATTAATGCCCAGTGTGAACATTTGTCAAATTATACAGTTAACAGGAAGATTGTTGTCAGTATTATGTATACAGGTCGCCCTCTTGTGGTTATTCAGCAGTTGAGCACTATGTGAATTCAATCTGACTCACTGTTTTCTGGGAAGTCTGGTGGTGCTTTTAAAGACTAACCCATTTATTTACTGCATGAGCTTTTGTGGTAGAAAATCCCACTTCATTCTTCCATGAAAACTCATGCAATAAATAAATGGGTTAGTCTTTAAAAATGCCACCAGATTCCTTGTTTGTTTCCCTGAACGAGACTAATACAGCTGCCCCTTTGGAACTTGGCATCTGTTTTCTGTGCTGCCATTTGCTCTCTATAGCAGTGGTTCTCAACCACGGTCCCACAGCCTGGGGTGGGTGGGAGAGCAGGAGGGGGTGATGATTTGGTCCTGGTGGGCTGCTTTAGGGTTTGCATTTTCCAGGCTTTTGGAGGGGGTGTGCGTGTGTGTGTGTGCGCGTGCACACACACGCAACCCACAGAGCTAGGAACTATTTTTTTTAATAATGAAAGCTGAGGTTCTTGTGCAATCACTTGAGTCCATGGGGGTGGGGCTTTAAGGAAAACACCAAATATCACAAGACTTGTGATAAAATCCTGGAAGCTGGCCATATTGAGTCAGTGGTGTAAAATCAATATTCTTGAGATAAGAACAAGACCCTGACTGTGCCTGGCTCAAGATAGCACTGAATTTCCCTCTGAAATGGCAAGTAAATCTGCAGCAATCCAAGGTGAAGAGGACACCTTTATTTAAAAGCAAGCAGGCTGGACCCCCACACATGTCCGCTATCAAGAGGTCCCTTATATTGCACTTAATTGTAAGTGTTTTAGGTTTGCAGCTGCTGTCATTTAGGCCCTAACATGCAGAGAATGCACATCAGGGAACAATTCTCATTTCTTTTGGTTTTTAAATTTTATTCTGTCCCTTTTCTGGATGCCTGGCTCCAGTTAGCATTACCTCTGTTTCATGTCTGCTTCCCAAAACCAGGGGTTCTCATCCTTTTTCTCTCTGAGGTCTCACCCAACATACTGTAAAAACTCCAGGATGCAACAAGGCGGCCTCAGGACTCCTACTTTCAGCCACAAGGCATCTGTGGAGGGACGAGAGACTTTAACCCTGGGAGGCTTGCAGCTTCACCAGGGAAGGGAGGGAAGGGGATTGGGGCTCTGGACTTCAGCCACTGGGTGGTGTGGGGGCGTTGGATCTTTAGCTTTGGGTTGGGGAGACTTGGGGCTCTAGGCAGAGAGTGGGGGGAAAAGGCAGTTACCAGTAAATAGTAAAAAGCACTCTGTGATTGTCTGGTGTTAGGGGAGGCTCCCTCCTGGGAGACTCTGGAGCGGCCAACTCACCACTCCAGTGCTGGCGAGACTAATGTGGTACCATCTTACTGGTTGGTGCTAGGGTGGTGGCTGCACTCAGTGCAGCGCTGCTGCTTCTTCACCTGTGCGGATGGAGATCAGTGCTGGGGCTGACTGAGCATTTTGAGCCAACAAGCTTGACACAGAGGTAGACTGCGCCAGTTCCAACGCTGGTCTAAGAGCTGCTTCCATGAGCAGCGCTGTAAGTCAGCTTTCCCTTTCTTTCTAGATCTGAGGCTTAAACAAGCAGCAGAAGCAACATTTGTCCATGTGATGAACATCCCCCAGGCACTTGAGGCACCTATCATGGCAGTTGCTCAGAGGGAAGGCCATGGCACCGAGGCATGACCTCTGGCTACAGCCCTGGCCAGGATTTGATGAACTATCAACTTAACTAACTAACCTACTATCTCTCTGACAGAAGAAACACCAGCATAACAACCAACTCAACAGTTTGAACAGGCAGTTCTGGCAAAGCACTTGCAAGAAGCAGAAGTCAAGCCGTTCCAGTGGCCACTGCTGGTGAAAAGAAGGAACTAAGGGTGTTAGGGCCAGTGATGCCTATTATTCCTCAACACGTGCGGGACTTCAGCGGGTGTTGGCTGCTAGCCCTACAGGGACAGGCTAAGGGCAAAAAACTTCTGGTGATCGTACCCGAGGACATGTAAGCACCTATATGAGAATGCGTGTGAGCAGCTGCTGGCAGAACAACTCGGGGCTTATGCACTGCAGGGTGCCAGGACTCCAGGTGGTGGGAAACTCACGGCTCTAGGCTTTAGACCATGTTTCTGTTCCCAACTTCATACCCATGGGATCACCAGGGCTCAGGGCTTTCACGCTGGGGGAGATGCCAGGGCTCAGGGCTCCCGCAGCTCTGCTCTTGGTTTAAGCTCAGCTGAGAGCACTGAGGCAGAGGTCTTCCTGCAGCTCTGCTCCAGGCTTCAGCCCAGTGGGAGTTGCCAGGGGACAAGACTTCAGCCCTGGGCTCAGTTTCTTGTTTCAGCCTTGTGAGGCTGCCAGGCCTCAAGGCACTGAGCTTCAGCCTTGTGGCTTGTCTCCTGGTTTCAGTCTCATGGGAATGCTTGTGCTCAAGGCTTTAGCTAGAACTTGGGGCTCCCTGCAACTCTAGTCCCAGTTTCAACCCCATTAGGCTTCAGTGACAGGCTTGACAGCCCCCCAAGAAACCAGCTTGTGGCTCCCCAGGAGGCCACAGAACCCTGGTTGAGAACTCGTGTCCTAATTTTCGGGACAAGTGTGAAACTTATGGCCCATGGGCCAGATCTGGCCCACCAAGGGCACTGATTCAGCCCACAGAGCTGCTGCCTGGGCTGTGCCTGAGGAGCTCTCTGCAGCAGCAGCAAACAAAGAAGACAAGCTGCCGTGGCAGAACATGGCTAAGTGCGCTTGTGACTCGGATCACGTGAGTCAGTCAGAGCACAGAGAAACAAATGAATTCTAGCTCAGCTCTGCTGTGAGCTGCCAACCAATCAGAGGCTCAGTTACAGCAGGTTGACCTGGGCTCCCAGACCGCTACCTCACGGCCCTCAACCCCACCTGTTCACAGTCAGTTGGCATGCTGATCTGATTGACTGACCATTGCATGAATCATAAATGAGAAAAGGAAAAAGTGGCTGAGGCCTACATGGGAACAAGCCAATCAAAGGCCAGTCAGAACTGAGCCACCAAAGGCTGCCATGCTGAATGACAGTGGGTGGGGGGGAGGCAGGAGCCATGTCTGCCTGTGGTTGTGACTGAGACTGATTGTCAATGCCTGCCACCACACAGTAGGGAAGTGGAAAGGGAAGGCGGATCTGCTCAGATGGGGTGGCGGGTTCAGGACCTACACAATAGGAGAAGAGGGGTCAGGGAGTCAGCATGGCAAAGGAGAGGCCACAGGGCAGGGAAAAGGGAAGGTGTTACAGAGCCTGCAGGGTTGGGGAGGTGGAAGGGGAGCCCAGACTGCTCTGAACATGGCAGGGGAAAGGGTTGGGGAGCCCATGTGGACACATGGCCCGTGACAGGTGTCCTGCCCTGCAATGTGGCCCTCCACATTGACTGAGTTTGATACTTACAATGTACCCAAATGGCTGGGGTTACCAAACTCATTTTCAGAACTGACCTATGATTTGCATGTTACACATACTGAAACAGAAACTAAGGCTGGAGAAAAGAGACTTTAAAATCATATTCATCATCATCATCACAGCCTGAGCTAGAAGCCCAAGTCTCTTTACTTTATGCTTTTTCAAAAATAAGTCAGCTACCCAAGTAACAATTTTAAAACCGCAACTTTGTCTATAAATCTTTCTCTCACACATCATAAACATATAATTCCACCTGAAATAAAATACATGCAGTTCTTCCCTGTAATACAATACCTGCTTTTTCCTAAACAAAGAGTCCTATGGCACTTAAAGACTAACAAAATTATTTATCACATGAGCTTTTGTGGGAGAAAATCCCACTTCGTCAGATGCTTTGAAGGTGGGGGAACTTACAGAATGGGAGAAAATAAATGGAGGGAAGTGTAAGTCATGGAATCAGGTCACACTGTAACAACAAATCAAAGCAGTTGTTAAGATTCAATCAATGGGGAACAGCATTTAGCATTTAAAAGAAAATGAACTCCAGCTCTGCAAATTTTACTGGGTTGTTTGAGGGCTAAATAGGCACTTTGTTTTTTTGTTTTTTTTCTCACTACAAAAGGTGATTTGACCCCGTTTTCCTCTATATGCTGTTCCCCAGTGTTTGAAAACAAACAAGGAGCTTTGTAGCACTTTTATAGATTAACAAATTTATTTGTTGCATGAGCTTTTATGGACACAATGCCACTTTGTTTCATTCATCTGATGAAGTGAGATTGTCTCCACAAAAACTCATGCAACAAATAAATTTGTTAGTCTTTAAAAATGAAACAGGTCTGCAGTATGTGACAGTCTGTCTCATAAGGGTCAAAAGAATGGTTGTCAGCCTTCACAGAAACTCGCAACAGAGCATGTTGCCATGGCTGTTATTTAACAGCATCACTATCTTAAGATGCAATACCTAGCAGATCCTAACGTTGGTGAACTTGCAGACAAAGGAATCCTTGCCAACATTCACAGAACACAGTTCCTTATGTCTAGGTTTTTCTGACATTGATGAGACTATCACACACAGTAGTGAAATAGTTCTTGCATCACCCCAGGATGGAGAAGTTATTCTTGTCTTATGGACAGAGATGCTGAGGCACAAAGAGATTTACAGAGACATTTTCAAAAGTCGTCAATGATTTTGTGAACCTCACCTCAATTTTTGAGCACTGAACCTGGGGCATGGAAGGCTTGATTTTCAAAGACACTAAGGACCTACAATTTCCCATGACTTCAAAGGTAGCTTCATTTGAGCCACAGATTGGCCACATCCTCAGCTGATGCGATTCTGAGTAGCTCTACAAAAGCCATGGAGCTATACTGATTTAAACCAGCCCCTTAGGTGAGCATGATTGTCCTCTCACAGACTAGCTATTTCTGCATTACTTTGGGGTGAATTAGAGGTGAATCAGGCTCATGGAGAGCAATCATATTTGTGGTAAACTCAAAAACACCAAAACAATTTCTTATCTACCTACAAAAGGAGAGAAGCTGATGTCTCTCAACTCCTGCTTGGCATGGGTTGCAAAGGGGATTGACTATAGAGAAAACAATGACCGAACAATTAGTCTGTGCTTCTGCAAACACTTGAACTTTAAGCATGGAGATAAGCTGACTGATTTCAGCAAAACTATGCACATGCTGACAGATAAGCATGTGAGCAAATGTTTGTTGGATCAAGACTTCAAGGAGCATTGGTTTTGCATGCATCTCCTTTGCTTGTCTCTCCATCTGGACTTTCTCTTTGTTACATTAATTGTCTAACCATGTCACTTGGCATGCCCTTACCCAATTCTTTTTGAGTAATTCATCTGAGACTAAAACATCTGCTGCAATTTGGAAGTCTAATTGGCAAACAGAATACTTCTCTTCCATCTGTCCTTGAAAATCAAGTGTGTGTGTGTGTGTGTGTCATTAAGGGCATAGAATAGCTACCATCTTTTCTTATTATTGTGTGACAGCCATAAAGAGAGGGAGCACAGCTTTGGTATGGAATCACTTCACTGGTAGATTCTCATTTATAACTGTTTCTCAACATCAAGAGTCAAAACTTGCTTTGTATCAGAGTATTACAGGGGTATTTTATCTACTCAGCATTCATGAAAGAGTAACAACATTACACAGGCAACTAAAGGTAAGCATTTCACAAACTATGCCTGGGGAACTACCAGGGCCATAACTAGGGTGGGGCAACTGGGGCTTTGCCCCAGTCTCCTTGGAGTAGCTCAATTTTGCCATTTGATCAAAGGGTGCATTGCGCACTGCTTGCTCCCGGCACCACTTTTCTAAGGGCATGTTCTGCTCCGGATCTGACCTGGGCACCATAATTCCTAGTTCTGGCACTGATAGCTACTCCCCAAAGGGCAGGCAACTCTGCAACGGAGTGCAGGGCCCAGGTCAGTGTGGCCTGTTACGTCCAACAGAAGGAACACTTGCATTATAGACATCAATCTCTTATGAAAGTGACTTGGGCTCTTAAAGGGAGGGAATAATAATCTAGCTCTTGAGGCACAATGCGAGGAGACAGGAATTCCATCCCTGGGTCCAACCACTTCTTGTGTGACTTGGGGCAATGCGGCTAACCCTTTCTGAGCTTCTGGTTTCCTGTCTGTATGGTTGGGATAACAACACTTACTTACCTCCCAAGGGTTATGTTTGGGAATCATCGGGAGATCCATGGGTGGAAGGAACTGAAGAAGTGAGTAGTTTTAATTAATTATAGTGTAAACTAAGATTTTATATTTGTTAGGTCTTATATGGAAGACTCTCTGTAGTGAACTGTATGACACTTCAGCAGAAGATGGACTGAAATGATTTAGAGGAGCCTCAGCTTTTGGCTTTGTTGGCACAGGAAAATCATCACTGGCAGCACCAGTACTAGGAATTTTGGCACCTGGGGTACATCATAGGAAGCTGCTCCAAATGTGCACCCCCTCAATGAGCAGTGAAATTGAGCCACCCACAGTGCCCGGGACAAAGCCCCAGTCGCCCTACCGTAGTTACAGGTCTAAGCATTAATATAGACACTAAGTAAAAAAGAACTTTATACTTACGCTTTGAATACCTAATGTCATTTCACTGTCGCCTTGTCTTTCTATTTACTTAGGTCCACCAGTTGTCTCATCATAAATGTAGATTGTAAAATCTCTGGACCAAAGCATATCTCTTTATATGATGTGTGTGTCCCATAACGAACTCTGATCACTGATTGAGGCCTCTAGGCCATGGGTTGAGACCCTGTATTGGGTTACAGATAATGAGGGACTAGGTTGTGGTGCCCCCTGCTGCCACCACCAAAAAACTGGAATGCATTGCTGAAAGATGTAATTGTTGGGTCACGGGCATAAACTTTTCTTCAACTGGGTCTTGAGGAAAAAAGTTTGAAAACCACTACCCTAGGTGGTCCATAACAGTAATTTGCTGTTCTTACTTCTTAAATATTCAGTGACAGTAAGGATTTTAAGCCCTATCACAAACCCATCAGTCTTTTTCATTTCTTCATGCTGCTGTCACACACCCAAGCAAACCCATCATCTGAGAAGCTCCCTGTTGTGTTGGATGAAAAAGGGCCACTGATGGAGGCCGTCAAAGTGAATTAGAGCTTCAAACTTCAGGAAAAGTTCAAGATTTATAAAGCCATGACTAATGGATATGGGAGCTGCTGCAAGACCTGTCCACCAGCAAAATGAAAGCATTCATACTGGGTATTAAAGCAGAGAGACTATGCTGGCTCAGAAATAAAGGAAATCATTGCACATCCAGTAGCTGCTTTCCAATTGTCAAAAGTCTCTTTGAAGTGTAGGGCACACTGAGCATCTAAACGGTGAGTTGCCTTTTGAAGATTTATTCATTAGTTTATCATGCAGCAATGAAAGATTTCAAAGACTTGAGGAATCTTTTGAATCAGAGATTTCCACCTTCCCTAAAGATACAAGAACAAAGCGGCAGCTCAGATCAACAGGGACGTGGTACTGGCATGCCCAGATCATTCTATGGCATAAACTCAGGCATGGAAACAGTGGTGTGTAAAGATGCACAAGTATTACTTGTCAGGGGGTTGGGAAAGAATAAGACAGAATAACACAACTGTAAGTCAGTGCAGGTTTTACCACATTTTTGTAAAGAATTCATGAGTCTAAACTAATCACAGTGTGATTCTGGAGATGACACTTCAGTGTTCAAAAAAACCCAAAAATAATGACAGCTGAATATTTATCATCTCACAGAACTCTGACAAATAGCAGGTAAAATTGCTTCAAACAGAAACCTCCTAATTAAGTCCTAGAGCCAGATCCTCTCTATAGCATCATCATAGGCTTCTGTGAAATGACAGCAAAGTATGTCTTTTGAGAACCTAGATCCTTCAAGGAACAATGGATTCGCCCTCAAGAATGCCAAAGGACTCTCTGCATACAGTTCTTGCTCTTCTTGTGCAGATAGGCTGAGCTGCATCCTTACCCCAATGACATTTGCAGACCTGCACCTAGTGAAGGATCCAGCATCATTAGTTGGTCCCTCATTACACCTCTGGCATTTAGGGCAGCAGCAAAGCTCCTGTATGCTTCCGGTGAGTCTTTCAATAGTTCCCCCAGTTCTTCAACTCATTTTCCAAACCTCTTCATGTTGTTTTCAGGCAGCCTTGTTTTTGCTGAATCTATCTATAGCATGTCTCATCTCTGCTTTGACCTGAACTAGCCTCCCTATTTTGTACACTGCTTGTACATTCCAAAAAAACGAGTTGGGTTTTTGTCTGGGCATACAGCACTTCCATTTTCAGGCATGTAGTTTACTTTCATCTTTCACCAACACTTTATGGTGTGTTGAGTCCTGAAACCTATTGCATGCAGCAATGGTTAATTTCTCTGTGGTTCTTTCCATGGCATATTTTGTTCTTTTACAGGACAGGGGTATTAGCCCTGTGCCTAACACCACACCTGGAGGACCAGAGCATTTGGTTTCGGTCTGATTCCTCTCTGACAGACCAATCAGCATAGCTGAACCTACCAAGAGGAAAAAAGCCTATCAACACAGATTGTGTGGATCATTCAGGCACACAAGCTGTCCCACCATGACAAGGCACAGACACAAAGTGACAGCCCCTAGCATGAATCTGAGGATTAGTTTATCACTCCATCCACAGCAGAAAGTCCACTAAGAAAATAATAGATTGAGGCTGTCCAGCATTTATATAGAGTTCCTCCTACAATGTCAGGATGGAGGTGCAGTGGCAGGAAAGCCTAGGCATCATAGCTAGAACCTTGCAAATAGGTGGATCCCTATTTTATATCTGCAGATGTGGATATATTTTCTACCATCTTTGTGGATTGTGCATCAGAGTAAGATCCCAGTTTTTGTATTCTTGCATGGCTCTAACAGCAAGATAGGGTACTGGTGCAAGTGTGGTTACACATAAAAGATAAAGCCATGCTACCACTGGGCTGGAAGAACTGTGTAGAAGGCACAATACCTCCTGAACATCCAGCTAGTCTCTGAGTGCTGCTAGTGTTTGGGTGCTAAACCGTGCCTGTTCTGGGGGGCAATGAAGCAGAACCCACCATTCTGGAGAGATGATCAGTGGGAAACTGCAAGGTTCTTATCTTTCCCACCAGGAAGTCCAGGGAGTTTGCCACAGGTGAGAACTACTGTGTGAAAATTATGGACTGCAAGAGAGAACTCCTGTGGCTGTCACTTCTATATTTGCTTGCTTTTATTATGCATTATGGTTGGTCTGTCTTGCTCTCTGACATTAATTTTGTCTGTTAGGAGGGTATGTTGATGCATCCCTGACCTATTCTAGAGCTCAGGCAATTCAAATGGGGGCAGACACTGCTCTCTTCTTCCCAGCTGGATCTGGCTCTCTCCAGTTGGTGTATGGTCTCACATTGCTGGCCATCATAGATTAAACAGCCTATCTCGCTAGCTGCAGGGACAGAGACCTGCAGCTTGATGATAGCTCTCCTGCATCAAATGCCCTTTATTGTCAATGAATTTTGATTTTCCAAACTGCCTTCCAGACAAGCACAGAAAATCCATTGGCTGAAATATACTCATTAACAAGCTAACATATAATGCTCTGAGTGACCATGTGCTCCACACACAGGGGAAGTAGCACCCTTTGAAAGGCTGGATAGACTGATACATTTTCTAGGCTATTTAGTGAAATTTCATGTACAAGATCTGTCCATGCTACTTAAAAGACATTCTTAAATGGAAAAATGTCTATGAGCTCCAAAGAAATAAGACAAGTGAGTAGGGGCCAGGGGGGTGGCTGAACTGTGGTTTGTCTGGAGAAAAATAATTTGAACCTAATCAGCCATATTGTAATTTAGCAATACAGTTGCCTTTTATTTTGATGTCATTCCAGTCATGTTGTGTAGGTAAAAGATGAAATAATCCCCCCCTTCTTTCCTTCCTGTATTTGTAACAATTAAACTTTCTCCCCCTCACCCTCCTCAAATCCTATTTTCTAGGGTTGTTAGTACAGAATAACTGCCTCAGTCCACTATAGCAGCTGTAATTCAAGTGTGGAAGAACTGATCTGTACTGCACTTCAGGTTCCTTTGAAGGCACTAGTGAAATTAAAGCACCAACATCAGAAACAGGATCAAAACCTTGCCCTTCACCTCAACTACAGTGCCTGCAAACAATTTAGGAAGCAGGTTGTTGCCTGAAATATAGAAGCCCAGCTTAAATTCTGGACCCATGTTCCTCAGAATTTACCACTATTGAGTTGGGTGCAGCTCTTCCATTGTGCTGATGCTGATTTTGCAGTGCCAGCTTTGAGGGTGGAAGACTGCAAGGAAGATGACCTATGCACTGAGTGGGCAGGGAGAACAAAGAAGTGGATTTTCAAGCTCCACTAATAAGACACCTGCCTCAACCAGAAAGATCCACTTTTTTTTTTTTGTGGTGGGGGGGAGGCAACAGGAGACAGGTCCTGCTCTGAAGCACCAAGGGCAGGGAGTTCAGTTGGTGGCAGCTATTGTCTACCACTTTAAGTGCATAACCTCAGGATCTCTAGCAGAATACAAACTTGAACATAGATGGCTCAGCTGAGTCCACAAACTGGTCCAAATAGCTGAGAGGTCTGAACTGTCCCAATTACTGCATGCACTGGTGTGTAATTATGCACTTGTAGTATTTTCCTAATCATGTTTACTTTTGCATGAGTCTCTGTTGCTATGAGCCACAGTTGGGGGCTCACTGGACTGAAGGCTATTTCACAGAATTGCAACTAACTGCTAAATACAGTTTCTAGGCTAGGCAGCAGCTTATTGGGTGAAACCAGTTAAATGCTTCCTAAAAATACTAGGACCATGGTTTTCAAACTTTTTCCCCTCAGGACACAGTTGGAAAAAAGTCATTTATGCTCACAACCCAAGCCATTTTATCTTTAAGCAATGCATTCGTCTTTTGGAAGCAGCAGGTCTGCAGCCACCTACTGGATCCCAACCTGTAGTTTGAAAGCCACCATACTAGTTAGTGCCTCATAACTCAGAGGAAAGATGTTATGTCTGCACCCATAGAGCTTGAATCAAGAAGATGGTAAGTAAAACACAAGCCTTGTTGACTAAGCAGGGAGAAGCTAGTCACAACTTTAGTGCTATTCCAGATGGAGATGACTTTGGAATCCCACCTGCTTCCTACTGAAGTAGAGCTCCTCTCAAATCAGGGAAGATTAGCACTTCAGGCATCCTTACAAGTCTCAGCCACAAAATCCAGCATCTCATCTCCATGTTTTGAAGCAAGCAGAATTTAATAGCACATATGTAGAAAAGATCATTATTGATGAGATCCGTAAAGCTAAAGCTTTAACACCCTTTGGACTAATCATACTTCCCTCCTCCACCCCACAAAAAAAAAAAAAAAAAAAAAATCACATACACAAGGGATGTGCTGAAAACCCCTGGTTGAGTACTTCTGCTACAGCCAAGAGAAACAAGAAACCCACAACCAGGAAGTCTGGCTGCACTTTTAAAGTGCAAGCAAGTCTATTGTACGAGCTTTTGTGGAGAAAAATGCCACTTCAGAGCCTTTGTTTCCAGATTAAAAAAAAGAAAAAAAAAAAAAAGTCTTTTTAGAAGTGGCACTCAACTCCTTGTAGGTTTTAGATTAAAAGCTACTCCTCTGAAACTTGCTATCTAGACAAGAGTGAAATAGATGTTACGTAGCTATACTTTGTTTTGTGTCTGAGCCTGTCTCCTTATCTCACATTAACTGTTGTGAAGAGATCATGGAAGAAATTTGTTCAACTTCCAACCACATGCTTGGAAACTGAACTACTAGTACTATTTAGTGAAGCCGGGGCCCTTGCACCAGTTACTTTTGGCACTTCTACTGTCTGAATGGGAATGCTGAACAGCAGGCTAAGGTCTCCTATACTGAAGGATCAGGCTAAGTTTTTCCTAGAAGTCATAGCTCTCCAAGCTCAGCTGCCAACAGCTTTAGGTTCATTTTTAGCTTTGCTTTGTACAGAAGCTAGACTTGCGTCAAGAAATATGAGCTGCTACATACAGCTAGAGATGTAGTTTACACAAAAACTTAACTTACCCTTTTAAAGGAAAAAGACTTCTTGAAAACTGGCTTAAAAACTGCTCATGTGCAGACCCCCTAAAATCAAGTGAAGGTACAGACTCTGCTGGAAAGCCAACTGGTGAGACCTAGTCTCAGACAAGTTCTATTCCATTTAACTACAAATGGCTCAGGCCAGTCCCTGCAGCAATGTGAAAATGGGACATATAGGCTTCTGTGGTAAACTCAGCTTTGGATATCCATCTAAGCAACAGAAATGCTTTTTCCAGGGATCTGACACTGTCATTTTCAGAGCCCTTGGATTTAAGCTTTTAGTCCACAAGGTGTGAATTAGCTCATCAAGCTCTGTCTTCTCCACTCATAAAAGGTCATCTTTTGGTGAAAAAGAACTCTTACCTGAGATCAACACTGGAATGCAACAGTTTAAAGAAAAATTGTCATCCACTGCAAGGCTAGTTTCCTTCTGAATAGTGCTCAGAATGCCTCCTCCCATTACTCTTCAAACAGTCCAGTCAACTTAACAGTGGTCCCTGCTCCCAAAAGCAATATAGACATGTCCCCTGTAGCTAGGATAAGAACTCCAGATTGCATCGATTGTTTTACCACAGTGATCAAAAGAATTTTAAGTTAATAGGTCCATCTGCAGTTAACTCTGGAAATTACAATAGGTGGAGACTTTGAAGGAGGCCCAAGTCCTGCAATTTTAGGAATCTTTATTCAAAAAGGTACCCCATATGGTGGCCAAACAGGGACTCCGGCAGAAGAGGGCCTGTAACCAAAATTTATGAAAGGGTGGCCAGCATGCATGCTAGACTAACTGTACATCTGCCAGTTGACACTGTATGCAGTCATTTTATCTTGCTACTCTCCCTTGAAAGATGTAATTTGACATTTTATATTTCTCAACTGATGAGAAAGCTGTTCTGAACTACTACTGTTCTGACAGGATAACAGCACTGACTTCCACACTGTTACATGCAAGCAGACAACTTTAGTGATTGCTCCAACTCAAGTGACCAAAACCAAATCCTTTATTCCCACAACTGTATAAATGTGTTGCAAGTATGTGTCCAACACAAAAGATTAAAAAAGAAACATGCCGTTAAACTAGATCAGTTCACCGATGTGTATGGACTCCTTGGTGTTAGGCTTAGTTACAAGACCAGTCACAGTAAGACATTTGAGTACTAAGTAGCATGATGTTAAGCCATTTCAGCTTGTGCACATACATATTGCAATTCTGGCAGAAAAATGCAGAGCAGTTTTGCAGCTTTACACTGGAAGCTAGGTGCACCACTTTAAATTGCATCAATATCAATGTCGTCATCCTTCTTGTTTACAGGCTTCACAGTTTCAACTTTAGGTACACTGGCGGTCTTGGAATACACCACCTAGTAAGAAACATTTTATGTTTAAAATAAGCTATCAGCTGTGATAGGTCACGAATGTAGCAAAACAGGCACTGCTAGATGCATTACTTACACCATTATATGACAACGGTACACCACATGGTCTTGTGGTGGGTCTGAAACTAGCTGGAGCATCTCCCTACACTGAGGGCTGCAAGTATGACCTGCAACAAGCTCTGTGCTAGCCACATGGTGACCTTCTGTACCTTGAAAGCCTAATGTGGCAAAAGCTGTGTCAGAGGAAGACCAAATTAAAATGATTTTCTAACACTGAGGTCATAGATAAGTTGGATCTGTGAGTGTAATGGTCTTGTGCATTGCATCAGGGAGATCATTTCATATTATGGGGGGGGGGGGGAAGATGGGATGACAAGCCTATTTTCTTGCTTTGTTCATATAGCATGCCTCTGGCTCAAAATGAGCCACAACGGGGGGGGGGGGGGGAACAAAAAACAAAAAACACATGCCTTTAAATGCATGAGTGCCTCAAAAAAAAAAACAAACAAAAAAACCCCACACACACAAAAACAAAAAACCCACCACACTAAGATTGGGGTGCCCATGGAAGAATTCAAGGGGTAGTGAGTGAAAGAACGATTGCATCACATGGACTAGGGATAAAAATGCTTAAGACAAAATTTAAAGCTGGGAGGAGAGAAGAAAACTAGTGGTGCCCCCCCCCATCCACTTAGGTATGCAGGCCAAGGGAAAAATGCCATTGAGCCCCTCATCCCCCCCCCTCCCCCCAGTGGAACAAAACCAAACTAAAACCCCATCCCCAGCATCTTACCTCAATGTTTTCATCTTCATCATCATCTTCATTACCAGAAGACTCTTCCTCAGCTTCCTTCAGCCATTTGATAAAGGGTTCTGCTTTCATGCGAATTTCTTTGGCAAGCTCTTTTGAGACGTATTTCTTAGAGGCCTAAATAAAAAAAGTAGTATTTTAAGCCATTTCTAAAAACACAAGACTGAGAAATTGCAGATTAGCAAAAATGTAAGACAATGGTTTGAGTTTAGGACAAATTTGAAGTCAAGCCCAGCTATCTTGGGTAAGACACTTTCTCCACTAATAGAAATCTGCACTGTACACCAAAGCATGCCACAAACCAACCACCTCATGCCATGCCTCCACCAGGCCTTTCCCAAAATTCTGGGATCTAGCTAGTGTACAGACTGAGTACCTTTTCTGCCCAGGTAATGATGACCTCTTCTTCCAGAAGATCTGCATCATACATTTCTTTCAGGATATGTGGAATTTTAGAAATAAGCTGAGATTGATGCATAGCTACTACACACTCCAAACCATGAAGAAGGTACCTCTGAGCTTTCTTGTTGTTGTGGCAGAACTGCAACAGGATAAAGAACAATTAATAATTTCTGTGCAGACAAGTAGAGAGACTGATCTTTAAGAGTTCCAGTATTCTACACATGTAGATTTGAACCTAGAACAAGACAGTTAAACTTCATCTGAATCATGTGACAAGAATTGCCATTTGTACACCTTGTTAGCACAAGTTTTCAGAGTTTATGGACAAGAAAACTTTGATTGGTCTTGCTGTAAACATTTTGCTCCTGCTAGTCAAAATTTTAGCAACTAAAAGTTTAATGTTTCTTTGCTCCTGAAGTTAGAGACTATAAATCTAGTAACATACAGTTGCCTGAGGGATTAAGAATCTTACACGCAGGAAGTGGCGTCTGTATCTCTTTATTTGTTCTCGAATCTTCTCATCAAAGAGGACTTCAGTCAAAACGAGAGGGCCCATAGCCTTCACATCCAGTCTCTCTGCTTCTGCTACAATATCTTTGTCAGAAGTCTCAATGACACCTTCCTCCTTCTTTTTCTGCAAGGAGATTACAAAGTCAGATGCTACCAGTTCTACTCCTCAGCCCCACCCTCAAAAAGCAAGACCCAGCAACTTGTTTCAGTCAGAAAGCTAACACTTCAGCCTTTTACTGTACCTCAGAATAGAAGCTACCTTAAGAAAGTAAGTTTAGCTCAAAAACAATTCTTGAGTTTATGGTACTGCTTCCTTAGAAAACCCAGTAGTTTTACCTTAACAAAGTCAAATAGTATGTTGACTCTCTCTTCTACTGTTCTTTCCAGGTCATCACTAAGTGTGAGGTTCTTTGCATGATCACTGATTTCATCCATTCTGCGTCGCTGGGCTTCTTCAGTTGTGTCTTCACCCCAGTCATCATCATCCTCATCCTATGGAAGGACATTCATAAATTTAACTTATTGGCAAGTGATGTTCTGTTCATGGTCACAGTAAATGCTCAGAATGTGCTTTGGAATGGTATTTTTGTGAATGAATACTCCCTGTCAAATGTGGAAATTAAGTCATGTTATCCACAAGGAACCCATATGTGGGCCACAGCAGTTACCTATGGAAAAGGCAATAGGTAACAAATACAAAGTTTGGCGTTATGTTTCCAGTTGCCAAAAAAAAAAAAAATGCACTGAAAGCACATCTATTGGCTGCTAGTTAACACCTGGGGACTGGATACAAGGCTGCCACTCCAACAGGTTCAGGGAACTCAAAAAGGGATTGGGGAGTATCAGAATGCCATGGTACCCCATCACAACAGCTAACAAATAGCTCAGACTTCCTACAGCACCTATTTCAGTGCAGCATTTATGACAAGTGTCACCCAATACTAAATTGGGAAATGCACGTTATAAGTCTACTTACCACATTTGGAGGGTCAAGTTCATCTGGTGGTGGCGGTGGTGGTGGCAGTGGTGTCTCACTGCTAGACACAGAGCCATTCTCTTTATCCTTGCCTTTTCTGTTCTTCTTTTCCTTCTCTTTCTTCCCTGTACCAGCATCGCTGTTCTCTGGAAGCAGAGAAGTCTGATACTTTAACTGGTTTCCCAGCAGAAAACAAGACTCCCACTTAATGAAACAAGTTTGTTTTCACTATTTCAAGTGCACCAGATCCCCATAGAACCTGTAGGAATTTGTGTTAATTCAGTATTTCAAGGCACCATATCATGGTACCACCTCTCCCTCAGTGCAAAGACTGTACCAGCATTGCATGTTCCATTCCCCCCACCCCTTAAAACACCTTCTGTATCCATCAATGATGGATACCAACCAAATCAGAGATACTGGAAGCCTAATTTATGGATTGCATATTTTAAATATTATTCCCCATCTCATTTTAAACTGCAAATTCAGCAATCATGTGTATACCAAGCCCATCCAGCTGACTTAAGTGTGCTTTTGAAGCCATAAGGCATCACTATGCTCACCTTGTCCAACAGCCTCTTTAGTTCAAGAAAGAAAGTTTTAGCTTGTAATGGTCACTATCTTGCAGCTAGCCAATTTAAAAAAATTGAAAGTTTCTAGTTTAGATTTCCTCTAGTTTTGTTCCCAGCCATTAGTATTGCAATGCATTTCTCTGCTTGGCACCAGCTCCATCTGATGGAGCCTTCCATTTGTTGCTATGACCAAGCAGTCAAGCCCACACCACCACACTACTTACTACAAGTAGTAGTTTGAAGTTGCAGGAAACAGGTTGGCTACTACTTATGAAGTAGTATTTTAAAGTTACCAAAATAAAACCATATCAGAAAAGAGACTGAAGATTCATGTACCCTTCAGTCTTTTGACAGTGGACAAGTCTCATTTCCTTGGCCCTTTGCAGCCTCAGGACCAGAGTGACAGTTCTCACTTGGAGGGGAGACTAAGCCCCACTTGAAGTTTTGTGGGGATGGCACATGAACACCAAGAGGAAAGCTGAATATAGACAACTTTTAAATCTAATTTGTTGGTGTGATAGGAAACACTGCTACTAAAGCACTTAAAGGTATAGGCACTATAATCCTGTCCTGGCCATTCACAAACAGCAGCTAGTGCACAGAGCTCACCTTTACTGCTGGCAAGAACAGCAACTAAAGACCCGCAACTGTTCTCTAGAAGCCATAGCTCAGTGCACTGTTTGCAATGTCTTAGGATGCAATATGGCCCAAAAAAGTGGACAGTGGGTACTGTATAGTAACAGGCAGGTGAGAATTCACCTACAAGTTGTCAGAGTCTATATAACATATGACCTCATCTAGCAGGGGCCACTGGAATAGGCTAGACTTTTTTTTTTTTTTTATTATAGCAAGCTTAAATTGAGACAGGTAATTGGATATCTGCCACAGAGTGTTGCTTGCACAGGGTAGCCAGTTGAGAAGAGTCCTTCCATATTTTGCTTTTCACTGTGAAGAGGCAAGTTAAATTTCTAGTTTAACTCCACCCCACTTCCAGACATTCCCTAATCCCTTTGATATTTAGGGCATTTGAACTGTTTCAGTGACAAGAATGTTTAACACTTACCAGGTGGGTTTTTGAGAATGAATGTGCAAAGTTTATGGTTTGTGTCAAGCATGCCTCGATAGCCACAGGCTTTGCAAGAGTTACCTATAGTTTGTTTCTTGGGATTGACATGCTGCCAGAAAAAGTGAAAATAAAACCTTAATTAAATCTGATACACATTATAGCTGAGCAAGCTGATATACAAACAACCTTTCAGTATCTGAATTACACTAGTGACTTTTGCATTAAGCTCTTTTTTGTTAAGACATGAAAGACAGTTTTGTATAGGAAACCAAGTGCACTTACCAGATCAGTTTCAGGATTCTCACACTCAGGACAGAGAACAAATTTTTTAATGAATCCATCCAACATGTCTTGCAGCTTATTCGCCTCATGAGATCCATTGACAATGTAACGGTCATTCTTAACATCAAACTGGGTCTGTGCCCCCAGCTCACAACCAAAAAATTTGGTGGGATCTTTCAGAGAAAAATTGGTATATTAAAAAAAGCTTACAAAGTACAATTCTGACAGCATACAGTGCAATGACAGCTAAGTCCTCAACTCTCAAATACCAGCACTAATGCTTGGCAGTAGTGACTAAATGAGTCTGGTCTCATTCTGAATACACTGAGACCCATCTTTGCTTTTTCTATAAAGTTCAGCCCAGAATTGCCTCCCCATGACATATTTCCTTTAGTTTAGCTGCAAGGCCCAAAGAGTTTTGTATGCACATTTCTGACCTCTAAACTTGTGCTCTCCTCCCTACTTTCACAAGCATCTTAGCTAAATCCTTGAAGACAAAAAAGTTATGGTATTTCACACCACTTTATTACTTACATGTTGGAGGCCGATTAAGCGCCTTTGCAACATCAACCATGTTGACTATAACTGTCTTTATTCCATTTCCTTTGCCCTCAACCTAAGACAAAAAAGTTATTCACAGTTACAGATACATGAAGTTATATTCTACTGCCCCAATCACTTAAATCCTTAAACGACTGAAGTTAAACACTGGGTTTAAGCAGTATTAATATTTGATATAGGTAGTGTAGTCTGGCACATAGTGCACTAAAGCAGAACTCTGGACAGCAAGGGTCTATGCCTGGCTCTGCCACCAGTCTGCTGGACAACCCTGAGCAACTCACTTCCTGCTTTATAGACAGGGAGAGCGGGACGCTGACACCAATGCACTCAAAATGCAAACATACAGAAAAAGAGCCCTGTATGTAGTAACCAGAATAAGTACCGAGTTCAGGAGTTACCTTTGCAATCAGACGGGGCATTTTGTAGCGATAGAACTGATCTGAAACACTGCGGTTGACGTTGACAGACATTTTGTGTTATTAGTAGCTTTATCAATAAGATGAAGAGAAGATCTTTGATTGCAGCTTTTTGGTATCTTCTGTCTGGAGAAGACGGGATGACATAAACGACTGCAAGAGTTCTCGGTCTCTGACATGAAAAAGTTTTCGCCACTGAGGCTGTAAGGTTCTTGCTTGTATGCTATGTTCCCCCAATACAGGTACCAATGGCTGCGCAACAGCTCTGCAAGTGTTTAAATAAAAAGCAAAAGTTCAACCTAATAATTCATTAAAAGCCTATTCATACAGAACACCATTCAATGCAAGTTTCCCATGCATTAAATCAGTTGAATTTGAACATGCAGTTTGTCTGAATTACAGCCGCCATTCCTCAGCTGCAGGCTCAACATTTGCTGTTCTGCAGAACGCTGACAGTATCACATGGTGCAACTTCTCATTTTCACCTACTAAAACACACAGCTAAAGAATGACTACTCCATGTAGGAGGTTACATTATTAGGTGGGGAAGAAAAGCAGTTCACAGAACATCCTTGCTTTTAAGGTCACATGGGAGACAATTTGACTGCTTTGGAAGACGACAGGAGGAGAAACAGGCCTTAAGTTCTAGTCGTAGTGTAATTGGACATTCATTTTGAAGTGAATTGTTTGGTATGTTTGTATCTAGAATGCTGCAGACCACTCACAGGATGAGCAGTAAGTGCTCATACTGTAGAACAGCAGTTTGTTTAAAAAAAAAAAAAAAAAAAAAAAACTGGCTATGACTTGGCAATGGCTTTTCTCCAAGCAGAAAATTAAGACTAAAGAATGCCTCCTTTGACTCAGATCTCATGAGTACAGCAGCTTCCTTCTGTCTTTAGCTTAGCATAAACACCCATCTCAAACATTCAAGTTGTGCCTTCCTAGGTCTATCGCATGTAGATGTTCACTAACTTGCTCCATCTTTCTGATATTTTGGAAGGACCCTATTACTGCAGCATTTATCAATCATTTACAATCCAGTTATTGAAAGTTAACCTTTTCTATAAGCCATACTGTTTAGATTTTGATCTTGATCACTTCAGCAAATATCACATTCAAGACAAATATTTATCCTTGTCAGTTCATCAGAATCACTTGATACACTTGAAGCAGCAATGTGGGCATGCAAGTGTCTGGGTAACATTTTGATAGAAACAGTTTATTGCAATGGTTGAGTGTACAAAAACTTTTCCAGTAGCAACTACAAGTCACAGCAACTGACCAAGGAAAAGCTCCTGAATTGTGTGTTGTACCTGCTGATATTTCTAAAACAAAAGAGATGTTAGCTTGGTGACTGAAATAATGCTCTTTTTCTTTGGTTTTGCTACCTTTGTTCTGCTCAGTTAGGTGACAGTAAGGTGTGCCAATAGCTCCCTTCCCAACAGGGAAAGCTCTTCTCTTTGGACGCCTGGAAAAATCCCTAGCATAAAAGCCATGTTTAAGAAACCACCCTATTGGCATAAATCCTTTACATAGTAAGCTGCACAGATCTGTTGCCACTACTCGGCTACAAGGCTTGGAAGCAGGCTTAGTTTTACAACAGAGCCGCAGCAAAGATCCACAGATAAGGAAAAAAAAAAAAAAAAGGTGTGCAATGATCTCGGTGTCGATCATGGACCTTCCTTCGGCAGCAGATCGGAAAGCAGCCACGTGGCTACACCAGGGCCCGCAGAGGCACTGGGGGGGGGCGGGAAGCAGGAGACTGCCCCCCTCCCCACCCAGCGTCGCTTTGCCAATAACAAGAGGCCGAAGCCCCCACCCACCTCCGCCAGGCCACCGCCCCCCAGCCTCCCGCCCCACGCAGCGCGGGGATGACTCATAAATGCAGCAATTCAGCCCTGAGTCAGCCCTCGACAGAAGGCTGGGGGGAGGGGGCGAACGGCCGCAGCTGCGCATGCGCAGGGCGCGGCGGCTTCACGCGACCCCCTCCCCCTCGCCATAGAACCCGGCGGGCAGCCCCCCCCCCCTCCCGCCCCCCCCTGCCCCGCGCTGCGGATTTCCAGCTGCGCCACAGTCCCCTCCCCCCGTCACGAGGCGCGAGCGCAGCCGCCGCCGCCATTTTGCCCCGTCGCCTGGGGAGGGGGGGAGAGAAAAGGAGACGCCCGGGCCCCCCGCCCCAACGACCGCCGCGCGCCCCTCGCCCAGCCCCGCGCCCCTCAGGCGGCGGCAGCGGCCGCCCCCGGCAGCCACTCACCGTTTTCGTCCAATAAAGACATAAACCCAACGCTGCTCGCCCCGGGCTGCGACGAAGCCGAGTGCGTGAGGAGAACGAGGCCCAGGGGCGCTTATATCCGCGCGGAGAGAAGGCGGGCGCCGCAGCCGCCGGGTCCGAGCGTCCTGGGGCGGGCGGGGTCAGCAGCAGCGGCGGCGGCGCCAGTCAATCTGCGGGGAAAGGCAATCGGGCACCGTTAACGGCGGCACCTGGGGAAGGGGGCGGGGAGGGGCGGGCGCAGCTGAAGCCGAGGGGGGCGGTTGGCGGAGCCCCTGCAATGGCGGCCGCGGACTCACCTCTAGAATGTTCTCGCGCTGACTGAGCCGACGCCACGGCTGGGATCAATCAGCCAGCGGCCGGCCCCGCCCCCTTCGGCCCGCGATTCGCTCGCTCCTCGCTCTCCTTCCCAGTCATTGGCCGGCGCTCTTGTCATTCGAGCCGCCCTCGGCTCCTCCCCCCAGGGCCCTAAAGGACATCGCGTCTAAAGTGACCAAACCTCGCGAGAACTGCCGAGCGTGGGGGCGGGGGGAGAAAAGAATGAGTCATTCCGAGAGCGAGGCCCAGCTGGGGGCTGGGGGCCGCGTGGGGGAGGGGCGGCACTGCTCTCTGGCCCCATTGCTGCAGGCGGGCTAGAGCCTTGGCCGTGCTCAGCTGGGGCACTGGCCTGGGCTCATTGCACATCCCGCCCCATTCCTGCCAGCTTGTCTCTGGTGCCTCTACTTTATGCCAGGGGCTTGGTGTCTTTAATTCCCCTGGGCGAGGAGCTTTATGTTTCCCCATAGGGTTACGAGATCCCAAAGCGTGGAAAGGAGGACAGGGAAGTACAAAAAGGAGGGCGTTGGAGGACACAGAGAGAAAATGTAGTATTAATATAATCTTCTTCTGTTTTAGGGGGCCCCGGAATGCTTCCCCCTAAAAATAGGGGGTTCTGCAGCATTTAAGTGTGCCACGGGTCTCAAGCTCAAATCACCACGAGGGCAGCATGAGGACTCAGGCCCGCAAGAGGAGTAGTATTGTAGTCTGAGGGCTGCACTGCTGAAACCCCTTTTCATATGACAATATTGCAAATATTGGTAGTAATGGTGGTGGTGTGGGCCACTGGGAATAGTTGTGGGGGCTGCATGTTTGAGACCCCTGCTTTAACCCCTGTAAGTACAAAGCCAGACAAAATCATGTATTTTTAAAATGCCTGCGGGACAGAGGATGTGAAAGTAAAAAGGAGGACGTGGCCTCTTTTTTCCTGACAGCTTGTAACCCTACCCATGGCAGAGCTCTATTGGGTGCCTCTTTTCCATGCTCCCTATTCTCTCCTTTCCTACCAGGGCAGAGACCATGTGTTTCCCCATCCTTCCCTCTGCCTCATGCCTGGGCACTGTATCCCCAGTTCCTTCCTATGCCAAGGACTGAGCATCCGCCCTTTTCATATATACTAAGGTCCATTATTCCAGTGTTTCTCAACCACTGTGTTGGGACATATTACTGTGTTGCCACATGCAGTAATAAGTGTGTCACAGGGAGCTGGGGCAATAGCTAGAGTTGGCTTGGGTAGGGTTACTAGATGTTAGGCAAAAGGAGGACATGTCTTCCTTTTTACCTTCACATCCTCTGTCCAGCAGGCATTTTAAAAATACATGATTTTGTCTGGCTTTTTACTTACAGGGGTTAAAGTATGCTGGAATGCCCCAGGACCCCCTATTTTTAATGGGAAGCATTCCAGGGCTCCCTAAAAACAAGAATATTACATAAATACTACATTTTCTCCATGTGTCCTCCAATGTCCTCCTTTTGATGCTTCAGTATCTGGTAACCCTAGGCTTGCGGGAGGAGGGCTGCTGTGCCCGTAGAGTAGTGATATGCCACCAAGCATGTTGCAACTCGCAAAAGGTTGAGAATCACTGCCTTATTCTATCCCTGGGCCTCCTCCCCTGCCCCTTTTTCTTTTAGTCTGAGAGATAAGTCACTTAAGTTGTCAAACTTTTAAACTATTGTGGTGATGAACAGAGTTGGTATGGGGTTATTTTTATGTTGGAAAGTGTTGTCTGCATGTTCTTTGATCTCTAGACAATTACAGAGATTATCAAACTTGCTGGGTTTGGAAACCAGACACAAAGAGCTCTGCATCTGCCTCTAGCCCCTGATGCCTGTAACAAACAGTCCTTGAAATTTTGGAATGAATTTGATGCAGTATTCAGAAGTTAATGTGTTACATTCAGGCAGAGAAATGTTTTCAAGTTGAGTGTAAGGCCTCATTTCACTCAGTCAATAAGGAATCCCTCTACAGTGGAGTTTAAAATGCTAATCCTCCAAACAGGCATGTACTTCCTACCTCTTCTGCTCCTCAGGAAGAAGGCAATGTTCTCTCTGTCGCACACATAGTAATTGTCGTTATTGCTGCCAACACAGTCCTGATGGAAACGTGGCACTGAGCCAGACCTGACCCCACAAAAAGCATAAAGCTCTAATTCTGTCTTCTGTATATATAATTTCCAAGTTTAGAAAACACTATTAGCTCCCCTTCTTACTGGGCAAACAAGGTGGGCTGTCTTCACCATGTACGATCTTGAAGCAAAGCCCCCAGAGAGGCACAATCCCTATTTCTTTCAATTTCTATTCCTGTCACCAATATTGCTAGCTTTCTTCCTGGGTGGACAGTCACTGAGTGGGGCCAGCTTTCAGATTTGGGAGCTCATTTAAAAAAATACTAGTTTTGTAAAAGCACAAAATCCAACCTGTTTTTCACATCCTCCACTCCCTCTAACTCAATATCTCAGTTGCCATCTGTTACCAATAACAACATGTTCTCTTCCACGCTGTGCCCAAATGGCACTAAGCAGGTCCATCAATCCGGTTTTTGAAGGCTCCTAGTAAAGTAGGAATTCAATATTTTTGATATTGCGTAATACAATTAATGTAAAAGTGGCAAAGCATGAAATGGGCATTTGAGACATTAAGCCAATTAAATACACAAATCACTTTTCTGTCCTCCTCTGTTCCCCTATAAATGCACTCAGACAACAGTAGAACCCTCAATCCTTGTCATTTTGTGTGTTTTAAGGTACAGTCTGTATTGCACAGTTTTGAGGTCTGTGTGGAGGAGTGAGGAGAAGGGGTGGAGGGGACCACTTTATAAATAAAGTAATTAATTATTAACAATAGCTAATAAAATGCATACAAAATGAAAGTAGGTTTCCAGGCCATCTTTAATTGTTTCAAAGCCATCTCTAATATTAAATTGTCACGCACAGAGGAAACATCTCTCTCACTGGATCTTTTGTGACTCTGGAACATTCTTTTTGTTCTTCTGACCAAAAAAAAGAACAGTCAAATGGCTGATAATGTGATTTTCTCAGAGGACACATGGAAAAGTCAGGCTATTATTAAGGGCATGAGCAGTGACACTGACAGTACAATAAAACAGGTTTCCTTAGCAGCAGCAGAGCAGGATGCACAGTTGCCAGAGAATGAATGTGTTTTTTTCTCAGTGCCTCCTTCTAACCATCCCCTCCTCCATGGCTGCTGCCCTAGTTATACTTCTCTACTCAGCCTCCTGAATAGTAAGTGTTCAGGGCAGGACTTTGGCCTGTAAATGTATACTCAGGGCTGTGCTGAGTGTCTGAATGAGGGAGAGTTACAAAATCCTTAGAGAAATTTTAAATGTTTTTTTGAAATGTACACAACAAAATCCTTCCACACCAGATGGAAATGTTTTAAAAACTTGCCTTAAAATTTAAATCCAAAACAAGGAAATGTCCCTCCAAAATACATGAAGCTTGACAATTATCAGGAGGAAAAAATTAATCAAAATGCAGGATGCAAGAAAAGCACAACAGGAAACCTCTGCTGTGACAATATGCCTGGATGTGTAACTTTCTCAGTGTCTCCTTTCTGAGGCTTTAGTTTCATATGTAACCCTTCTGCCAGGGCAGGCTGGCAGAACAAGGGCCGGGTTCTAAACCTTGGGGTTTCCCAATAATGTAGCACCACCAACCAGCTTAAGCCCCCACCCAGATTTCTGGGAATCCTGCACTGTTTCCTGGGAACCCCAAAGGGGTAAGGCTTCCCCACTCACATGCACGAGACTGAGTGTAGTAAACAGAACCTTTAATAGTAGCAAAAGAGAGTGTAAAAGGCCAAATAACAGAAATCAGCACTGATCTAGCTAGTCCGTGCAGAACAAAGTTTCCAACAACTCACACCACATAACAGAACGTACAAGACTTAATGGCAAAACCGGCACTGATCTGGAGAATCAGTACTAACTAGGCTCCCAACCAACCCTAGCATTTGTAGGGAGTGTCTTTCATGCCAGTGGTCTGCCGACGCCACCTACTGGCCACTCACTCCATCCAATAGCTCCGTCCCTTGGCTCCACCTGCTGTCTGCCGGCTCCGCCCACTGGACACTCACGCTGCCCAGCTTGCCGCTAGCCACTCTCATTGTCCGCCGGCTCCACCCACTGTCCACCAGCTCCGTCCACAGGTCTCTTGCGCTGCTCAGCTTGCTGCTGGCTGCTCTCACCGTCCGCTGGCCACTCCATCTGCTGCTCCTCTTCAGTAATTTCAGCTCAGAGAGAGGGAGTTCCCTCTCGCTAGTAATCTCAGCCCAGAGAGTTTGCCTCTCATAATATCAGCTCTTAAACATTAAGTAGCTGCAAACACTTACTGTCCTTAACATAACAAAAGAGGCCTCAAAGAAGCCCAGCCAGATCTATCCTTTGACAGGGGGCTGGGGTGAGACAGAAGTGCTTCCAGCATATATATATAGGAAGGAAGACAGCAACATCCAAGTACCACCAAAGGATAAGACAGGTCCTGAAGAGCCAGCTCAATGGGAAGAACAAGATCCACGCCATCAACAGGTACGCCCTGCCAGTCATCAGATACCCTGCCGGTATAGTGAGCTGGCCAAAGGAGGACATGGAGGCTGCCGATGTGAAGACCCAGAAGCTCCTCACAATGTACGGAGGTTTCCACCCCAAGTCCAACACCCAGAGACTGTACTCCAGCCGGAAAGAAGGCGGGCGGGGTTTGGTGAGTGTCAAAGCCACTGTCCTGGATGAAACCCAGAGCATCCAGGAGTACATCAGTAAGATGGCACCCAAAGATGAGCTGCTGAGAGAATGCCTGAGGCAGTAGCAGACATGGGAGGAAGATCAAGTAGAAGAAATGCCATGGCAAGACAAGACCCTGCATGGGATGTACCATCGACAGATAGCTGAGGTGGCTGACATTGGGAAATCCTACCAGTGGCTGGAAAAGGCTGGACTAAAAGACAGCACTGAGGCACTGATCATAGCAGCACAAAAACAGGCACTGAGCACCAGATCCATTGAAGCAGGGGTCTACCACACTAGACAGGACCCAAGGTGCAGACTGTGCAGAGAGGCCTCAGAGACAGTCCAACACATAGTGGCAGGATGTAAGATGCAGGCAGGAACAGCATACACTGAACGGCATAACCAAGTAGCTGGCATTGTGTACAGGAACATCTGCACAGTGTATGGGCTAGACCCTCCCAAGACCAGATGGGAGATCCCACAGAAGGTCGTGGAGAATAACAGGGCTAAGATCCTGTGGGACTTCCAGATCCAGACAGGCAGGTAGGTACTGGCCAATCAACCAGACATCGTGCTAATAGACAAGGACCAGAAGACAGCGGTGGTGATAGATGTAGCAGTGCCAAGTGACAGCAACATCAGGAAGAAGGAGCATGAGAAGCTGGAGAAGTACCAGGGCCTGAAAGAGGAACTAGAGCGGATGTGGAAAGCGAAGGCCAAAGTGGTCCCAGGGGTGGTAGGAGCACTCGGGGCTGTGACTCCTAAGCTGGGAGAGTGGCTCCAACAGATCCCAGGGACAACATCAGAGCTCTCTGTCCAGAAGAGTGCAGTGCTAGGAACAGCTAAGATACTGCGCAGAACCCTCAAACTCCCAGGCCTCTGGTAGAGGACCCGAGGTTGAGAATGACACATACCACCCCGTTCAGGGGGTGGGGCCTGCGGGCTGGGGGTGTGGCCTGTGGGCCAGAGGTGGGGCCTGGGCCCATGCCCCGGGTCCCTCCCCGGGCCAGCAATGCCTCTGGTACAAAGTGACATAATTAATTTAATAGGTCTGTTTTAAAACATTAGTGCACATTACAGGCATTAATCTAGTCTGAGTGAGGTCTGAGGATATTACTTTTTAGCACTCTCTGTATAAAATACACAACATTTTAAATTCTTTGCTGTTTGGGGGGGGTGGGGTAGTTAATTTTTCATTTAATCTGATTGAAACAATCTTTTAAAATTTGACTTTAGATATCATGTACTTTTACTTGCTCAAAGTAGTTCCAATTTTGTTCAATTTAGAAACTACTGGTTCTGCTATGACGGAAATCATCCTTCTTGCTCTTTAATATCATGCCTTCATCATGAGTCACACAGAGTTCACAGTTCAAATTGCTGGTGTGATCTTAAAATAATAGGCCATTTGTGAGCTTTGCATTTCACTGCTATGAAGTAAGCAAATTTATCACTATACTACACTTTTGTTGCTAAGATATTAGTAACCCAATTTCTTTCTTTCTTTCTTTCTTTCCTGACAGTAAGAAATTGTCAGTAGTGGATCATTTTCCTCAAGTAAGCATACTTTTATAGCAGGGATACTTTGAATAATTCAGAATTGTTGGCAACTGACAAAGTGAGTTGGAGTTCACAAAAGCTTATGCCTGAAGAAATGTGTTAGTCTTTAAGGTGCCACAGGACTCTTGCTGTTTTTTCAGAACTGTTGTGTTTCTTAGCTGATTTTATCAAAGAATCTGTCTCCTGCTTATCCCAGAAAGTTAATGCCTGTAACCTGTTACATATGATAATGCTAAATTTAAAAAAAAGGAGAGAATTTAATAGATATTTATATTTAAGATATAACCCTACATAAGCATGGAAATTCTGATAATCAGAAGTGTCTATACCAGGGGTGGCCAAACTTACAGAACTCAAGAGCCACACAAGTCACTTATTAAAACTTCGAGAGCCGCACTGAGGCATATAACTACATTTTTATCTACTCCAAAATTACTAAGCTTAAAATTCATTGTACACTTTTATTGTATCGTAAAAATGGGGCAAATATTGGTCCACTAATGTCAGAGTCTAATAATTATTTAAGATTACCATGAAACTAGGCCTATACAGTAAAAACTTAGCTGTTGCTAGATGTAGAAGACTACAGGCTTGTGGCAAGATTTTTTTAAAATCTGGGCAGTAACTTGTCAGTGCAGCAGGTAAAAGCTCTCTGAGATGCTGATCTCTAAGTATTGCACAATGTTTTGAATTTCATTGTGGAATATCATGCTTCACAGCAGTAAGTTGTGCCAAAAATTGAAAGTAATCTATTTTCAGTTTTATACTTTTCTCCTTTGTATTTTCATTTCTTAGTATTCCACATCATGTTTAGGAGTTGTAAAACATGATTTTATTTTAGCAACGAGTATGCTGCATTAGGGCCTATGAGAAAATCTAAATATGGTATGGTTTCCCTGACCATGTCACGCTTCCCTCCCCCAGCCCCCTGTTGCCGCTTCCCTGCCGTTTCTTGCCATGCGGCTGCTTCTCTGCTCTCCCCAATCATGCCACACTTCTGCCTCCCACCCCATCCCAGCACCTACCATGCCCCCACTTCCCTGCCAATATTTCCGCCAGTAAACTTATTCGTTAAAATACTCGTGGACAGTGAAGACAAAAGGTCTGAGGACTCAGACACAATTAATTTTAAAATGAGAGTTATAGTAAGGGAAAGTACTGCTTTCATCTTAATCCTGTGAAGAGATGCACACAGCAACACCTTTTCAACTGTTCAGAATCCCAACAGATCAATGAGAATTTACAGGGGCAGAAAGTGCAAGATCAGAGCCTGTTTCAGTAAGTGCTTTGGAGTCCATGCACAGAAGACACTATGGAAAAAATCCCATCGAGTTTACTCAGTTTGGGGTCAGGCCCTGTATAAATTCTAAATATCAATATTTGGTTTTCGTAATACAAAGTAAAATCTTTATCAGTGAGAGATTTTTTCAGAAGGTTTACAACACAATTTTCTGTCCTCAGCCCTTCACAACAATTACTCTCGTCTAACGGGCTCAGATACCCATAGAGTCATTCATGAAGACTGTACTGAAATATAAATGGATTTTGACTACTGGTATACAACAAAGGAGAATTAATACATGCTGAATGCTATTTAATCAATAGAAGTATAGTACTGCTATTGAACTTTGCAGTGAATGTAAATTATCTTGGTAATTGACTTAGTTATATTAATTAAAATTTTCTTGTAAAATAAATGTGCTAGCAGTTCCTTCTGCAAACAGATGACATACTGATGTCTCAGGCACACTTGTTCAATGGACTTAAGGAATTTTTTTTCTAAAGCCAGTTTTCAGTAGTGGTGGTCTATCTTAAGTCTAAATCATTTTGCATGCTGAAAATGAACCATGATCCATAATAAGTACTTGTCGCATTCTTTAAATAGAGGGTTTTTTTAATAACCTTTTGACAGAAGTCAGTGGTTTGGGACGTAACACTTGTATCAATTTTCAGTCATTTCTGATGATTCTTATTTAATTCTCAAAATAGAAATATAAGAGAAATAATTTTGCATTATATTACAATATCTGGAAATGCCAGGTGATTTTTAAAAAAGAAAATTAATTTACAATTACTTTTCAGGTTTAAATTGCTAATTATCATCACTAATCTGTACTTCATTGTAGACTTGTTCTTGATCAATTTATGTTGCTGGTTTTAAAAATATTTACCCAGAAAACAATATCAAAAAAGTATTTAAAAAATCATGCCCTGATGTAATTAAAGACTGTATCATTATGCACACAGACAAGGAGGGTAGAAATTAATATTGTGTGGGTAAACTGTAGTATCTGGCAGTTACTTGCTCTGAGTGCTTGTCTTTCCCTGCAGGCTTTCCCAGGGCTGCCCCTCCCCTAGCTCTGACTACGCTGCTGTCTCCTGCAGCTCTCACAAGGCTGCTCCTCCGCTGCGGGCTCTCACCCTGCCGCCGCCTCTCTGCTGTCCCCGACCACTGCAAATTTCTCACCCTGGCTCCCACCCTGCCACCCTTCCCTTCTGCACTGTCCCGGGAGCTGCAATTTTTCTTTAAAGAGCCGCATGCAGCTTGCGAGCTGCAGTTTGGCCATGTCTGGTCTATACAGTGGGATATCCTTTTTTATGCTTTAGCTAGACTGCAACTTTTAAGATCCAATGGTGCAGCCATGTTAGTCTAGTTCAGTAAAACAAACAAACAAACAAAACAGTCCTGTGTCACTTAAAGACTAACAAATATATTCTTTGAGCGCTGCTCACATTATTCTGTTACAGGTGTCTACGTGCTGCAGTGCATGGTTGGCTGGAAAATTTTGCCCTAGCCTGTCAGCACAGGATCAGTGGCCAGTGCCACATACTTGCAGCTGTAGATATGACCCTGGCTCTGCCACTGTCCAGTTCCTTCTTTCTGTCCTCAGTGACAGTAATGGAACAGCCCACCCTTGCATTCCTGCAAGCGCCTGTTATGTTTAATCACAAAGACTTATTTGTCCCCATCACCCCTCCGTCATCCGGTAGCATTACAAAGCCCACCCAGAATCTGGAGGTCGAACTCCACACCGGCTTGCCTGCAGCCATGCCCAGTTTCAAGCCCTGCGAGGGCTGCTTCAAGGCCTTCCCTCTGAGTGTTCCTCACGAGAAGTGTCTGAAGTGCCTGGGTGAGTCTCACCGGGTAGACAAATGCTCCATCTTTTATACCAAAAGATTGCCCAAAGGAAAGACTAGAAGGATCTTATTCAGGCAGACAAGGCAATATGCCACATTTATTGTAAATAAGTAAGGCTAGTAAAAAGCAGTCACATACACGAACACACGCACAAAGTTCTGCAAGCTGGTGTGATGTAATTACCAGTCCTTTCATGCGTTGCTTGAGCCAGCCTAGTGGCAACTAGGCTGGGCACAAGGAGGGAGCCAGGCCTGTCGGTTGCGAATTTGATGCTCCAAGATGACAGTTGCAGAATGAGACCCAAAGTTTTCATGCTCTTACCCATCTTTCATACTTGCTGACTCTCATGTAAGTCTATGGGATTTGCTGTGTCATGTTGCCTCAGGGTTCCTGTGAGATCATTGGTCACCAGTCACTTGCAAGCTTGATTTGTATTTTGTTCTTTTCTTTCTGGGATGGCTCCTTCTGTTTGCTTTAATCAGAGATGTCTGCATTGTTCAGCCAGTTAGATGGTACTTGTGCTTCATCAGGACAGGCTGGCAGTTGAGACTGGTCCCTTCACACACACACCCTTCATTCACACACCTTGTTCACACATTTAAATGAACATACACAGCATACACCTAAACCAGGTTTAATCAAGTATACAAAATGGAGTACAATGTTAAAGCAGGCATTCCAAAGTGACAATATGGAGTCTTGTTGGACATTGGTTATAATGTCTATTACACAGGGTTACAGAATTATTTCATTTATGACTCTGAAGGACATATACACAACATTAACTAACATATACTTTAAAGGTAAATGCAATTCATTATCTATCTGTGCCCCTACACATCTGCCGCTCCTTCAAATGAAGGACTCAAAAAGACAGGGAGCAAAAGCTGTGCAGTATGGCCCTGGAGCAGGCCCTGGAGCATGCTCTGCAGCTGGCGCTGAGTACTATTGGGGCACCAAAAGGTGGTAGGAGAGTACCACTTCCAATTCACCTCACTCCCATTTGGATTATCTCTGGCTCCCAGAGTGTTCATCAAGTGCATGGTGGCTGCGGCAGCCTACCTGAGGAAACGCAGTGTAAAAATATACCCATACCTAGACGACTGGCTAATAAGGGGACTGTCCAAATACCAGGTGCATCACAGCATCTGGATAATCAGGCAGCTGTGCAGGAAATTAGGGCTCTGCATAAACCTTGAGAAATCAAAGCTCTCCCCAAAAAGGAGGCTAGAGTTTATTGGGGCTCTCTTGGACTCAGTAAGGGGGAGGGCATACCTGCCCCCATCAAGGTTTCAATCCATTTGTACCATCATCTTGGAGCTCCACAGGGCTCCAATTACTACGGCCAGGTGCTGTCTCCAGCTCCTGGGCCACATGGCACCTCCACATCAGTAATAAGAATGGCCTGCCTTAGAATGAGACTTTTCCAGCTCTGACTAGCCATGGTCTTCCACCCACGATGACACTCACTGAACAAGGTGGTCTCTATTTCCCTGAGGACTCTGGCAGCATTGGAAATATGGTGGGACCCTTGATTCACCTTTGGGGGGAGTCCCCTTTGAGATCGCCAGCCCCTCAGTGACCCTCATCACTGATGCCTCAGATTGGGTTTGGGGGGCCCATGTCTTGGAGGGGGGGTCTATCCACACAACGGACTTGTTCAATCGAGGACAGCCCCCTTTGCATCAATGTAAAAGAGCTCAGGGTGATTTGCCTAGCATGCTGGCCCCTCCTGGACATAGCGTAAGGGAAAACGGTCCACGTCCTGATGGACAACACAGCGGTGATGTTCTACATGAACTGTTGGGGGGGCTGCACCCCTGTGTTGTACAGGGAAGCGCTCAACCTTTGGCAGCTAGCCCTGAGATGAGGTATAACTTCACCCCAGTAGCAGCTCACTTCCCTGGGTCAAACAATGACAGAGTGGACTAGCTGATCAGGGAATTTTTCTCGCACCACAAGTGGTCCTGCACTCAGAGGTAGTGAACTACATTTTCAGGCTTTGGGGCATGCCCCAGATGGACCTATTTGTGACATACTGGAATTGGAAATACCCTCAGTTCTGCTCACTCAGGGGGCAGGGAAGGGGCTCCCAGTCAGTTGCCCTCCTTATTCCTTGGAGGGGGCCTGCTACTGTATGCGTTTCCCCCAATTCCCCTCATTCACAGAGTCCTGTTGAAGATAAGGAGGGATAGAGCAAACATTATCTTGATAGCTCTGGCCTGGCCCAGGCAACCCTGGTACTCAACCCTACAGGGCTTATTGATAGCCACTCTGTTATGCCTCCAGCACAGGGCAGACCTGTTGACACAGGACTCCAGCTGTCCATGTCACACAGACCCATGCATTCTACACCTAACAGCTTGGAGGCTGCATGGCTAATTGAGACCGAGAGGCGTTGCTCAGAAAGGGTCCAAAGGCTGTTGATTGGTCGTAGAAGACCCTCTACAAGGTCTACTTACAATGCCAAGTGGAAGTGCTTCACCCTCAGGTCTAGGGAAAAAGGGGTGTCTCAGGAATGAGCCCCAATCCATCTCATACTTGACTACCTCCTAGATCTGAAAGAGAAACACCTTTCAACCCCCTCTCTTAAAGTCCATCTAGCAGCAATTTCAGCCCTACATGAGACTGTGGATGGGCTCCGTTTTTTTCCCATCCTACCACAGCTAGGTTCCTAAAAGGGGTCGAGAGGATTTATCCATAACCCAGAGACCCTACACCACAATGGGACTTAAATGTGGTGCTCCACAGCCTAACAGGACCACCATATGAGCCCATTGACTCATGCACACTCCTGGTTCTGTCTTGGAAGGTGGCCTTCCTGGTAGCCATAACCTCAGCTAGACGGGTCTCAGAGCTAAAGGCCCTCTCCTCCAAACCTCTGTATATGAGGCTCTTTGCAGACAAGGTGCAACTGTGTCAGCACCCAGCCTTTTTTCCCCAAGGTGGCTTCCCCATTCCACCTGAACCAGGATATCTGTCTCCCAGTGCTCTTCCCTGATCCGCAGGCCACAGAAAACCAGAGGAGCTGGCACACCTTGTATGTCAGGAGAGCACTTCAGGCCTATATTGATTGTATGTGCATGTTTTGCAAAATGTCTCAATTATTCATGGCAGTTGCAGAATAGAAAAGAGGCCAGCCAGTGACAACACAGTGTATCTTGTCTTGGATAGTGAACTGTATTAAAGACTGTTACAGGTCAAACACGCTCCTCTCTGGGAAGGTCAGGGCTCACTCAGCGAGACCGCAAGCATTGTCAATGGCATTCCTCGCACAGGTCCCTATTCAGGAGATCTGCAGAGCAGCAACATGGTCGTCAATACACACCTTTATGACGCACTACGCACTCGTCCAACAGGCACAAGATGACGCCGTTTTGGATAAGGCCCTCCTCAAAGTGGGGAAACAATTACTCCACCCACCATCCTGGGTACGGCTAGCAGTCACCTGTAACAGAATGATGTGAGCAGCGCTTGAAGAAGAACTGTGGGTTACCTGCAGTAACCGTCCTTCTTTGAGATGGACTGCTCACATACATTCTGATCCCCTCCTCCATCCCCGCTACTTGTAGTTGGCAAAAAGAAGGGACTGGAGACGGGCAAGGTCAGGGTCATATATGTATCTGCAAGTACAGAGCACAGAGGGGGCATTGGCCACTGACCCTGCGCTGACAGGCTACGGCAAAAGTTTTCGGCCAACCATGCACTGTGGCACGTAGACACCTGTAACAGAATGTATGTGAGCAGCCCATCTCAAAGAAGGATGGTTGCTGCGGGTAACCCACCATTTATTGCATGAGCTTTCATGGCAGAAAATCCCACTTCCAACCTGTAATCAGTAACATTTGACTAACAATGCCAAATGGTTAATGTTCAGTTAATAACCAACCATGGTTGTGAACAACATTTTGACTGAGCCAGAGTTGTAAGCTTCATGCTGTGTTAATGTGACTGGTTTGATGAAGTTTCTTTGCAAAGCAGGCAGGACCTCTAACTTGGTGTTTTCCAACCAGTGTGTCACAGCACAAAGGTGTGGCACAAAATTTTTTAAAAAATATTCAAAGAGCTCTGGATAGGCTCATTGGCTTATGAATATTCATGAGTTCATTTGGAAACTATATGGTGGTATACCTCAAATTAATTAAGGGTAGCAAAGTGTGCCATGGCAGAGAAAATGTTGGGAACCACTGCTGTATTTATGCCTGTGTAGCTGTTTTGGTCAGACTCCCTTCCTCCTAGTCCTCTGTGCACTGTTGTAGGTAGGACATCCCTGCTGAATGCATTGCCTTCTGTGCTATTTTGTCTGCATATCCTTCAGATATTCTGTTGCTTTGAGGCACTTAGCTGTCCAGATTTTCACAGACTGCACCGATACAAACATTTTGGGGAGGGTGGCAGTGAGCAGTGCACAAATGTGGCTGACTCATGCTTGTGTTGTGAGAAAAACTACTCAGTGGACACAACTGAACTTTGTGATAACTGGGTCAGATGGGAGCGTCATCATTCTCCTTCATACTTTGGCAGTGAGAGGGATAGCTTAATTATCTAGATGTCAGGTTTGATTCCTGGAAGGTTAACACAGTTGTTCATATTTTTGAGGTAGATACATTGAAAATCGTGTAGGTTACTGTGCAAGGGTCTTTCAGATGTCTGTTCTGCATTGACATTAAAGATATAGCAGTGCTCAGAACAGAGGTTTTCTTGGTTGTACATGACCAGAATTTCAACATCCCTGCACTATTGTGTAGCTTACTGTTCATCATGCTGGATGTATTTGATTTGTAAAATGCCTTGGTATCTAAGCTTTATAAAGTATTATTATTTAATTAAAAAAAACCAAATTATAAAAAAGAAACCAGGAGAGCAGGGGTATGTTACAGATGAGAGAGAGAAAGAGGCAATGGATACATAATTTTCTAATTATTATCATTACTTATTATAGTAGCACCTAGAGGTCCTAGCCAGCATTAGGGCCCTGCTATGCTAACTGTTCAGACACAAAAGGAGAGACAGTCCCTGTCCCAAATATTTTACAATCTATATAGACAAGACATTCAGAGGATGGGAAGGAAACAATGGCAGAACAAGATGAAGTGACTTGCCTTTTCAGGAGGTTTTTGTAAACAATGAGGAAAATGCATGAATATTATATTCCCAAGTTCTCAGATCTATGGCCTCACAAAAAAACTAAAGATTTTAATGAGCTTGGTAAGTTTGTGTCTAAAATGATCATATATGACTTTCAAAGGAGCAAGAATAGACTGCTTTTAAAGCCACTAAGCTCCACTCAAGATTTTTTTTGCTAGAGCACTTTTTTTCTCAGTACCCAGTTGAAAAATGATCATTTATGCCCATGACCCAACAATTACCTCTTTCACAATGCATTCCAGTCTTTTGGTGGTGGCAGCAGGGGACACAGCACTGCAACCCAGTACCTGAGGATTTGTGACCCGATACTGGGTCCCGACGCGTGGTTTGAAAGCCACTATCCTACAATGTCATTCGAAAATAATGTTTGCAGTGGTGTTGTAGTTGTGTCAGTCACAGTAGATTTCAGACACAAGGTGGGTGAGGTAATATTTTTTACTGAACCAACTTTTGCTGTTGAAAGAGACAAACTTTTGAACTTATACAGAGCTCATTGCCCCAACTTGCCATTCCAAAATAATGTTAGCATTTGAATAGTTCCAACTAGAGTTTACTACATGGTCATTGCAGTTATCTAACTAGTCAGAGGTTTCTGCAGTGTTGAGATAAAGGTGGTATGGAAAGGAAGATTTTTAAAACTGTGCCTTGGATGTTGTCAAGTCCCAAAGGGGCAGCCCCCTTTGTCTAGTTCAGTAAAACAAACAAGAAGTCCTGTGGCACTTAAAGACTAACAAATTTGTTTATTGCAGGAGTTTTTGTGGGAGAAAATCCCACTTCGTAGGGCACTTTGAAGATGGGGGAACTCAGAGAATGGGAGGAAATAAATGCAGGGAAGTATAAGCCATGGGAACAGGTCACACTGTAACAGCAGATCAAAACAGTTGTAAACATTCAAACACTGGGGAACAGCATACAGAAGAAGATGAGGTCTAATCTCCTGTTGTACTCAGGGATTAAAGTAAGCCAGAATGCAGTGGAACGCCATGCCAGGGCCCACTATGTTTAGGTGCTCAGTGTTCTGAGGCCTCTAAAAATAGAAAATGGAGCTGGAATGGTGCTTTCTGGGGCCCACCATTTAAAAATAGCAGGCCCTGGAACACAGCATTCAGGTTCCATTTTCAATTTTTCAGGGCCCCCTGAATATGGAGCCCCTAAAAATAGCAGGCCCTGGGATAGTGTTCTGTCGCGTTCCAGCCAGCAGGGAGCTTGGAGATTTTAAATCTCCCTGCCTGAGCTGGGGATAGCTCATGATGGAGTTTTCATGAGGTTGCCCAGGCTTGACCCGCATACTGAGATGGGGCACGGTCATCTCCCGAAACTGCATGGTTTGAGTATTTAGCAGAACAAATGGGTACTATACGGCTAGTAGCACCACAGTAGAAAGAAACACAAGTTCTTTTGTTGACTGTCTTCTTGTTCAGAAGGGTTCAGTCAGGTCTGTGCTATCCTATGATAGTCACACTCACCTCTTTGAGCACCCACTGGTCCAAATGTGTGTGCCTGCACTCTCTCTCTCTCTCTCTCTCTCTCTCTCACACACACACACACACACACACACACACACACACACACACACACAC
>ML681997.1:16920550-16961185 GCA_007922195.1 Podocnemis expansa
ACACACACACACACACACACACACACACACACACACACACACACACAGTCCCTGCCCTTCAAGAAATCCCAGTGCCAAGGGTGGGGCTGTGTTTCCTAGGGCTCCCTCTCCAGAGACTCTCTGGACCTTTCTGGGGTCCAGCAGTTCAGCTGGGCCAATAAAGAGTTCTGGGGTTAGGGTTAAAGTTAGGCAACTTTCAAGTCAATAACTGAAGTCAGAAGCACAGATCTGGGTACCTACATGGCCTCATAAACTATGTCTACACTAGCAAATTAGTCCAGATTAAGGAGGCTTAGTCTGGACTAATTTGCCCCCCGTCTATACTTGGCTTTGTCTAGCTCAAACGAAAAAAGTTTAGCTCGAATGGTTAGTTCAAACGAACTGCTTAGTTTGAACTTTAGTTCGAACTAGCATGATGTAGTCATGATAGTTCAAACTAACCACGTTTTTTAGTCAGGACTAACTTTTAGTTTGAACTAGCTGCGCTTTTTTTAGTTCAAACTAAAAAATTAGTTCAAACTAAAAAGATGTGGTTACTTCGAACTAACCTGGCACTGCTTAGTTAGAATTAAGCAAGTCCGAACTAAGCTTTTAGATGTAGACATAGCCCTAATGGCTATGTCTACTTTAGGGGCTTAAATCAACTTAAGCAGGCTTAAGTCAACTTAAGCAAAGTGAGGACTATATTTAGAATTTATAAGTCAGTTTATGCGCTTGGTTAAGTCAACTTAATAACTCCTGCCCTGTAAGTTGACTTAAGCTTTTAAGTTGACTTTACGGGGCAGGAAGCTGTACGCCCTGCCCCCTGCTCTGGAGGCTGATCTGGTCCCAGCCACTGCTGGCAAGTGACTGGGAGCCAAGGCTGGTGCAACGCAGTAAGCAGGGTAAGCATTGAAGGTAGATGCTGACATTTGAGAGGTGCAAAAATGGGGACCGCACTGTTGCGCTCCCCTGTGATGTCACTCGTTTGCACCGGCATCTGCTGCTCTGCAGGGGTGGTGCCATAAACGCTAGTACCGTTTCTGCTAAGAGCTGGATCCAGCTCCCAGCCCCTTGTGGCAAGTGGTGGGGGCTTGGAGCTAGCTCTAGCCACCTGTGCCAAGGGGCAAGGAGCCCAATCTGGCTTCCAGCCCTTGCGCCGTGGGCAGACGGCTGGGAGCCTGGTCAATCTCACTTTCTGGACACTACAATACAAGTAGGTGACAGTCATGTAAACGTAACCCTATACTGGAAATCTACTGACTACTGTACCTACCTACACGCCTCCAGCTTTCATCTGGGACACATCACACAGTCTGTTGTCTAGCCAAGCCCTAAGATACAGCTTCATTTGCTCTTACCTCTCAGACAAAGAAAAAAAAACCCTTCAGGATTGCTATCAAGCATTCTTAAAACTACACTATTCACTTGGGAAACTGAAGAAACAGACTGACAAAGCCAGACAGGTACCAGAGGTCACCTATTACAGGATAGGCCCAACAAGGAAAGCAACAGAAGTCACTGGTCATTACCTACCACCCCAAGTAAAACCTCCCCAGCACATCATCAAGGTCAGGATCTACAGCCTATACCAGGTCTCTCCCTAGGTCCACTGTGATGTTTCCCAAATGAAAGCTGTGATTGAGGGAGTCGTCTGACTCATTATACCCATGAAACATCAGTGCTTATTTTCTGAAATGACATGCAACGTGAATTACTAGTCTTTGCAAACTATTCCAATTCTGACAGACCTTTTCTTTTTGTGTTATCTTTCAGCAATTCTCCATTGCTTATCTAATTGAAGATCAGTGGGAGCTTGTCCAAATATTTGTAATGTTTACAGGTTACTAGGTGTTGCTGGCTGGTTTTAAAATGTTTGGAGGCATTGGGTAGGTTGTTTAGCCCTGTCTTTTTCCATACATTCTCTTTGTTGATGGAAAAAATAGTTTGTTTGTGCCTTCACTCAAATGTCCATTCATCTTTGCACATCATTTCACTGAAATCTGTTTCAGCTCTTTTCCTTTTCCTCTAAGTGCTCACTAACTGCTGTGTTGGTTTTGGCCTTCGGTTTCTTATAATTGCTGGTTTCATTGCATTGTCTCTTGCACTCATAGGCGATCTTAGGGAGGCAGCAGTGTGGCCAGTTACCCAGGGCCCTGGTGGAGTAGGGAATCCCATACTATGGCTATCTGAGGGCCAGCGGTGGGGCTGGTGAGCTGGTGGGGGCCCTGGCAAGGCCAGCCAGGGGCTCCCCAGTGGCAGCACTGGGGGACTGGTAGGGGCCTGGCGGGGGCCCCAGTGGCAGAGTTGGGGGCCTGCTGAGGGCTCCAGCAAGATGGTGGAGTCAAGGATGACCCTCCCACACACAAGGCATGTGGGGGCTCCATCCTTGACTTTTGCACTTCTAATATCCAAACCATACCCCATCCAATTTATTTCCTTCAGAAGGAAACCGATTGGGATTCCCACATAAGCCATCTCTGTCAGATAAGAAAATGTTCCATAACAGCATATTGTTTCAAAGCTATCAGAATCAGTGTCTTCTAGATAGCCTTGATGTCCACATTTGTTTCATCATCTCCTGCCTTGTGGTAGGTTGCTAGGCCCCAATCCTAAGAACCCTTATTTAAAGCAGGCTTAGAAGCTGCGCATAACAGCTTCTGAAGGGGGGCAACTAATCTGCATGTGTCCTGTATTAGCATGAACACAAAAGAGCACAATTAGGTATTAGCACACTGGCTGCTGGGCATAGTGGGTAATGGTATTTGGGGTTAATCTGGTCACAAATCTATCAATATCTGTAATTCTGCTGAAGGGAACTTTAAAATACTGTCTTTTTATGAATTGCTACTCTGTTTCTTTCAAATCTGTCTGGGTTAGTTAAAGGGTAAAAACTACCTTTACTTAAGAGGAGGCTTGTAGGAAGGGGAATGCATGTTTCAGCCTGAAAGAACTTGAAAAAAGACAGGCGTGGGAGGCAGAGGCGTCACTGGCCCTGGGCGTGCCAGTGCCCCAGATCTCTGGCCCAATCGGGCCAGAGATCCAGGGCCTAGCTGCTGGTGGCCACGGTGGCCCCATCCCCAGCCGGGGATCCGGGGCCTGGCCACCCACAGTCATGGTGGGGAGTCCGGAGCCTGCTGTCCATGGCCGCTTCCATCCCCGTCCCCGGCTGGGGATCCGGGGACTTGCTGCCTTTGGCCGTGGCAGGGAGTCCAGGCCCCGAGTGCCCGTGGCTGCTTTCGGCCCCGTCCCCAGCCGGGGATCCGGGGCTGGCCGCCCGCAGCCATGGCGGGGAGTCTGGGCCCAGCCACCCACACCGGTAGCAGCCCCATCCCTGGCCGGGGATGTGGGACCCTGCCACCTGCGGCCGCTTCCAGCCTCGTCCTCAGCCAGGGATGTGGGGCCTAGCTGCCCACAGTGGCGCGGTGGCTTCTGGCCCTGTCCCCGGTTGGGGGGCGGGGTCTGGGCCTGTGCCCCAGGTCCCTCCATGGGCCAGCGATGCCCCTGGTGGGAGGTTTGAGGCTATTTTGGCCTCTCCCTCTATTGCTTCCCCTGTCTTTTGATAGCTATGGGTAAGCCTCTCTGAGGCCTTTGTTATGTAGATAGAGATAGCTGTCTGCAGCTACTTAAGAGCTGGAATTACCAGGGAGAGAAACAAATGCTCTCTGACCTAAAATTACTGGAGAGAGAACATCCTCTCTCTGAACTGAGATGACCAGCGGATGGTGAGAGAAGCCAACAGTGAGCTGGGCAGCGTGAGTGACTGGTGGGCGGAGCTGGCGGACAGCAGGCGGAGCCAAGGAACAGTTCTAGAGGATGGAGTGAGTGACCAATAGATGGTGTCAGTGGACAGCTGCTGTGAAAGACACTCCTACGTACCCCAGGGGTGGTTGGGAGCCTAGTTAGCACTGATTCTCCAGATCAGTGCCAGTTTTGCCATTAAGTTTGTATGTTCTGTTATGCGGTGCGGGTTGTTGGGAACTTTGCTCATACTGAATTTTTTTTTTTTAGATTAGTGCTGATCTCTGTTATTTGGCCTTTTGCATTCTGTTTTACTACTATTAAAAGTTCTGTTTACTACACTCAGACTCATGCTTGTGAGTGGGGAAGCCTTACCCCTTTGGGGTGCTCAGGGAACAGTGCAGGATTCCCCAGAAATCTGGGTGGGGGCTCGAGCCGGCTTGTGGTGTAGGACTATTGGGAAACCCCTAGATACAGAACCTGGCCCTTGTTCTGCCAGCCTGCTCTGGCAGAAGAGTTACACTTATATGCACCTAAATGCCTGAAGTCAATGGGTCATGGATAAGCATATACCTAAATATTTGCAGGATCAGGGCTTGACAAGTCAGAATTAGAGTGGAGCCAGTTTGTCTATAATTCAAGAAGCCCTAGTCCTCTCCTGAATTTCAGCTCAGAAAAACCCTCTCTGATTGGCTGTCTTTCTCACTTACCCCCCTTCTGCAGAAGAGCAGCTAATCAGGGCTGCTACAGGAGACAGGCAGGACTCTCCCTGCCACACACCCCACAAAAGCCAGAAGATTTTTTGGATGGGGTGGGTGGGAGCAGTAGACACCATTCTCATGCTGGGAGGATGGAACAGAAAGAGCCTGGCAGCTGGAGCAACCTTGCTAGCTCTTCCCTTCCTCCCTCTTTGTAACAACCTCTCTTAATTAATCCCTGAGATGAGGGACAGGGGTGTGAAGAGCCCTGAAGCTGCTGGAGGAGAAGTGGTGGCTATGGGGGAAGGGCAGAACTGATGCCAGAATGTGGGATTAATGTATGGGACCTGGGGAAGCAGAATTAATTGCTGGACTGCGGGACGGTTAGGAGGAAGGAGGGAGACACAGAATAAACTAATTAGAAGTTTGCAAAAGAGGCTGGGAGCTCTGCACCATACAGCAGCCAGTGAAAGTGTCCACAAAAAAGACCAAAATCACTTTCCTTAGTAAATCTGGTAGCACTGGCAATGCTAATTGTCACACATACAGGTGCACATGCACACATATTGAGAGTAAACAGGGAGAGTTCAAAAATCAACAAGCAGATCAAAAAACAATCGTTTTTTAAAATAAGAATCTAATGTTTGGGGGGGGGAGGCAATCTCCTGAATTTTGGTGCTCCGACTCATAATTTTTTGTCAAGACTGCTTAATTTCACTGTAGTGTGGATGGCCGGGTGAATACCATGGGTCACTGGTAAATAACATGGGTCAGTTCTGTGACTGGGAAGCCGCAGTGGTTTTGTGTATTTGCCATGAGGATTAAACTTGGTCTTATATCCTGGACCTAAGCCCTACAGAATAATATTTAGTAATAAAAATTTGATAAATGTTAACGTTTTTGCAGAAAATCACCTTTGAGTATTACAGCAATGTTGCTACCACAGAGATCTGCTAAACATCTGAAACATGCAGAATGAAGTTTCAAAGCCCTTCTCTGCTTCAAATAATACATTTTGACCCATCCAGTAAGTTGATACAATGATAAGACAAGAGGGTGACCCGTTCACTACCTTGCATTAGTGCCCCATAAATGTGCACAACTTCCTGCACCCGGGGGAAAGTAGGCTCCACAGAATGAATAATACTTTTCCTCCTGTGCAAGTGGGCTGAGAATGGAGAAGTGATTGCTCCACCCTCTCAACACATCCAATGGCATAGTAATGCTGGCTTGGTGGGAAGCCTGCACTGTGACATGGAGAGGCTTATCACAGGGTATGTCTGCACTTCAGTTAGAAACCTGGAGCTGGCCTGTGTCAACTGACTTGGATTTGCAGGGCTTGGGTTAAGGCAGAGGGGTCTCAAACATGCAGCCTGTGGAACACGTGTGGCCCCTAGAGCAATTTACTGTGGTCCACAATGAGACTGTTACCAATATCTGCAATATTGTTGCATGAAAAGATTTCAGTGGTGCAGCCCTTGGGCTAACGTACTAGTCCTCATGCAGCCCTGTACTATTCCTCATGCGACCCTCTTGGGGATTTGAGTTTGAGACCCCTGGTTAAGGGATCATTTAATTGTGGTGCAGACACTCAGGCTGGAACTGCAGTCTGAGCTCTGCGACCCTCCTGCCTCAATTCAAATCCATGCTGCCCCCTGCTTTAGGTTAGACTGCATAGTGACAATTTAACCCTTCCTTAGTAAATGATTGAAAAGGCTGTGAAGTGTTTACCTGATTTCTGTTCATTTTCTTCACATTGGTTTCTAAATATGAAAATAGTCTTGTGTACCATAGTAACTCTTCTATTACTGTTAGGAGATCTGTGGAACGCAGATCAATGTCAAACTTTAATCTCTGGGCATATTTAGATATACATGGGATGATGGCTTTACTGCACCAGGGGGTATCAGAATTACTGACATTTAATGAGCATCCTAGAGAAGTGCTGGCAAGTTCCAAAGAGGTAGCCATGTTAGTTTGGTTCAACAAAATAAGCAAGGAGTCATTCTTTAAACTACAGTAACCACCTGGGGAAGTAAAGAAACAGATTGAGAGACAGACTGGTATCCAGAATTCAACTACTACAGGACAAGTCCAAGAAAGAAAACAACAGAACACCACTGGTCATCCCCTACAGCCCCTGACTCAAACCTCTGCAACACATCAAAGATCTGCAGCCTATCCCTTGCTCTCCCAAGCCTTTGGAAGCAGACCTCTCCTTGCTTACAGACAGTCCCCTCACCTTAAACAGATAATCACCAGCAACTTCAGATCATACAAGAGAAACAGAGTAGGCACATATCCCTGCAACAAACTCCACTGCCAACATATCAACACTAAATTAATTGCACCATCATAGGACCTAATCAAACAAGCTACTCCATCAGAGGCTCATTCATCTGCTCATCCACCAATGTGATAAATGCCGTCATGTGCCAGCAATGCCTCCCTGCCTTATAGGTTGGCCAAGCTGGACAATCTCCGTGCAAAAGAATAAATGCACACATATCTGACATCAGAAACGGCAACATTCACAAACCAATAAGGGACCACTTGAATCTCCCCTGTTGTTCCATGAAAGACATGTCTGTTACAATTCTTAAACATGCTAATTCTAAATCAAAGTTTCAAAGAGAAATTACAGTTAGAATTCATATGCAAATTTGATGCCATCAACTTAGGTTTGAACAGAGACATGAACTGACTTTCTCACTACAAATACTAGTATTTAAACATGCCACAGGACTTTTTTTTTTTTCATTACAGTGATTCTCATCTCTTTCAACCTCACAACTTTCTGATCTTTTTCCACCCTGTTTGAATCTACACAACTTGTTTGATTTGTTGAAGTAATCTGACCTGATACATTGAAATGTAATCACAGGATTTCTCTTTCCCTCCCATACTATAAGTTTTCCATCTTCTAGCACCTGACAAAGTGGGACTTCACCCACAAAAGTGTTGTTATAGTTATATGCATCCCAAAACAAACTTCTCTGTGCTCTGTACTGCAGTGAGTGTGCTGTTGTTTTGTAATAACTAACTAACAAAAATAGGCCAAATTTTTACTTCTTCACTCAGGACTGAATATGGTCCTCAGCCTTTTGTGTGTACTAGAAAGTGTGGGATTTGTTCGCTTCAGCATGTTTGACAACTCTTCTCCCCATAGATAATTGGGGAGGAACACTAATTTTGTTCTTATCATTTGTTATTTGTTTTGTGGTAATGCCTATAAGCTCCAGGACCCCATTGTGCTAGGTGCTCTACAAACACACAGAAGAGTTTAAAGCTACTCATTATTTTTGTCCTCTTCTCTGTGACAGCTCTGAGACCCTAGTCATTCGTGCTTCAGTAAATCAGGAATCAAGCTGAACTCTGACTTGGGCAGTTCAGACTAGCACTTTTCAACCATTGTGCTGAGACATATTACTCTGTCACCACACAATGGCGGGTGTGCCACAGAGAGCTGGGGAGATGGCTGGTTTCAGCCTAGGGAGTGGGCTGATGTGTTCTGTAGAGTCGTGACATGCTAAAAGCGTGTCACGACCCGCAAAAGGTTGAGAACCACTGGTTCAGACAATGAGAAAGGCATTTTTGAATTAGAAGGTGTTGCAGTTCAGAGCAAAGTGAAAGGTGCTCTACAGACTCCACACGTTGACCAGGATATGAAATGCACATGTAGTTGCTGCCTAAATGCCCTTGAGTATTGCTGCACTTTTTGGCATTGAGCTGTTGTACTCTGAGTGGCCTTGAATTCTCTGCACTATTATGTACACTTCTCCCTCAGCCAAGCAGAACTGTTTGTACAGCTGGTTTTGCACCTACCATCTCAATGACATGCAGGCTGATGAAGAACCAAGAGAACTTGAATAAAGTGTCGCTGCTGTGGGACATTCCTTGTCGGGTTGTCAATTACAGAATACACTTTACTTAATCCTGGTGTGACGGGCTGCAAAGCCCCATCTGGAAGTTGAAAGAGATGGTGAAAACAATTCCTCTGGGTACAGAAAGCACTAGGACTCCTGCTCTGAACAACCTTGTGGCTGTCAGGAATCGATCAATTCCCCTCAGTCCTCATAGGGAACTGGGCGTTGAGACTGACAGCAAAAGGGAGAGACGCTGCCTTGGAAAAGGGGTGAAGAACTAGGCTTTATGTTTCCTTTCCTCTCTTCTCCTCTAAAGGGTGGATTACTGCACAGGACTAGGGGGCCCATGCCCAGGGACCCCACATTGTGGGGCCCCTCCACACTGCTGGCACTGGAGGTGGGCAGGGCTGCCCTGGACTGGAGGCCAGGCTCTGCGTTCCCACCCTGCCCCACCCCTGGGCGGTTGAATTGCCCCTGGAGGCAGAGCAGGCCGACTTGACTGGTTGCTCTGCTCTGGGGATATGGGGCAGCTGACCAGGCCTGTCATTGGGAATATGGGGTGTGAGCAGAGCAATTGTCCTGGGCCCCACAGTTCCATGGGCTTCGTGCTGTCCTGCTGCCCCCTGTCCCTGCCCCATTGCCTTTGGTGGTGAGCGGGGGGGGGGGGCATGAGTGTAGGGCTCAGCCTCTGGGCTGGTCCTCCCCACCCCTAGGTTAGGAAAGCTGACCCTGGGGCGGGCTGGGGAAGCAGAGCCTGGCCTCTGGGCTGGCCTGCCCCGCCCCCTCCCTGCAAATGGAGTGTCCAGCCTAGGGGAGGGGCAGAAACGTGGGGTCTGGCCTCTGGGTTGCCCCACCCTGTCCTCCGCAGTGTATGGGGGTGAGGCCCCCACAGGCCAATTGGTCTTTGGGCCCCTCTGGGAATAGCCCTGCTGCTGGCATGCTGCATACAGCCTCTGGTGTGGCCTTCCAGAGTCTGTGGCCCTGGAGGGCTGTTCTGGAAGTTGCACCGTGCGCCAATCAGCCCCACCGCTCCCTGGGGGTAGAGCGGCCGGAGTGGGGGGCCAGGGCTGAGTCCCCTGAGTCCCCTTAGTCCAGCTCTGCTTGTCTGAAGTGACCTACATAATTAGACCTTCTTTTGAACTCGGCTAATGCAAGCATTGCCTCCTAGGCATGCCTGGGGCCTTAGGGGAGTCAGAGGCTTCTTGAGTTTACTTTTCCATTTTATAGTAAAGTCTACTATGAAAATCTGTCAACTCATCCTAACTGTATAATATCTTTTTGTGTTCCAACCACCCGGTCCCCCTACATCTATCATCTGTGGGCCTCGGATACATTGGTCAAACATACTCTGCTTCTCATTGCACTGTTTTGGTTTATGCCCAAGCCATTCCTATCTATCCTTGCTTTGGTAAAGACAGGCTTTTTTTTTGTATTGTGCAGTTTGAAGATTTAAGAGTGAACATTAGAGATGATCTGATGTGAACACTTCTGAACTGTGACAGCACTGAAATCAAGATCTCAGTCTTTGGCTTGAGCCCATTTCTACTTCAGTATGGTAAGTTCTGCAGCTAGAGGCTCTGTCTCTTGGGTTTGTCTAAGCTTTGTTTGGTACTGGACCTTTGGAAGGATAGAGGTAGCTTTATACCACTTTTGTGGATTCTGGGGCCAACAGAGGGGGTTCCTCATGTGAGTTAGGTGCAGCCCTCTAGTGGTTCTAATTGATGCCCACATGCTTATAGTTCCAAGAGACTAAAAAAAACAAGGAGTGCTGTGGCACTTAAATCCCACTTTATCAGACTGTTCTGGTAGTGGAGGAGAGCTGGAATGCAGAGCTGGACTGGGTGTGCCTCTTTTCCTTGGCCATGCCCACTTTTGCCGGTAGCTCAGATGGACACAGTTGTGCAACTGTAACCCTTCTGCCAGGGTGGGCTGGCAGGACAAGGGCCGGGTTCTATATCTAGGGATCTCCAAATAATATTACAGCACCCACTGGCTAGAGCCCCCACCCAGATTTCTGGGGAATCCTGCTCTATTCCCTGGGCAACCCAAGGGGTAAGGCATCCCCACTCGCAAGTACTAGTCTGAGTGTAACAAACAGACTTTTAATAGTAGTAAAATGTACTGTAAAAGGCCAAATAACAGAGATCACAGCACTGATCTAGAAAATCAATACAGAGCAAAGTTCCCAACAACCCACACCGCATAACAGAACATACAAGACTTAATGGCAAAAACTGGCACTGGTTTGGGGAATCATCACTAATCAGGCTTTCAACACAATTCCACATATCATAACATCAAAGGTAAATTCACTAGCACATATCAGCACTGATGTGGAGAATCAGTGCTAACTAGCCTCCCAACCAACTCTGGGGTACATAGGGAGTGTCTTTCATGTCAGCTGTCTGCCAGCACCACCCACTGCTCACTCACTCCATCCATTAGCACTGTCCCTCAGCTCTGCCCACCAGTCACTCACACCATCCAGCTCACCGCTAGCTCCTCTCAGCAGTCGCTCACACCATCCAGCTCACTGCTGGCTCTGCCCTCCAGTCACTTGATCTGCTGCTCCTCTTCAGTGATTTCAGCTGTGGCAAAGTGAGGCCTCAGGTGCCCCTGTAGGTCCCGTGTTTTCTATTGTGTGGCAATTTTTCCTTCCCACTGGTAGTGAGGGGTTGGCTGATGGGGGGAGTCAGGGGAGGGGCCAGTCCTGTCCTCTACCCTGGACCCCAACCCAGGGACCCTATTAAGTAGCAGTCTCCACAGTTAGTCCAGGAGGGCTGCTACCTTCCCTGGATCGCCACTCAGTGGCCCCACTGCTCCTGGTCTGCCTCCAGACCCTGGGAAGTCCCACCGTCTCTAGCTCTAAAGCCTCAGTCTTCAGGCTCTGGAAAGTTCCACAGTCTCCCTCAATTAAATATAATCCACCCTAAGGCTGCAGGTCCTAGTAGCCTTACTTGTAGGGTTTTCTCTCCCAAATTCCCTACTGTACCTCTTGGTGTTGTGGCAAAACTCCAAACAAACTGTCAGTGTCCTGCCAGCAACTCTACCCCCTCTCTAGTCACCTTTCAGCTGCCCTACCCAAGAATGAGGCTTTAAGTAGCAGGCCTGTTGATTGGGACACCCAGAGACAATTATTCTAGAACATTCCAGGCTAACATAACCCAGAGAATAAAGCTTTATTAAGCCTAGGGCTCATATATACTCTCTCTACCACTCTCCTATACCTAGCTAGCCTGATCTTGTCACACAGCTCAGAGGGAAAGAGAGTTTCTTCTTCTCTAGTGACTCTAGCTCTTAAATAGCTACTTCTTTTGATGTGATAAAGAAGATCTCAAAAAAGTCCAGCCAGATTTATCATTTGACAGTAGAACTAGAGAAGTGAAGCAGATTACCTCAGACATTACTCCAGAAAAAGACATATTAACCCCAACTCCTGTCTTAAAACTTTTCCAGGCTGAAATAGCCAGTGGCCTCTCATACAGGTATCTTTTTGACTAAGGGTAGTTTTTACCCCTTAACTAACCCAAACAGATTTGAAACAAGCTGATAATAGCATATCATCAAAGACAGTATTTCATATTTCCCTTCAGTAGAATTACAGATATTGACAGATTTGTGATCAGATTAACCCCAAATACCATTACCCACTGTGTCCTGCACCCAGTATGCTAATATCTAATTGTGCTCTTTGTAGTCATGCTAATACAGGACTCATACAGGTTCGTTGCCCTCCTTCAGAAGCTGTTATGCACAGCTTTTAAGCCTGCCTTACACAGCCATTATGCTAGCTTTGGTCACTTTTGAAATTTGGGTCTTCAGTGTGTTGCCTTCATGCAGGAAGTCTGTGACAGAACATAGCAAAAGTCCATCTATCCTGGCTCCATCTGTCCCGTGTCTTAACCAAACCTTTCCTGATTTTCCTTTGATCTTAACTGTGGAGCTTCAAAAGTCCTGATAGGTCTTGCTCACTAGACATGTAGGTAGTTAGTATGATTAAGAATTATCTTTTCTTTGCTGTAGCTTTTCCATAAAAATAAACTAATGAGGACACCTTCTCTTTGGGCTTAATTTTGTTACTCTTGCTACCATGGTGTTGTTTCCTTCTCATTCCTGCTTCCCTTCCTCCTCCCTGAGGTAAGTACAAGTGCTGGCTGGATGCTCTGTAGTTGTATTTATATCTCTAGCTTTTCTCTCAAAGCATTCACACAGCTCTCAGATATCTTATCTATTGGGCAGGCTGTGTCTGATGTCTTGGAGACTGGCGTGAGTGTTATCGTAATGTTCGGAAGGCAGCAAAATGAGTTGTTAGACTGGGGGTGTCATTGCATGTCTCATGATATGTTGTTAAGTCAGTGGCTTTGCAGGCGTGTAAATGAGTCCCCAGTTCATCAAAGGCTGCATATGGAATTCTGCTATGTGCACAATGAAACAAAAAATAAAACTGAGAAGCATAAAATGTTAACAGACATAAAAAAAAATGAAATGAGAACTTGAATGGGAGTTGCAGATGCTCAGCTCTCATGATCTGGCCCATGTAGCAGTGAATTATTACCTTTTCATTCTAGAGATACAAGCTGTTTTCTTTGAGAATTTTTCTTTTTGATGTTTCTTGTATTTCTTTGAGTTATGGATGTAAGAAAGAATAATATTAGTGACATTATTCAGTATGCTGTCCTCACTACAAATATCTAATAATGAAGGTAGGTGTTTTTGCATAACTGCCAGTGCTCACTCTGAGATCCTAGATACCTACCACAAATGTAAGTTCCTGTGAACAGATCAAATAAACATGAATAAATAGTTTTTTAAAGAGTCTTGGTAATGTGGTCGTACTTTTATTGTAATGGGTTATTAACGATGGAATTAAACTTTGTTTTTATGGATTAGATGTAACCATTGCCATCTATTTGGGATAAATGTAAAGAAGCCATTGTAATCATATGGCCGTAAATGTTAAATGGTATTCATTCCAAGCACAGACCCGTATTTCCTGCCAAAACAAAGGCCTACCCTAGGCCACTCAGGACTTTGAACTATGGAGGTGAAGGCTTGGCAGGGTGTTGTTTGAGTGAGAGTTGTTTGTGTGGTGTGTGTTTGTGTATGTGTATTTGAGCCTTACTGTGTTCAGGGAAACAGGGCTTTATGTATAATCTTTGATAAGAAACAAGATCAATTTAAAAAATATAGCTGGTTCTATATCATTTTCTCCTCCTAACTGGAACAGCCTGCAACATACCAAGTTTGGCTAATTGCTGGGATTAAAAGTGATAACATTGTTCTTTATTATTTGTATTACAGTAGCACCTGGCAATCACAGTCATGGGCCAGGACTCCAACTGTGCTAGGTTCTGTACAAAGAGGGCAGAAAGAAAATCCCTTTTCCAGAATACTACCGAGAGAGCTGCCCTAACTTTTGCATGATTACCCATGAGGCCATGACCTGTTTGGGCCTTGCAGCAGCTGGAATATACCCAGGACTGCATTCACTTCATACTGGAACACCCTGAGCAACTCTATTTTTCAGTCTTGTATAGGCAAGAGGGGTGGGATAGCATCAGACCTGTAAAGAGCTGTGCGTTAGGCAATGCCTAATTCCCCACCCATTGTTAGGTTCCTTGTGGAGCTTTCTTTGTTATTTTGATTAGAAACAGTCTCAGGTATTCTGGAGTTGAAATCAGAGAGGACTTCAAACAGCCCCCTTCATAACAGCTGATTTCACTGAAGGGTTGCTAGCACACTATGGAGACCAATAGGTGGTACCAGCAGCCAGTGGGCAGAGCCAGTGCACAGTGTGAATGGCCAGCGAAAGATATGAGTGATCAGCAAGTGGCGCCAGCAGCCATGGAGCAGAGACATCAGCCAGGGCTAGTGGGTGGTGTGAATGGATCCAGAGCACTGTTCCCTCTAAGCTGTGCGCATGTGCGCGCGCACATAGGTCATGAAACCAGCGCACACAACAAAATAAAGTGTGCACAAAAAAATTCAGTAGTGCTAATATTGGTGCTCACAAAGAAATGTTTTTGTGCACACAAAGAAATTGTCTGCGCACATAGTCTATAAGTAGTTAGAGGGAACATTGATCCAGAGGTGGAAGCCCCCTTTTGAGGTGGATGTTAAAACTATGGTGGCCAGTATGAGGGTAATAGAGAAGTGAACGACACACTCTGCATACATTGGGGTAGAGTGAGTTCTGCTTATTTAGTGTTGTGGGAACCCTGCCCTGCACTGATTCTCCAAACCAGTGCTGTTTTGATACTGTGTCTATATATTCTTTTATGCTACTGTTAAAATTTTGATGTACTGCACTCAGACATGCTTGTGAGTGGGGAAGCATTACCCCTCTGGGGCACCCGAGGAATAGTGCATGGTTCCCCAGGAGGCTGGGTGAGGGCTCGAGCTGGCTGGTGTTGTAACATTGTTTGTGAACCTCTGATACAGAACCTGGCCCTTTGCTGCTGCCATCTTGGCCTGGCAAAAGGGCTACATTACTGTCATGTAAAATAAAACATCTGCCTCTGAAAAGGGGACTGGATCTTGATTTCATGGTAGGGACAAGCAAATGAATGAATGTTGAGAGCTTGCAGGGAATTGTGGGACGACCCTGGTGTGTTGCAACCTTACCTCCTGGATGTCTGGACCTGAATCTGCTGTCAGCCACACCAGTTTTACCCCGGTATGACAAGCGGCTAAAGTAAATTGAAACGGCCTGGTGAGTGCTGACTGCACTATTCAAGGAGCAGGTGTGCCTTCAGAGGGAGCACTGCTTAATCAAACCAGAGTGAGGAGGCGCCCCACTCCTTTAACAAAGATGGTGTAGTGCCGTGGTTCCCAACCCATAGTCTAGGGACCCTTGGTGGGCCGCAGCGTGGCTCCAGGGGGGTCCGTGGACAGGCAGAGAGCTGGGGCCAGAAGTGCTGGGGTCTCCAGTTGCCATGCAGACCTAGGTTTCTGACCAGCCAGCAGGGAGCTTCCCCCAGGCTGGGAGTTTTTAAAACTGCGGGGTGCCCAGGTACCTCCGGCTCCAGTGACCAGGTAAGGGGGCAGAGGGTTTGGGAGGGAAACCAGTGGGGAGGGGGCCATGGCCGTGGCAGCTCCCAGCCTGGGGGAGGGGGCCACAGCTGCGGGGAGCAGCAGGCCACTTTTGCCGCGTGGAGGCACCGCTGAGCTCATCCACCCAGGGGGGCTGTGGACTAGTCCCATCCCCCTGCAAAGGGGGTCCTTAGCCTTGACAAAGTTGGGAACCTCTGGTGTAGTGCATTTCCCACTTCCTCCCTTACTTGAACCTCTGTGGGGTAATTCCATGAACTTCAGTGGAGTTACTCCTGACGTGAGAGCAGAATTAGACTAGCCCTTTTTCCAGTATAGCTGTTAATTTGGCTTGCATTACACTTCTGCTTCTGATGAATTGCGTGCTTGACTGTCTCTCTCACATTGTACTTTAACTATGTAATTAAAATTTGCCATATGGTTCCTGTAACCTTGTATATTCTGAAATTTCCTCATGTCTTGGAAAGTCCTGTACATCTTGAGGTAGTAAGGAACTCAACCCATTGAGGAGCAGCTCAATGAATTTTTACAGCGTTCTTCTTTGCAGAGGACATGAGGGAGATTCCTACATCTGAGCCATTCTTTTTAAGTGAGACATCTGAGTAACTTTCTCAGACAAAGATTCCATAGAAAAGGTTTTGGAACAAACTGATAAGTTACACAGTAAATAGTGTACCAGTACGAGATGGTATTCACCCAAGAGTTCTGAAGGAACTCTTATGAAGTTGCAGAACTATTAACTGTGGTAAGTAATCTATTACTTAAATCAGTCTCTGTACTAGATGACTGGAGGATAGTTAATATAATGCTGATTTTTAAAAAAGGCTCCATAGGCAGTGCAGGCAATTACAGGCAAATAAGCGTAATTTCAATACTTGGCAAATAAGTTGGAATTGTAGTAAATAACAATAATTAGACACTTCGAGGAACATGATTTGTTGTGGAAGAGTCAACATTGCTTTTGTAAAAGGAAATCATGTCTCACCACTCTATCTGAATTTTTTGAGGGAATCACAGAACCATAAAATTTGGGTTCAGAAGGGATCTAAGGAGGCCGTGTAATCCAACTCCCAGCTCCAAACAGGAGCAACCCCAACTAAATCATCCCTGCTAGGGCTTTGTCAAGCCACATCTTAAAAACCATTAAGATTGGAGATTCCCCCACCTCCCAGAGGTAACCCATTCCAGTGTTTAATAACTTGCTTAGTGAAAAGTAATATATAGCCTAGATGTTCCCCATTGCAACTTGATATTATTGCATCTTGTTCTGCCATCTGCCACTACTGAAAACAGCCTGGCTCTTTTGAACCTCCCTTCAGGTAGTTGAAAGCTGCTGTCAAATCCCCCTTCATTCTTCTCTTCTGCATACTTAAAAAGCTCAGTTCCCTTAGCGTCTCTTCATAAATCATGTGTCCCAGCCCCATTGTAATTTTTATTGACTTCCACTGGACTCTCCAATTTGTCCACCCTTCAGAGACTGGCAGGGAGGTGCCCAAAACTGTACACAATACTTTAAATGTGACCTCACAAGCATCAGATAGAGGGGAACAATCATTTCCGTTAATCTGCTGGCTGTGCTCCTACTAATGCAGTCCAATATGAATAGAATAGAATAGAATCATAGGGTTGGAAGGGACCTCATGAGATTATCGAGTCCAACCCCCCGTCATTAGCCTTCTTGGGCAACAAGGGTACAGAGCTGACTCATATCTAGCATCTTTTCCACTGGAATAGGCAGATCTTCTGCAGAACTGCTGCCTAGCCAGTCAGCAGCAGCTCATGGGATTCTTCCATTCTAAGTGTGGGACTCTGCATTTGTCCTTGCTGAAACTCATCAGATTTCTTGGGGCCCAATCTTCCCACTTTTCTAGGTCACTCTGTATCCTATCACTATCCTCCAGCTTATCTACCATCCCCCCAGCTTAATGTTATCAGCAGATTTGGTGAGGGTGCAATCTACCCTATCCTTGTGATCATTAATGACCATTTTGAACAAAATTGGCCCCAGGACCAACTCCTGGGGCACTCTGCTGGATCCCAGCTGCCAACTAGACATTGAACTGTTGATTGCTACCCATTAAGCCAATGATCTAGCTCAGTGGTTCTGGGTCATGACACAGTTGGTGGCATGTCGCAACCCTACGGGACACACCTGGCCACCCTCCCCAGGACAAATACAGCCATTTCCCAGTGGCGTCGCTGGCACTGGGCACAGGGTGGCATGTGCCCTGAGTCCCAGTGCCTGTGCCTCAAGTACCTGTGGCTGCAGCTGCCTGAGCCAGCCCTGGTCCAAGCCGGGGATCCGGGGCTGGGCTGCCCATGATGGCAGCTGCCTTACCCATCCCCGTCCGCAGCTGGGAATCCAGGGCCAGGTTGGCAGCAGCAGGAGCCCAACCCAGGCCCTGACTGGGCCCCGGGACTGGATCAGGACTGAGCGTCAAATTGGGCCCATGGGGCAGGCCCAAGGTCTTTTTCCAGGGCAGTGTTGCTCCTGCCATCTCTCCAGCTCTTTGCAACACACTTACCATTATGTGGTGACACAGTAGTGTGTCCTGACACAGTGGTTGAGAACCTCTGATCTATCCAACTTTCTATCCAACTTGTAGTCCAGGATTGGGCAACCTTCTTGTTGAAGATCACATCTGCTATAAAGCACATCACACACAGTGGTGAGGGTGGGGGAATGAGCAGGGGTTATGAAATAAATAGTAAATCATAAATAAAATAAAATAACAGATAGTAAATAAAATAAAGAGAGAATAAATACAATAAAATTCCTAGTTGTGATTTTGTTTACAAAACACCAGTTATACAGCCTGAAGAAATGTATTGTTTTTAGCCAATGCATGTCATATTTGTATTTTGCAGTGTGTGTTTCCTCTTCATTTGTACATAAGATTCAGATGCAACCGTGGCAAAAGCACCATTTTGACTTCTGTGATTCAAGGTCTTTTGATATCTCTCTTTAGGCAACCCTGCAACCACAAAACAGCCCATGTTAGTAGTCAGTGGTGCTGGATATAAGGGTGCCTGAGGTGCTGCTGTGCCTACTTGCTTCAAGTAATCATAATAAATAGCAAATATTTGGTTTCTACAGTTTCCATAATCAGTGCCCTCACCATAAAAATTGTCTCAGCATTCCTGGTTGCAGTTCATCGAGCGAGGCTCTACAAACAAGACAACCAAGTGAACATGTCCTTCCAGCTTTTTGCCAGCCGCTGAAGGAATCAGGTGCAGCCAGGGATTTCCCTCACACCTCCCCTACATCCCCCTGAATTCCCCCCCCCCCAGTTGTCAGCCAGTAACAGCATTATACCAATTCAGTGAGCATCTGGACACCCACCTATACCCCCCTAATTTGAAGTCCTGGAGAAACTGCTGGGTGTAGCTGATCCTGATTATGCTCAGTACCTTCAGAAGCCAGGACTATTTGCTGTGGAATGGGCCCTGTTCATATCTTGTCTGGTTTTGTATCATTTGGAATTTAGACTGTTAAGCTGCTTGATGGGAACATGGTCAGAATTTTCACTGTCTTGTGTTATTTTGGTCACAGCAGGTGGGTTATGGGGGACAAAAATCAAAACCAAAATCTTCTGAAAATAAACCTGAAACTATAAATAAGGCTTTTGCTGCTAAACTTGGGACTCGTTTTGGGTTTCAGTCAGCTGCAGAGACCCGGCTTCTGCCTTGTAGAGCAGGTCTAGAAAATCTGCATGTGGGTTCTGCAGTCTTGATCTCTTGGGTGAGTGGGTGGGTTTTAGTCCATACTCCAAAAGGATAGCTGTGTTAGTCTAGGTCAGTAAAACAAACAAACAAACAAACAAGGAGTCCTGTGGCACTTAAAGACTAAGTCAAGCAAAACATAAATTTGTTAGTCTTTAAGTGCCACAGGACTCCTTGTTTGTTTGTTTTAGTCCATACTGTGTCCTCTGCCACATTTTTGTCATAGACCCTTCTATCACATGAAGCTTCCTGGTTTCTCACTACCTACATCCTTATTCCTGCCTCAGTGTCCCTGTCTAGTTTTATTTGCTTACTTGCACCTTTACTCTGCTTTGTCAGTTGAGGCTTCTTGTCAGCAATGTTTCTTCCTTTGATAATTTGATAAGAGAGCTGGGGGTGTTAGTAACTTAATCTAAAACTAAAAAACACAAACAAAATAGACAGTAAAATATTCAGCCCAATTTTTGTGCTCATAAATAAAAGTCAGACCATCACTGAGCTTTCTAAAAATAACAGCTGTGGCAAGAGTTCCAATAGAAAAATGAATGACCCACTTTGGGCGCTACCCATGCACGAGAAAGGCGCTTGTGAGGGAAAACGTTTGATGTGGTGTTTGAATCCAGTCAACCAAATCTGAGTTTAGCAGTGGCTAGCCAGATTTTAACACCATCGGTGCCTCACTGGAAGTTCAGGCAAGGTAGAGAAGTTAGTAAAGCTCAGTAATGAGACAGATGTCTTTCCAACCAAACATGCTGGGTGCGTGTCTTGTCACTGCCCCTGATTCTGCATGTCACAAGTGGAAGGGCAGCCCTGTGGCCAGGATCGAGTCCATGGGGAGCAAATTGCTGAGGTAATGCGGTTATGTAGAAGTTGTTGATGCCCCTCTCACCATCAGAGGGTCTTCCAGCCCTGAGCAGGATGAACCCATAATTGAAAGGCTCCAGCCCCCAGGGAGATGAGGTGGGGGAACAGGCAGCAGTCTTTGGCCCCTGGTGGAACAAGGTACCAGTGGCAGTTTGACCCTGGAGCAGGGCCAAGCAGGCATGCTAAGTTACTCCAGTGTTTCCAGACCACGTAGGAGATGGGAGCAGGGGGATGCAGGCCCACCTGACTCCACTGTGTCCCAGCCCAGGGTCTTGTCAATGATGGGTTGTCCTGTCATTGAGGCAGTGGGGCTCCCAACACAACATGCTGCTGCAGGTTTCAGCTGCACTACGGCCGGATGGGTGTCCAGCTTCCCTGGGCTTCTTCCTCCCTCTCCTTTCCCCAAGCTGCCTGGTTGTCCCCGCTCCTATGGCTTGTCGGGGTACTCAGCCAGCCAAGGGGAGGTTCCAGAAGCCCTCAGTCTCATCGGGGGTGGCAGCTCTGGCAGTTCATTAGGGCCGTCAGTGGAGGGCAGCTTGTCAGGTCACAGGGTCTGGTGGCTCTTTGGTCCACAGGGCTCAGGGTCAGCTAACGATTCCTCTGGGTCCTTGGTGGAGGGTTGCTTCTCCAGGGCACAAGGGTCTGGACCAGGGGTGTCACTGGCAGTGGGGACAGGGGTGGCATAAGCCCCCAGCCCCATTGTCAATGCCCCATGACCTGTGGGCAGCACAGGCTCTAGGGGTATGTCTACACTATGAGCTTAAGTCGACTTAAGAAAGCTTACTAAGCCCTGGCGACATTTGGAGTTCATTAAGTTGACTTAAGGGCAGGAGTTATTAAGTCAACTTAAGGAAGCCCTTAAGTCAACTTTAAGGGTTAAGTCGACTTTATTAAGTTGATTTAATGCAATGTGGCCTCACTAAGTTGACTTAATAAGGTCTACTTAAAGTCGATTTTAAGTAGACTTTATTAAGCTGACTTAATAAAGTTGATTTTAAAAGGGATAGCCGTGTTAGTCTAGTCCAGTGAAAAAATAACAAGGAGTTGTGTGGCACTTTAAGACTAACAGATTTATTTTTTGCATGAGCTTTCGTGGGAGAAGATCCCACTTCCTCAGATGCTTCGAAGATGGGTGAACTTACAGAAAGGAATGAAACTAAATGCAAGGGGGTGTAAAACATAGGATCAGGTCATAGAGGAACAGCAAATCAGACTTAGCTTTTGTAGTGTAGATGTAGTCAAAGAGCTTGCAACTGCCCAGAGCTCCCCCCACATTTGACCCCAGCTGGGGAACCCCAGGACCTGGGGCTGGCAGCAGCAGGAGCTGGATCCAGCCTTGGTCCTGAGTTGGAAAACTACAACTGGATCAGGCCCAGGGCTGGATTGGGGCCAAAGGACAGGGGTGGTGTGGCAGGGGGTGGGGCTGGCATGGCAGGGGTCCTGGGCCCAGACCCCAATGGTTTTGGGAGGCCAGCAATGCCCTTGGTCCAGAGACCCCTTAAGCTCATGGGGCATGGGCCAGCTGGGGTGGTCATCTAGGCCCCATGCAGTGGGAAGCTCCGGTCAGTCCTCTTTACAGTGTTGGCTAGGCTCTGGGTCTTGGGGCAAGGTAGAAACTTCCTTCCCTTCCTTGACCATCAGAGCCCAACTGAGCTGAGTGGCTGTCCTTCAGGTTCAGGTGGACTTCCTGGCTAGACCTCCCAATGGGGGATTGGCCCTCCCTCCCTGCGAGTCTCTGAAGGGTGGCCATATCTCCTGCTCCTTTCAGGTTACAGTTAAAGAAAGAAATTTTAAGACATCTAGTAAAGCACTTTAAAATTAGTATGTTACAGCATAAAAAATGTACAGTACCTAGAGTAAGACCTGAAGAACTTTGCTATTCTATATTGCCTTTCATTTCAGGAAATAAGTGTTTTCTTTATCAATATGAATTAAGCCTGACAACTCACACATGAGATGTAAGTATTACTGGTTAGTAATAAATGGCCATAGTATTCATCTTATAGATGGGAGAACTGAAGCACCAAAAGGAAGTGATTTGCCTAAGACCATAGAATGAGTCAGTGGCAGAAACAGCCAAGAGAACCAAGGAGTCGACTCCAGTTCAACATCCAGGCCATTTAGAGAAGTGGTTTTCCAACTTTTTTTCTCAAGACCCAGCTGAGAAAAATCATTTATGCACGTGACCCAACAACTACATCTTTGAGCAATACATGCCAGTTTTTGTTGGTGGCAGAAGGGAATGCCATGACCCTGTGCCTGAGGGTCTGTGACCCGATACTGGGTCCCAGTCCTAACTTTGAAAACCATCGATTTAGAGAACATTCAGTTTGCCATGTGGCAGTTTTTTACATTGTGTATTCCAAAAAGGCATAGTGCTGGAAATTGCTTAGTTTGCCCAGTGGGTACAAATTACAAGTACAGTCTGCCAGACTCGGAAGTGAAAGCTAGCACACTGAATGTTGCACTTCATGTGGATGTTCAAGAATCTGTTACATGACTTGAACATTGCTTTCTCTTAAGACTGTAGCCTCATTTAGTTTCCATGATAAGCTTTCATACCACACTTGAATTCCTGATTCTCTGAACAGCCTCTATTGCTGGGAAACATTCTCACTGAGACAGAGAATCTAGGTCAGCTGTTCATAAGAATAGCTTATTGAACAAAATGTACATGCCTTGGGCAGACTGTGGGATTTTTTCTTTTGGTTTCCTCATTATGAGCTCATAAATTTGACACCTACTTTGTGGCATGCAGCCATTGCTTTCTGTGAACAGGAAGGACCAAAGCATTGCAGACTCAATGCATCACAACTAAAAATCAGTGCTGCAAAGTTAACTGTGGATTTATACGTGCAGAGCAAAGTCAGAATGTTTAGTTTCAGCAGGAAAATAATATAATATGGTGCAGAAGGGCTAATTCATCTGACTATATTTACAGGTGTGATGTGTAAAAGGGGCTTTCATTCAGCTTTTTATTTTGCACCCACAAGTAACTGTGTGTGTATATGGTGGCTAGTTACCAAACTGTGCTGAGAAATTAGCTTTGTTTATGTTTGTAAAACAAACACAAACATAAATGTTCATGGGGAGGCACATCTATTGAGCTCCAGATTTGTTATGCCATATGATTTGTATAATGCTAAATTCCAACTTCAGCTTCCTGAAATATCTGTTCCTGGTGATCATTTTGACTAGATGCATACAGCTACACAAGGTGCAAGATAATGCAAAATCAAACCAATAGAACCCAGTGTTCAGCAGGCCTTCTTAACTCCCTCCATAACATTTGCAAGTCCTCCATTTTTTTTGTAGTAAGCCAAGTGTTTGAATATGCAAGACTATATTTATGTGTCCTATGTGCCAGTTTGCCCCCAACATTACCTATTCTGTCCTCAAAAAATGAAAAATCCTGCATAGTTTGTGGCAGCAGTTTAGGAAGCCTTTCTTGAAGCATAGCCATTATTTGGCTTCATCAAAATTCATATAAGGGATCTTAAAAATCCCCAAATTTAAACAAATAAGAGTCCCAAATCAATCTTATCTGAAATGCCATTCCATACAGTGATCATTACTGATTTTAGAAAGCTCTTCTGTATTTTGTGCACTGTCCCAAATATATTAACCCTGAGATATTTACTATTGCGTGACCTCCATCGGTCTGCACTATGCTTTCACAGCTCTTGGAGTCCACTAAATAGTTCTGTGCTGGGGTTCTCAGTTCACTACCATTGGAGCCTATTGTATCAATTACTAGTTCAAACTGTGTATGTTTTATTGTGTTAATATGTTTTGTTGTTAATATTGTGTTAATATGTTTTCTCTGTAGTGCTTCTACCTTAAAAATAAAATAGGTATGCATACAAAGAGCTAGGTGGTAATTATAACAGTGCACACGTAGATCCTCTCTGTTAAGAAAGCAAGCAGACCTCCTTGGGAAGGCTGTTTCTACCAGTAACAGCACAGAGAAGGCAGGGAACTGTTCAGTCTGCAGATACACTAGTCAGAAGAAAGAACAAAGTGGGTCAGTCCAAGAGAGTTGACAATCTAGTGAACTGGAAGCCAGGGAGAGGGGAAGAGAAATATAGTGGCCGAACAGTGACAACCAACTTTTGATATAAATGAATACCTGTGTTGCTAAATGTGTAAATGGAAGTTCCACTCAATTTGATACAGTCACCAGAAACAACGTCCTATGTCAAGTAAAAAGCTCACTCTGCACTGTGTTAAGAGCCTGTTAAATAGACACCTGACAGTATATTAATTTAGTCTGTGTCTCTAACCAAAAGCTCACTGTTGTACTGATTTTTGCGTTGTCTCTGACTTACCTGGTTCCCTAAATAGAGAGAGAGAGAACAGATAAGGATTAAATCAGCCTTGGGGCCTTAGGCTGTCCCCCCACCCCCTGTGGGGTCCCACGTGGCCTGGGGGTCTGCAGGCGGGCTATCACTGGTGTGGGCACCTTGGGGCCAGAGGGCGCTACCACTCTGCCCTGCTCCAGCCGATTGACACTCAGGGGCAGGGCTGGCTGGCATATGGTGCAGCCTTCCAAGGTCTGTGGCCCTGGGGGGCTGCACTGGAGGCTGCGCTGTACACCAGCCAGCCTCTCCCCTAAGCAGAGTGAACAGGCACTGGCCCAGGGGTGGGGCGGGAGTGTGGATCCCAGCCTCTAGCCCCAGGGCCCTGCCCCACCAGCGCTAGTGGCGGATCAGGCAGGAATCTTAGGGGCTGGAGCAGGGAGTCCCCCTTTAGGCCAAAGCCTTGGGTTTCAGCCCCTATAGCACCTGAATTAATCCAGCCCTGATGAGGATACATTATTGTATTCAAATGAAAAAGCATGAAAAGGTGTTGTCCTCTGCTTTTAGTAACCAGGATTCTTCTCCTTCCAGCAGTTATGCAACAGAGGTGAAAAGAAAAATCTACAGATAATTTCACAAAAGCCTTATTCTGGACCTGATTCTGAATTCATTAAAATAAATGAGTGCCTTTCCGTTGGATTCAGTGGCCATTGGATGAGAACCTCAGATCCCAGAGCATGCATGGAGTGATAGCGCAGGGCGCTGGTCATTGCACATCATTGTTACACAGGACATCAACTAGGCACTAGGGTGTGAAGTGTCCTTTGCTATTGTTTTCCAGAACACATGTTTACCAAGTATTTAGGTAAACCAAGTTAGTTCAGAGAAAGAAATCTCCAAGAAAGGTGGAGAAGCTCGAGTCTGATAGCAAATTTTTAGTATTAAAATTCTCAAAGAAAGTAAACCCTGCATTAGCAGCTTGATGAAAACTTATAAAATGAATGGGGAAATAACAATGGGTTCATACAAAAAAAAAAGTCACCAATAGACCTAGCATTTCTTCCTTCTTTTACTGAAGATGGATCAATGCAGAAAAAGACAGGCCTGTTGCCTATACAGTAGTTCTCCCAGACAGACAGCTTCCACTTGTCTCTGATATGCTGGACCAGTGGTTCTCAACCTTTTGTGGGTTGCAAAACACTTGGCAGTGTGTTGCGACCCTATGAGACACACCAGCCCACTCCTCCCAGGCCAAATCGAGCTATCTCCTCAGCTCTCTGTGACACATCTACTACTGTGTGGCAACACACTAATGTGCCCTGACACAGTGGTTGAGAACCACTATGCTGGACTACCTTTGTTCTCTCTCTTAATATCTGTTGATTTAACTAGTGATAGAACAATCAAGTCATTCAAATTTCATTAGGTTCACATGATTTCTTTCACCTCTTTCACCCTTGAATGTCCCTCTATTTTCTGTAGTGCTTTTACTTCAGGAATAAAAGAGGTTTGTTAGGAAGTGCTTTGTACTACCATGTAACTGTGGACTATTACTCTTTGAAGAGACTGCAAACAGGCCTGACTGGGCAAGACTCATGCTGGGTTATCACTATACATTCAGGGAATTGTGAAGCCTGGAAATACTCTTGTCAGAAGGGGAAAAGATGTGTTTCTACATCCAAGAGAGGTGATGAGCAGAGGATCCTGGAGCCTTGAGTGGAGGCTTTTGCTGGACTACAAAGGGGGAACACAGGTGTGCGTGCCCTGATCAGCAAAAGAACACAAAACAACTGCATAATGGAGTAAAATATCTGTCCTTCTTTGAACTTGCTTGGTGAGAGAGTCTTAGAATCATAGGATTAGAAGGGTCCAGAAGAGGCATCTAGTCTAACTCCCTGCCAAGATGAAGGATTTTTGTGTCTGAACCATCGAAGACCGATGGCTCTCCAGCCTCCTATTGAAAACCTCCAGTGAAGGAGCTTCCACTACCTCCCTAGGTAGTCTGTTTTATTGTCCTACTGTTCTTATAGTTAGGAAGCTTTTCCTGAGATTTACTCAAAATCTGTGATACTCTGGCTTGAATCCCTTGCCTCTTGTCCTATCCTCTGGGGCAAGAAAGAACAATTGGTATTTTTTTTTGATGGTAGCCTTTCAAGTATCTGAGGACAGCTATCATGTCCCCCCACAATCTCCCCTTTTTCAAAATAAATACACTCAGTTCTTTCAGCCTTTGCTCATATGGCATGCATTCCATCCCTTTGATTTTCTTTGTCGCTTGCCTCTGAATCATTTCCAGCTTTTCTACATCCTTTCTATACAGTACATTGCTGACCAAAATTGGAGACAGTAGTCCAGCTGAGGCCTAATGAGGACTGAGTAGAGTGGTACTCTCACCTCCCATGATTAGCATGCCATGCCCCTGTTAAGGTAACTTAAAATTCTGTTTGCTTCTTTTGCAACAGCATTGCACTGTTGACCCTGCTGAGGTTGTGAATTCCCATATCCTTCTCATCAGTGCTGCTGCCCAGCCAGTTTCCCCCCATTTTGTATTTGTGCATTTGGTTTTTCTTCACTAAGTGGAGCACCTTACATTTGTCTTTGCTGAATTTCATTTTGTTGTTTATAGCTCAGTCAACAAAACATCTTCACAGCGTCTATTTTTGTTTGTGTGAAGAACAGTGTTGTTTGTTCAGGAGAGAAAAGGCTGTCTCTAGGCGGGCCAGGGTAAGCACCAAACAGACTAGGAGTGAGCAGGCAGGAGTGAGTGCAAAATACAGCCCTCCCAGCTTAGTTGGGGGGATTCTGTCGCACTGGAGGTGGAGAGGCAGGGAGTACAGGGAACTTACCCCACCTAGTCTACTGAGTCTCAGCCCAGGGCCTTAGCGGTGGTGGAGCGTTCTACCACTTGGTCAGCCAGGCTCTGGCTCAAACACACTGACTGATGCTTGGCAAGTGCAGAGTCAGAGTCCTGTCAGCTATCCCTGGGAGGGGGCGCACCTGCTTCCGGAGGTCGTTGTCCACTTTGCCAGAGTAAGCTGCCAGCAGTAATCCCACTAGCTCCTTGCCAGTTGTCAGGCAGCTCCAGTGGGTAGAGTGGGTCCCTATGGTAGTTGAAGTCCCTCTGGTGTGCCCTCCAGCAGTGGGGAGAAGACTTCCTTCTCCCACAGCGGCTCTCTTCCAACTGAGCTTGAGGGTCCACACTTTATACTTCCTATTCTTGTCCTGCCCTTCTGCTTCCAGCATGGTGAGTGTAACCTTCCTGGCTCAACCTGCGAGAAGGTGGGTGGTGGCCCACACCTGATAGTCTTGAAAAGAGGTCATGCTTCCTCAGTACATGTACACAACCCTCAAGCTCAGCTCTCGATCCTTAGGGCTGAGAGGGTCCCAGTCCTCTAGCCATGACCGTTCATCTGGATGGTGTGTTCCTTACTGATTCAGTGCTGTATAGTGAAAGTTAATGGCTGGAGCAGGCTTGATCTTAGCAATAGGTGAAGTAAGCAATTGCCTACGGTGGCAGATCCTAAAGGGCAATATATTCCTGTTTTATAAATTGAATCATTCTCCTCTGCTGGGCTACAGCCACCTGCCTCCAGCCTTGTCCTGGCAGCAGTTGGGAACCTGGTGGCAACTGCCCACATCTCTCCTGATTCCTGCTCCCAGCTAGGAGGCGAGCTGCAGTCACCCACCTTCTGTCCAGTCCTAGCACGCAGCCGGGTCCCTGGCAGCAGTTGTCTGCCACCCACTCAGAGGCTGCAGCTACCTGCCTCCTGCCCAGTCCTTGTGCTCAGTTGAGCTGTGGACTGCAGCCACCTGCTGACTGCAGCCACTAGTGTCTTGGGAACTGGGCAGCAGTCACCAGTGTCCCTGCTGGCAGGGGGCAGCAGGTGCTCCATCTCCTCTGAAAATCAGGATCCAGCTGCCCCTGGAGCAGTGGCATTGACAAGAAGACAAAACCTGCGCTATTGCAAATATGCAAATTTTTCCATTGGAAGCGGGTATGTTTTTATTTTACCAAGGGTGGCAGAAAATGTAAAGCCAGCAGTAGGCGGGAGGGCCAGTTACTAGCACATCAGGTGGGAGTTGTCATCCTTCACCTGCTGGAGTCATTTCAGTGACTACTACTATGAAGGGACTTCCCAGGAGGTAGTTGCGGAGGACCTAACCACTGAGACTTCTTTTTTGCTAACTGCATGCTTTCACTCCTGTAGGAACAGCAGCGGACTGGACTTGATGCCCTCTCATGATCCTTTCCAGTTTCTATGATTCTGTGTATGGAACCAGGTGTTCCTTGCTGTCGGTGACCTGTAGGAGAGCCTCCCCAAGTTCAACTGTGGAGGCATCAGTTTGGAAGACAAACTTGTGGATAAAGTCAGAACTGTATAGTACAGGTTCACAGCACAGCTAGCCCTTCAGTATTTGGAATACTGTGTGTTGCAGTCAGTTCTTCATAAGCAACCTGGTTAGGGGGCCTGCAATAGTGGCAAAGCTGGCCATAAAACACTGATAATAGCCTGCCAGTCCTGGAAGGTGCCTGACTGTTTCTTGGTGGTTGGCAATGTGTACTCTTCTGGATGGTTTGGACTTTCCCGACTATGGACCATAGCATGCCACATCCCAGAGTGTACCCCAGATAAGTTATTTTTTGCCACCCATTTGAGCACTTCCTAGGGTTTTCAGTTAGGCTGGCTCCTTGAAGGGTCCTGAGTATAGCTGCCACCTAGTTCAAGTGCTCTCCCAATAGTAACTGTAGATGATCACATCATCTAGATAAGCTGCAGTATACTCAATGTGGGACCATAGGAGCTTGTCCGTCAGGTGCAGGATGGCCGTGGAGGCTCCAAGAAGGCTGAATGGTATCCTGGTCAAGTACCAAAGCCTGCAGGGGTGATGAATGCAACTTTTTACATTGACCTGGACTCCACTGGGATCTGCCAGTAGCCCTAGGTCAGATCCAGGGTTGTAATGTTCTGTGTTCCCCCAAAATGGGTGGGTAGCTTGTCTAAAGAGGGCATTGGATATGCATAAAACTTTGAGATTGCATTGAACCTCCAGAAATCAGTGCAGAGCTAGTAGGTACCACCCATCTTGGAGATGGACTACAATGGGGCTAGTTCCTTCACTTGCATACCTCTCAATAAATCTGAGGTTCAGCATGGCCTAAACCTTCTATTCTATGCCTTCCTGCAAGCAGTGTGGGAGAGGTTGGATCACTCCACAAATCACCTCTTTGGGGCCAGTCCAGATAGTATGCTGGACCAGAGTGGTCTTCCCAGGTGTGGCAATGAAGATCCTCAGGATCACGCTGAGGAGGTACTTGGCCTGCCACCTTTTCTCCTTGGTGAGGGTATCCCCAGGCAGGAGTTCTGCTGGCTTAGTCACCAGGGGAGCATGAGGTCCTAGCTCCCATTCACAGTGGTATGGTGTAATTAACAGGTCCTCCCTTCATGCCATGGTTTCTGGAGACTGGCAGAAAAAAGAATACTAGATTTATCTTAGCTAGGTGGTGGCCCTCGTAGGTAATGGGACCAACCTTGTTGAGTATCTCATAGGAGCCCTGCCATGGGCTAATGGCTTGGATTCCTTGGAGGGAAGCAGGACAAGCACCTGATTCCCTAACTTGAAAATCTAAGTGAGTGTTCCCTCATTGTAGACTCTGGCTTGAGCTGGCTTGAGCTCCTTTGGCTGCCTAAATGTTCCCTTCTGCAATGGCTGTGCCTGAGCCAGTTGTTCCTGCAACTGCAACATGTAATGGAGTATCCCCAGGGCTTGAGATGGTCTATGTTCCCACATCTCATGCATGAAGTCCAACACCCCTCAACGCTGGCATCCATACAGCAGCTCAAAGAGTGGGAACTTCCTGAGCATGCTCTTCAAAGTTTGGTTAAAGCACTCAATGAGGCTGTCCAGTTGGGTCTGGTATACTCAGCTCTGCAGCTTTTTGATTCCCTGCAGGCCATGCATTTCGCAGAGGAGTTAAGAGATTAAATTTATCCCTTGGTTCATGAAACTCTCCTGGGGCAAACGCATCTGAGCAAAGATTTTTAGAATCTCTGTTGAAATGGTAGGGGTGATGATGGTCTCAGAAGAACAGCCTCAGGGAAATGAGTGGTGTAGTCCATTGTTACTAGGATGTAGCAGAAGCCCCAGGTGCTTCTTTCCAGAGGTCTCACTAGATTCTTGGTAGTCCTTTCAAAGAGTGTTCCCACCACTGAGAGAAGACCCAACAGAGCTTTCAGTGCGCCTGACAGTGCCGCCAATTGGCAGAAGCGTCACTGGCACCTGGCACATGGGGCAGGTGCCCCGAGTCCCAGCGCCAGTGCCCTGAATGTCTGCGGCAGACCCTGCCTCTGCTTGTCCCTTCCCCTTCCCCGCCGGAGATCCAGGTCCTGGCTGCCGGTGGTGGCGCCTGCCTCTCCTGCCTCATCTGAGGCGGGGCCACCTGTGGTGGCACCCACCTCTCCTGGCCACAGCCCGGGGCCCAGCCAGGGATCTGGGGCCAGGCTGGCGGTGGCAGGAGCCCAAGGCTGGATCGGGGCTGGGCAGAGAATTGGGGCTGTGGTGGGGGGTGGAACCCGTGGCCAGGGGGTGGGACCCGTGCCTGTGCCCTGGGTCTTTCCCCAGGGCAACGATGCTCTTGCTAACTGGCACTCTGGACAGGAAACACATTAGTCCCTGATGCCCTGGTACATGCCTGACAAATTGAAGTTGACCTGGGCCAGGGCCTTCTCATGACCCAGATGACAAGTGGTCAGGATGCAGTGGACCAACCTTAGCACAGTCTGCCGATGGCACTGGGGAACCACTAATTGTGCCTGGGGCTGTAGTTGACCCTGTACATTTGGCCATGTCTGAATTCATATTGGGGCTACTGATTGGCCTGTTGTGGGTCTGTCACCACATCAACTATGCAGCGCAGCTGTTCATAATGCTTGGCTACATGTAAGGCCTTCGTTCTAGTTGTAGTTGAAGTCCTTCATGGGGTTTAGCAATGGCTGACCTCTCTCCAACTGAGTTGGTGCTTCTTCCTCCAGGGAGAGCTATCCTTCAGTGGGGCTGGTCTATCTTCCCTTGTCTGGTACTGGTGCCATTGGGGGAATCACCCTCCAGGGCTATCTGTACTGGGGGTCCTGAAGGTTCACCAGCTGTGAGAATTCAAGCCAGTTGTGGTCAAGGCTAACTGGGGTAAGGCAATTCCTGGGTGACACCCACGGGTATTGGATCACACCATCTACCGTTAAGGCTACAAAGGCCAGGGATAAGCCTTTACATCCCCCTGGATACACTACAGCAGGGGGTCTCAAACACATGGCCCATGGGCTGCATGCGGCCCCTAAAACTATTTCCTGTGGCCTGCAACAACACTATTACCAATATTTGAAATATCATTGTATGAAAAGGTTTCAGTGTGCAGCCCTCGGGCTAACATACAAGTCCTCATGCGGCCCTTGTGGTGATTTGAGTTTGAGACCCCTGCACTAGAGGGAGTCTATGGCTAGGCATTGGTACTTTAAAAGTCCAGACTTGCTGTGTATAAAGCAAGGCCCAATATCTGTCAAGTCATGCTGTGTCTTGGGGCTCCAGTAGCCCAGTTTCTGAGGTTTTCCTCTACCACTGTGACCTGCAGGGGAGCCATGGGGTGTAGGGGTAGGTCATGGTCGACTGCCAGTCATGTGGGCACCATCACAAGTTGGGTCAGGCCAGGAGGTCACCTGCAAGCTGGAAGTTGCCCAGTGGTTGGGTGACTGCATGTTGCCACAGCTGTCCTGGGCATTATGGAACTTTCTGTGACCAGGAAGTTTTCCGTCAATTGGTTTGCCCCACTCAAGGTGATGGGGCTGTGTTGCATGACCCGGTTTTGGTCCTGAGGTGGAAGGATATGCAAGAACTGCTCCATCAAAACCTGTTCAATGATCTCAGAACCTGCTGCTGCCAGCAGGGATTCTTGAGTTCTTGAGCTATGACCCATGGTCAGACGCTCAGCAGATAAGGCTTCCCCTGAAACCAGCACCAAAGAATAGCAGGAATGTCAAGAATGTCCAGGATGGCAGCTTTTACGACCTAGTAGTCACAAACCTCTTCATTCGTGAGGGCCCAATATATGGCCTGGGCTGCCCTTGTCATGTAATGGATCAGGAAGGTGGCCCATTGGCTCAGGATCCAGCCTGTGGCTGAGATGAGGTGCTCAAAGAATGCCTCTGGATCATCCTCAGGCCCCATCTTCATGGTGCAGAGCACCCTGGTGGGGGTTGTTGTGCCTCTGATATTGAGGCTGGAGAAGTTGGGCATCAGAGTGGCCAGCTGCTGCACATACCCCTGCCACTGTTGAAGTCTCAAATGAATTGTTTCTGCTGTGATCTCATTAGCTGGAGCAGCTGATACTACTGGACCCTGGAAGCTTGTTGCTATGACTGGCTCTCAGCCCAACATTTCACCACCTTATTGAGATCCAGAGCAGTACTCTGCAGGTGGTGGGCCAAAACAGGTTCAGTCCCCTATGTCTCAGGGGGCTGGCAATGCCTACATTCTCCACCATGTGTAGAGTTGTGGGACTGTCCCTCCTCATCAGCTCATGAGAGAGGCCAGTGCTCCTTGTTGTCACACTTGTGTAGGAAAACTCAAAGTAAGGAATTGGCTCTCTTGGGTGACCAGGGCCTAAGGCAGGGACAGGTGAGTAAGCAGTCTACGGGCTGACAGAGAGGGATAAGGACCAAACACAGGCCTCATGGTCTAGTGGTGGGTGTCTGTCTCACTAGCTGAGTGGTAGAAGCAGGATTGGGGACCCAGTCCCACCCTAATCCACCAGACAGAGCCTAAAAGTGGTGGGATGTTCCATTTGGCAGGGCTCTGAATGAAATGTTTCGATCAGTGCTCAGGAAGGAGCAGAGCCAAGCTCTAGTCGGCTAGCCATGGACTACTTCCTACTCTCCTCCTGGGGTATATATGTTATTATCTGTGTCCCTGAGGTAAATTTCTAGTGGTAATCCCACTAGCTCCTCAGCATCTGGGTTGCCAGCCTGCTCGGGGGGTACGACAGGTCCTTAGTGAAGCCAGAGACTTCTTTTTCTGCTGGTTGCTCTCTCCTAAGTAAATTGGAGGGCCCACCCTTTACATGTCCTGTTCCTGTCATGCCCTTCCTCTTCTGGCTTGATGGGAGTGGCCCTTACTGGCTCTACCCACTAGGAATGAGTAGCCCCCCCCCCCTGCGAAATGCCCCTGAACGCTGTTCCAGAGTGAGCTATTTTTAGGAGCTCGGCGTTCCAGGGCCCCTAAAAATAGAACATGGAACTGGAACACTGCGTTCCGGGGCTCACCATTTAAAAATAGTAGGCCCCAGAATGCAATGTTCTGGTTCCACATTCCATTTTTAGGGGCCCAAATGCTGGACTCAGAGCGGCGTTCTGCCACATTCCGGTGGGCAGGGGAGCGGCAGGGGCCAGGGGTCTTGCTGGGTGGCTCAAGCCCCACACCAAACCCCTCCCCTTCCAGGCCCTGCCCTAACCTGGTGCCTGCTGCCCCCGGCCCAGCCATTCCACTGGACCTGGGGCCTTCCGCCCCCACCTCCCCACCTGGACCACTGGTGAGTGTGGGTGGCTGGCTTGTCCCAGGGGTGTATTGGGGGCAGGGGGTGGGGTGCTGGCTCAGGGGGATCAGGAGCTGAGGTCTGGGGGGGCCCACCTGCACAGGAGGGGGCCCACTGGTGTGGAAGTGTTCTGTGGCCCTCTAAATTATACTTTAACCCCTGCCTCCTGTGCTTTTCACTCGTGCAAACCACACCCCCTCACTTCAGTCCCATTGAAAACATTTATTTTCCTCCCATTCTGTGAGCAGCTGACAAACTGGGATTTTCTCCCATGACAGTTTATGACTAACATGGCTGCCCCTTTGGAAATAGGGATCTCTGTTTACTAATTCCAAAGGGGTAGCCGTGTTAGTTTAGTTCAGCAAACCAAAGAGTCCTGTGGCACTTTTAAAAACTAACGGATTTATTTATCCCATGAGCTTTCATGGGAGAAAATCCCACTTCTTCAACGTCTCTCATGAAGTAGGACTTTCTCCCATGAAAGCGGATGCAATAAATAAATTTGACTATTTACTAAAGCTCCTGTTTCCAGCTCTGCTGGATTATGAAATAGCTGATCTTACCCCTGCACTCGTGGCAGCTTTAAACTCTGATTTGCCAACGGCTAGAAATGGAGGCATTCTGATCCTGAGTTAATACTTAATAGAACTCCTGTCTGACAGCTTTCAAGATAGTTTTGAAACAGATCAATGCAGTGAGAAGCACTGTCCCCTTGTGGCAGCAGAAGGGAATGTGCAAACAGTTTTGGAAACTGTAACGAGTTATTTGTCCCGACTCTACAGCTGTGTTATTTAGGAAGTTTGTTACAGGGCTTGTAAAATTAACAATGAATTATTTATTGCAATAGGTGGCATATGAAGAATGTGCAAGAGGATTTTTGTATATCCAAATAGGGCTAAAAAATAGGTTAAATGGTTATTTTGGGATTATCTGGAACAGGTCTGTCCCTAGATGGGGTCAGAGCCTGGGGCCAATGGGCCTGTGGGAGGTCCCCATCCCCCCATGCTGGGGGGGAGGGTGAGGCGGGCAGGCCAGAAGGCCAGGCCCTGTGCTCACACCCCTCCCCTGGGCCAGCGACTCTGCCCCCAGCGGCGGGGCAGACTGGCCTAGGGGGTAGGTTCTGCGCTCCTAGCCCACTCCATTGCCTTCTGCTTCCTGCAGAAGGCAGCGGGGCAGGGCCAGGGGACGGCGCTGCAGTGGAGGAGCAGTGCTGCAAGCAGAGCAGCACAGAGCCTGCAGAACCATGAGGCCTGGGGCAGCTGCTCCTCTTGCCTCCTCTCCCCGCCACCCCAGGACGGCTCTGATCTGGGTACAGATGTGTGATGAACACTGTATACTGCTAATGCATGCTGTATTTTAAAAATTGCAGATAGTTCATGGAGCCATTTACAGGAGAAGTAGCAATAGAGTTTAAAAGTTTTTAATGTCTAAAATTGTACTCATCATTTATAATAAAATGCATTTACATTTAGGAACACTTATCAGTACTAATTTTATCCTGGGAAACTTGTAGGCCAAGTCTACACTGGGAATTTAGTTCGAATTAAAGAGGCTTAATTCAAACTACATTAGTCCATGGCCAAACCAGGGGCATCGCTGGCACGGAGAGGGACCCAGGGCATGGGCCCAGGCCCTGCCCCCTGGCCACAGGCCCTGCCCCCTGGCTGGGGACAGGGCCGGAAGCTGCTGGACCACTACGGCCACTAGGATCCGCATCCCCGGCTGGGGATGGGGCCAGAAACGGCCGCGGGTGGCGGGGTCCTGCATCCCTGGCCAGGGGCGGGGCCACCGCCGGTGCGGGCCTGGATTCCCCACCGTGGCCGCGGGCAGCCAGGCCCCAGATCCCCGGCTGGGGATGGGGCTGGAAGCGGCCGCAGGTGGCCGGGCCCCGGACTCTCTGCGGCAGCTGTGAGTGGCCAGGCCCCGGATTCGGGGCACGTGCCCCGTGTGCCCAGTGCCAGCAACACCTCTGGGCCACACTGGCTTTCGTTAGTTCGAACTAAGGAATTCCTTAGTTCAAACTAAGCAAAGCTTAGGTCAAACTTGCAATCCTACCTTTAGTTCAAACTCATGGTTAGTTGAAACTCATTAGTTTGAACTAACCCGTTAGTTTGAATTAAAGGCAGTTTGACCTTCTTCCTCCAGGGTGCCTTCCTCTTTTTATGGACTGGGTGGGGGCATGGCCCTTCTTGGGTGCCATGTTGCCACACTTCCCATGGTGCTCTCCTCCTAAGCTGAACTAGCAAGTTCTGTGCATGGACATACTAGTTTGATTTAGGTTTCTAGCATAGACATGCTAATTCGAACTAAGTTAGTTCAAATTAATCACAATTAGTTCAAATTAATTAATTCAAACTAACTTATTTCAAACTAGCATTCTTAACAGTAGATATGACCTTACAGACCAAGCTCTCATTAGCATACCTCTAATGATAACATCGCTAACATTTGACTGAGGTGGAAACTAGAAACCTTTTTAATCTCTTCTGAGTTAATTTGCTCTGGATTGCTTGCCATGCAGGGACACAATCCCAACTCGCTGTTGTAGGCCTCTGGGGATGCAGTATAAAAGCTGCTCTCTGTTATGTTCTTCAACATATGCCACTAGTAGCATAGTGAGGCTACATGAATTTTGCCCCCCCCGCCCCTTGTGCTGAAGAAACCTATCTGAGGTCTGAGAGCAAGTGGGGGTAGCATTGAATGAGTGCAGTGTGTGAAGGAGCAAGATACAGGGGGTGAAAAACTCACTTTTATGAACTCTCCTTCCTCAGGATCTGCTTCGCCACTGAGCTACCTTTTTAGACTGGCACAGAACCCTTTTCCCTGGGAGACGAGTCTTTTGAACCTCTTGTGTACTGGTAAGAGTATTAGGGATATGTTGTCTTTTGGTTTGACTGGAGGCATGTCTAGTATAGTGCAGGGTTAGACCTTGGTCTCGCTTGCATGACCACTAAGTTCATGGAAAACTAGAGTATAAATCTATTCCTCACCAGTCTGCCATACACTAAGTACCCAGGTTGATCCTAAAAATTCCATTGTGCACTTTGACCTGCTATGCTTTGAACCAGGAGTAATTTATGCACACTGAAAATTTTAGTGCACAACACCAGGGTCCACACGCATACTTGGCTGACAGCAAGCCAACATGGAGTAGATTCACAACCTTGTTTGCTGCAAACTCAACATTTGGTAGACAATCCCCTAATCCAGTCACACAGTGCCCACCCGTAATTGTGGAGGTATTGGGGAAGCATATCCTCCACACTGGATCTGTCATTAGCAGGATATGCTCTGCAGTAGTTACATACTCCATGTCCATTCATCTCCCTGATCACTCCTCATTTGTGGAGGCTCTTGTGCTCCTAAAGGAATGAGATTCCTGTTCTCCCTTAAAAAGCCCTTGTTTCCAAAAGGGTCTGGCAGTATAATTCAATCTGGGACTTTTGCAAAACTGCACTGTTGTGAGGAATTCATTGACTTTGGTCCTTAGGACAGATGTCAATCCCATGTGATGCACTTAGAACACAGAAACATCATTTCCTCACGGAAACTCAGAGAAACCCTACCTTCTGGCATCTATTTGGAAAAGAACTCTCCCAATTCCTAGAGTACCACATGACTGCAAAAAGCATGTTTACTTTATATCAAGGGTGCTGAAGTGCTTACAAGACTGTAAGTCACTCACTGTAGGTGGTGGTTGGCATCTGAGAGCATCATGGGAGGATATATCAATGATCCGTGGAGAATCCAAAGTGAATTCATCCCTTCTTGTTCTCTGGGGGCCCAATATTTATATCCAAAGGGCTAAACTGTGTCTTTAAACCACTACAGTCATTCAGTATAGTGGCTGTGGTTAAGCAGCAGCCGTTTTTTGAGCGCTGATCGCATCATTTGGTTCTAGGTGTCTATGTGCCACAGTGCACAATTGGCCGCAAACTTTTAGCTCTAGCCTGTCAGGGTAGGGTTGGTGGCCAACGCCCCCTGTGGCCACTCCCATGGCTATATATATGGCCCCAACCCTGACCCTTCTCAGTTCCTTTTTCCACCCTCAGTGATGGTTACAGAGGAGCTCGTTCCATGCAACAGTGCAAGAGCCTGTCTATTCCACTGTTTATGAGCCACCCGCTCGTGTTAGAAGATCTCTTTGTGGACATTGTCCCACAGCGACCTGGCGCTCCTACTGAGCCTTCACAACTGGAGCCAGAACACTGCTCCCAAACACCACCCACAGTGCCGGGGTTCAAACCCTGTGCAAGTTGTGGCAAGGTCTTCCCGAAGGACAACCCCCATGAGAAGTGCCTAAAATGCCTGGGTGAATCCCACCACGCAAACCAATGCTCTATCTGTTGGTCCTTCAAGCCAAGGACCCTGAAAGACAGAGAGCAGAAGCACCGTGCATTGACTGTGGAGCAAGTATGGTAGCCTACCCCTGGGACAGCGGGGACTTCTGGTACAAAATCAACACCAGAGCCCTCTCGGTGCCACTCCCCTCAGGAGAAAAAGAAGCTGCGCTCAGTATCAACCTCGGTGCTGATGTGCCGGCACTACTCTGGGTCTCTCTAGCTGACCCCCTCTCAGGAGCAAGGCTCGGAGCCCATCCCGGTGCCAACCACACCAGAGGCCTTCGAAGTGGCAAAGGCCCTCTTACTCCTGCCTACCCCCATGCTGCCGAAACCACCAAAGCCAAGAGGAAAGCCAGCCTTCCTTTCAGGGGCCTGGGCTGCTCAGTCATGAGGCCGGTCGCCAATGACCCCAGCACTGCAAGCTTCCCCACATGCGGCATCAGAGCATGAAGCCTCTTCCCTGGAGGCCTCTACCATCCTTGGCACCAAGCCAGGTCACAGGCCAAAGTGCTCTTGGAAGCGCTCTCCTTCGCTGCCTCGGCACTATAGAATTTGCCGGTGCCGCCACCCCGGCACTGGTGACTTTGAGGTCAGCAAGTGTGATGCCAACTTCCCCTGTCCAGCACCAAGGAAGAGCCCATTCCCTTAGTCCATGGGAAGCAGCGTGTCACTTGCCAACCCATCCCAGCTGCGGCAGGACTGGCAGGCACGCAAGGAGTTGCTGGCACCAGCCTCTCCCTGCTACCAACCCTCTAGCTGGTCCTGTTCGTCATGGGCCTCCAAGGAGAAGCCCTCATGTGGCACCGCTGAACCAAGGGATAGCTTGAGCTCACGGTTATTTTTGTCCTCGGGCAAGGCTGTGAACCCTTGGCCATGGGCATACAGGGAAAACTCTAGCACCCACTATGGCCTCCTCTACCAGGTGACAGCACATGTGGGCTTAGCAGTTGAGCCCATTGAGGGGGACTGAGACCCCCTCTTTGGTCTGGGGTTCGTGGCTTCCCCAGCCAACATTTCAGTACCACTGCACTATACTGTCCATGACCTAGCCAGGGCTCGCTGGCAGACCCCCGCCTCCATTCTGCCAGTCTCTGAGGTAGCCAGCCACAAATATCAGGGCCTGCCAGGCAGCTTCCAGTTCTTAGTAGATCATCCAGGACTGAGCTCCCAGGTAGTAGAGGCCACTCACGGATGGGAGGGGCAAAGACAACCAGACCCCTCTCCCTGGTCTAGGGAGGCCATGAGTCTTGACCTCATGGGGCAGAAGGCATATTCAACCTCCACCTTCCAACTCCATATAGCAAATTACCAAGCATCCGTGGGCTGATACATCCTAGATCTCTGGGAGTCTATGAGGTGGTTCCGAAACCTCCTTCCCCAGGAACACCTGGAGGTCTATGACTTCGTCATAAAGGAGGGCATGCTGGCCTCCCGTGATACCCTCATGGCGGCCTGGGATGCCTCAGATATGGCAAGCTGTGGGATCACCTCTGCTGTGGCTGGGTGACGTGCAGTGTGGCTACAAGACACGGGCCTGCCCCAGGACTTGCAGCAGGCCATACAAGACCTCCCTTCTGAGGGCTGGTCACTCTTTCATGAGGCCACCGATTCATTGCTGCATAGCGCAAAGGACCCCAGAACCACTCTTAGGTCCTTGGGCATGCTTACACCACAGGTGCCCAGCCAACCCTCCAGCCCTCAGCCTTGTCAACGGGCCAATGAGGGACCCCCTTCACAGGCAGGAATGGGGAGCACCCCACACAAGGTTCTAGAACCCCTCCATCTTCCAGGGCCCCCTGCTAGGGTGGGGAGGACCCTTTCTGCACCTCCCCCATTTCCCTGACCTGAGCACCGCTTTTTTTCCCTTATATCCACATCTCTGGGCCTTACCGCTTCTACATTCTTGCAAGCCCTGCCACACCAGCACAGGACTGGCACCCACTGGCCGGGCCCCCTTCAAACCACCCCGTCATAGTCAAGTCTCCAGACTCCTCTATTCTTTATAGCAATGACATTCTGCTTACACTTATTTGGAGTGACATTCCAAGGGACTTCAATGCTTAACACAACAACCATTCCACATACACACAGACACTTCTGTAACCCTTCTGCCAGGGCGAGTTGGCAGAACAAGGGGTTTCCAAATAATGTTACAGCACCAACCAGCTTATGCCCCCACCTAGGCTGTGTTCACACAGCCTCCTTATTTCAAAACAACAGAGGTTGTTTCGAAATAAGGTTTCAGCTGTTCACACGATGCACAGTTGTTTCGAAACAAGTTAAACCTCATTTGGGGTCGAAACAAACTTGTTTCGAAACCCTTGTTTCGAAACAAGGCGTATGAACCTGTTGTTTCGGAACAAAGTGTTCTGAAACAACATTGGAGCCTCAGCACCCTGGCCAGGGGAACCCTCAGGACCCTGGCCAGGGTGCTAAGGGCTGTCCCTCAGCCCCAGAAGGGGGTTGCAGCCCCGGAAAGGGGGCTGCAGCTCC
>ML681997.1:16971185-16996314 GCA_007922195.1 Podocnemis expansa
CACCATCCTGGCCTTCAAACATTTTGGTTGGCAATCAGGCTTTATATTTAATTTCACAGTGATTCCCTTCAAGTTGCCTAAGTCTTCACCAAAAATAGCAGCATGTTTTGTTAGTACCACTGCTAGACTCATTTCTTCTTTAATCATTTGATGAACTTCTGCCCAATCGAGTTGGATTTTCCTGATTCAAGACCTTCCCATTAGGGCTGGGTAATTCCCCTTCACCACAAACAGTGGTAGCTTTGTGGTCTGTCCACTGAGTTCTACTTCCACATCAATAGTACCCAACAGGGGAACAGTCTCCCCAGTGTATGTCTTCAAAACAACTACTGTCAGCTTAAGTGGCAGATGTCTAAAGTCCTTCTCATACACAATATTAGAAACTAATGAAAAGGTTGTGCTCGTGTCCAGTTCCATGCCTACAGGTTTGCCTTTGAACACAGCTGTCACCCGGAATTTACGTGGGCCAGCTGTTATAAGCAAAACATGAAGGGAATCTTCATCTTCCGATTGGGTGTCACTATGGTCACCTGTATTCTGCTCTACTGCATGCAGAATTTCCCTCTTAGTCTGCTGAACCAACAGCCCATTTTTCTCAGGTCTGCCTCTTCTGTTCGACTCATCCTTCCTTTGTTTGCAGGCACGTTCAATGTGCCCTCTCTTACCACATTGTCAACACAGTAGTTCCTTACACCAGCACTCTGATGCAAGGTGACCCTGCTTCCCACACCGGTAACATTCCTGTCTTCCTGGTGCCCTGGAGGTAGGTTGTGGGGATACTTTATGCACACTGACCGTGATCTGTTGCATGTCTTGGGTGACACGTTCCATGGAGACTGCAATTTCCACAGACTTTTGCAAGATGAGTTCACGTTCAATCCATAGGCATTTCCGTGTTGATTCACTGTGCAGGCCACACACTAGCCTGTCACGCAGCATTTTCTCTAACATGTTCTTGAAGTCACAGTGTGCCACCAGCTTCCACAGAGCTGCTACAAACTATACAACTGATTCACCTTCACCTTGGTTCTTTTGGTAGAACCTATACCTCTCTGCAAATACTAGTGGCTTCGGGGAAAAATGTGCTCCCAGAACTTCCACTAGGTCCCCATTCTGCTCTGGCTTCTCTGGATAAAGCAAATCACATAGCAAATTATAAGTCTTAACTCCAATGACTGTTAGAAAAACTGGTATCTTCTTCTCCTTAGTTATATCATTTGCTATTACAAAATTTTGAAATCGGGCTGTATATGTCTGCCACGAATCTGCCGGATGGTCAAATGTTTCGAGGATTGTAGTAAGTAAAGCCACGATGCTCTCATGTGGTTGTTGTTTGTCTCTTCACTTGTACTTAACAGCAGGCAGATCAGCTTTCAGAATAGCCAGCTAGCCCTTAGGCAAACAGATCAGCTTTCACAGTTACAATCCAACCCCTATGCAAGCAGTAAATAAAGTTTTGCTTCTTACATTGCATTCTGGTTTTCCATAGTTGCCAGGATTGCTGAGGACAGCCAACTCCATCACGTATCCCGTCCTCCATTGCCAGATGTAGAGTTTTAGCGGAAATTATAATCCAATAATGAGAGGCAGCATATTCAGAGCTATGTAAGGAGTCTTTATTGAAAGAGAACTGAGAGAGAGAGGACCTGACAGACAGGTTTCCCTAGGATCTAAACAACCCTCCCATTTATCACTATGACAACCCCAATGCCCCTAGGTAGTCCAAAACACCACACTCTGGATGGGGCCCCTCCTGAAGGCCATCCCCCCACCCTCTTCTTCTCAGGGTGGTCATGATCACTGAGGCCCTTTAGAGGTCTGAAGATCCCCCTGGCTGCACCTTACCTTATAGATGGGTCTCAGATCCTGGTTTCTTCCCTTACAATACCTATGGGTCAGGAGATTGGACCCCTCTGTTCGGAGCCTGCTCGTTTTTAACTTGACGGTCTCCTCATCTGTCTTTCCTATTTGGGCTTGAACACCCAACCCCCCCCCCCCGGGTGTGTTCAACCAGGATCCTGGTTGCAACAAACTGGATCAGACCATCACATATAGAGGTGACTAACCCCAACCCATTGACATTGGAGAGGCCACATCCCCCTTCCCTCTTTCTTTGGGACGTGACAGTCATTTGCCACATTTTGGGGCCTGCCTGGCTAGCTCAGCAGGCACTGTATTAGGCTCCTAATCTGAGGGTCCAGGGTTTGAGCTCCTGTCTGGGCATCTGCCTTTTAATCTAATGGAATGTTGATACTGTCAGCATCCTCCTGGGTTGAATCAGCTAGCAATCAACAGAGAGTGCCTACATAATGGGTTAAAGTTGCCCTTCTACCAGAGCCCTAAGTCTTCTGATAGAGTGGCAGACAACGTCTTTGGCACCTCTCACCTAGGCCTTCTCCCAGAAGAACCGGCACGTCAGTAGCATGCTTGTCAGTATAGACTTGATGACCCACTGCTCTAGCGCCCAACCATGTTTTGGAGATGCTGCTTTGAGCATAGCCATGCTGATGGTGGGAAAATTAAACTCTGCCCACCATCCAAGGTATGGAACTGAATGAGGCGAGTAGTGCTCAAAGAAGAACGGTGGGTTACTCACCTGTCATCCTTCTTTGAGATGGGCTGCTCACGTACATTCAGGTCCCTCTCACTGTCCCTGCTACTCAGAGCTAGAGATAAGATGGGACTGAGGAGGCTCAGGGTTCGGGCCATATATATAGCAGCAGGAGCAGCCAGAGAGGGCACTGGCCACCGATCCTGCTCTTCAATCAAATCATAGGGCTGGAAGGGACCTCAGAAGATCATCAAGTCCAACCCCCTGGGAATTGAACCTAGGACCTTCTGCATGTTAAGCAGAGGTGCTAGCCACTACACTACTTCCCTGTCCTAGGCTAGGGCTAAAAGTTTCTGGCCAGCTGTGCACTGCAGCATGAAGACACCTAGAACTGAATGTATGCAATCAGCCCATTTTGAAGAAGGATGGTTACAAGTGAGTAACCCACTGTTTCCAGAGGAATTTTAGTGGAGGTAGTCATAATGCCTCCTGAATGAGGGGAGAGCATACCCACTGGTGGCATCTCCTCTTATGTCCTATAACAAGGATCACAGCACTGTCTTTTATTCCACCCTCCCCTACCGCTCAGCAGTTTCTAATGCCACACTTAGCAGCATAGTGATGCAAGGATGAAGGCTTCATCTGGCTTCTGTGCATATCACCTGTGCAGGGCTAAATACAACTGAGCTGCTAACATGACCTAAGAGATACAATTACTCTAAAATATTTTACTGAATGAAGGATTGACTTAGCCCAAGCATTCTATGCCTGATGTCTGAGGAAACACATTAAGTTCCTATGACATCTTTACTTTCATTAATTTTGCACTGAGATAAAACTTTCTTTTGCCCTGATGCTGCCCTGAAAAATGGAAGAAGCTGGAATTGTTGCAATATTCTTTTGTTAATGCAGGAGACCTGCATTAATAAATCAGTGAAAGGGTATTTCTGATTCAGTATCTCTGCTTGCTTCCTAAAAATAATCCATAATTGCTACAATGAGCCCATTGTGTTTCAAGTTAATCTGAGGGCAAGTTGCTGATACTGATATTTCCATTACGACTTCTAAAATTCCCATCTCAGGTCCTATTTCCATTTACTTTTGTGACTTGGGTGGTTTTTACTGTTTGTTTTTAAAGGAGGAACTTACATCTTACAATTCTTTATTCCTTCTAGACAAAACCAGAATAGGGCAACCTCCACTGGAATTAACAAAAATGTTTTCCAAGAAGCAGTGTTACTAATTAAATGAAAATTCACGTCAGCTTGAAGTCATATCAAGATAATGGCGAAGAAAATATGTGACTATGTGAATTGTCTGCCAAGTATGAACATGGTTTGTTTGTATTTTTTTTAATTAGCAAGAAACAGGGAGTGTTTAACACAGCAGAGACTCTGCTTGTTTGTATTTTTGTTTTCCTCCTTGTTAAGCATCACTTAGTTGCTTTTACCACTGCATGGGAAATGGTCTTTCCACCCCATGAAAATTTTCAGGGTTTCAAAAACTTTTCCTGTCCTGAATCAGAATGAAAAAGTTGAAACCTTGAAAAATGTTGTCAACTGAGAATTAAAAAAAAAAAAAAAAAAAAAAGAATCTGTTTAGGTCAGCTCAAAATTGAAACATTTTAATTTTCTTTTTTAAACTGTTTTGTTAATACAAACTAAGTTCAATTTCAAAATGAAGTCATTTCAAACAAACAAACAAACACCCCTCCCCCCAACAAACCCTTTATATTTTGAAAAATGTCCAAACATTCCATTTTGACAATTTCAAAAGTAGCTCCCCTCCAATATTTTAGTGACTCACAAAATTTATCAAACCTGAATATGATGCTTCTCAGGGCACCTTGTACTGTGAGTCACCTTACCGCCACCTACACCCAGTGTGAAGGAGTCTTGCCTGCGCCAGCTGAGTGTTTGTCTACCTAACACAACCAGCCTGTCAGTCACTCCAATATTCTCCTCTGGGCTATGACAGCCCCTCCCTTGCCCTGCATGTTGACAAAAACCATACCCAACTCCCACGTGACTTCAGATTGTCTCTTTGGGGTGTCTAGGCCCTGATCTCTGGACATGCACAGAAATCTCAAGGAACAATGTGCCTCAGTTTACCAATTTTGCATTAGTTCACCACTATATCACACAGATACTTGAGTTTGATTATGGTGTTGATTGGAGGTTGGACTAGAGGGGTGTTTCTGAACCTTTGGTGGACCAGGGAACACCTAAAGCTATTAATTATTTTACACAGAACCCTTTATGCAAACTTTCTCAAAAAAGCCTATATATACTGGGGGTAATGTTCATAATATCTATGCATTACACATTCCTGAAAAATGATTCAGGAAACTGAATCAAATACACTTTTATGAATAGAACATGCATTTATTTCTAAAAAATAGATACATAATGATTATTCACACAGCTAAAAACTGAAAATAATATTACTAAAGTTTTAATGGGAATTTTGGGCCTCTAGGTCTAACAAAGTTCATCTGTTCTTCAGGTTTATCAAAGAAAGTCTTACCATGAAAGTTACGTTCAAATAACTTCAGTGCTGGCAGTAACAGTAGCAGGAATTTTAAAATATCCCAGCTGCCGCAAAGGAGCAAGATGGCAGCAGATGCTAACAAGCAGATGGAAGCATTGCTATAGCTGGGCCATTTTAAATCTTCCAGATGCACGTGGACTCCCCACATTGCTCCTTCCCCTTCTCCACATAGCACTCCCCCCTCAACAGGAAGGGGTCTGGGTTGGATGTGGAACACCTTCATTGTGCCCACGGAACACCAATTGAGAAACACTGGACCAGATGGTCTCCTGAGGGCCCTTCCAACCCTAACCTATGATTCTGTGATAGTAAAAGAAAAGGAAATGTATTTAAGAAAGAACGGAGATTCAACTGGAAACAAATGTGAGTGATGGAAAGAAAGGATTAAAAATCAGACAAAATCATAGCATGCTTCCTTGAGCCTAAATTTAACTCACAAGGTCTCCTCCTGTGTAAAGAAGTTTATCTAGCCCCAAAGTGCATTCCAGCTTTTTGAGACCAGCTTGGCCATGATCTGTTTTTTTATGAAGAAAAACCCACTGTGATTTTACTTCTGGGGTGAGGAGGGGTGTGAGATGCTTGGTGTTCAGCTGTACCCTGGATATATTTTCAAAAGTTCTGTCTTTTTCTTAAATTGACCCCCTACTGTTTTTGTTTTTTCCTGTAGCCCTCAAAATTGTTAATTAGCATTTTGCTTAGATTGTAAATGAGCATTTACTGTGGACTATACAGGACTTAATTTACACATAACTTGCCACAGAGAGAGCTAAGCATCTCTTCTTCCTTCCTGATAGAAGTCTGTGACTCACTTTTGGGTGACCTACTTTAGAAATTAAGAGAAGATTATTTTTAGTAAAAAAAAAAAAAAAGAAAAATTCCCCTCTCACTCCTATGGGTGGTATGTGTCTTCCTCAACGTCGGGTCCTCTACCAGAGGCGTGGGAGTTTGAGGGTTCTGCACAATATCTTAGCTGTTCCTAGCACTGCACTCTTCTGGACAGAGAACTCTGATGTTGTTCCTGGGATCTGTTGGAGCCACTCTCCCAGCTTAGGAGTCACAGCCCCAAGTGCTCCTACTACTACCACTGGGACCACTTTGGTCTTTACTTTCCACATCCTCTCTAGTTCCTCTTTCAGGCCCTGGTACTTCTCCAGCTTCTCATATTCCTTCTTCCTGATGTTGCTGTCACTTGGGAGTATATATATATGTGTCACTCCTCACACATTATCTGCACATACATTTCACAATGATTTTGATAACCAGGGTGACACATGCTTTCATTAGAGACCATACATGGCCTTCCTTGGTGAAGTACTGTGTAGATCCCAGATGCACAGGATGGTTTTATCCTTATTCACCCTTTGCCCTCTGCAAGTTGGCACAAAGAACTTTGGCTATGTCCACACGTAGGCAGTTAAATAGATTTAACTGAAATAGATTTAATGATTTGTATAGTGATTTTGTTAAATCAATTTAACATGTCCCCACTCCAGTTCAAGGGGTTGTGGCACCCTGAGCCAAATTTTGCTTTGGCACCCCCCCCATCTCATTCACATAAGCTAAAAAAGATTTTCCAAATTGTATTTGCAACCTAAAATTCAAATAGCAAGATCAATTCATTCCTTTAATCTAAGTTCAAAAGTAAAAAGTAATACTGATAAATTTAAATTTAATTAACAAGTAACATTTATCATGTACATACTTAGTGTAACCCTTCTGCCAGGGCAGGCTAGCAGAACAAGGGCTGGGTTCTGTATCTAAGGGTTTCCCAGTAGTGTAACACCACCAACCGGCTTGAGCCCCCCACCTAGATTTCTGGGGAATCCTGCACTGTTATCTGGGTACCACAAAGAGGTAAGTCTTCCCTACTTACAAGCACGAGACTGAGTGTAGTAAACAGAACTTTTAATAGTAGTAAAACAGAATGAAAAAGGCCAAATAACAGAGATCAGCACTAATCTAGAAAAATCAGTATAGAGTGAATTTCCCAACAATCCACACTGCATAACAGAGCATACAAACTTAATGGCAAAACTGGCACTGATCTGGAAAATCAGTGCTAACTAGGCTCCCAACCAACTCTAGGGTATGTAGGGAGTATCTTTCACAGAAGTTGTCTGTCAACACCATCTACTGGTTACTCACTCTATCTTCTAGAACTGTTCCTTGGCTCTGCCCGCGGTCTGCCAGCTCGGCCCTCTGGTCACTCACACCACCCAGCTCCCCGCTGGCCGCTCTCACTGTCCACTGGCTCCACCCTCTAGTCATCCCAGTTCAGAGAGAGAATTTTCTATCCTGTGATTTCAGGTCAGAGAGAGTTTGCTTCTCTCCCTGGTGATTCCAGCTCTTAAGTAGCTGCAAACAGTTATCTCTATGACAAAGGCCTCAGAAGAGGCTTAGCCATAGCTATCAAAAGACAAGGGAAGCAACAGAGGGAGAAGCCAGCATAGCCTCAAAACCCCAACCCTGTCTTTGTCAAGTTATTTTTTGGGCTGAAACATGCAGTTGCCTTTCCTACAAGCCTTGTCTTGACTAAGGGTAGTTTTTATCCTTTAACTAACCCAGACAGATTTGAAACAAACAGAGAGTAGCAATTCACAAAAAGACAGTATTTTATATTTCCTTTCAGCAGAATTACAGATGTTGACAGATTTGTGATCAGATTAATCCCAAATACCATTACCTACTCTGATCTGCACCCAGTATGCTAATACCGAATTGTGCTCTTTTGTGTTCATGCTAATACAGTACCCATGCAGATTAGAAGCCCCCCTTCAGAAGCTGTTAGGCGTAGCTTCTAAGCCTGCCTTACGTTAGTAAAATTTCCGCTGCAAAGGGTAACTTTTGAGGCTTTAACAACAGCGAATTGTTGTATCATTTCATCTTGATCTAAGTCCTTGGAGTGGGTGAATGGGAAGGCTAGAATGGGTGTTTTGGGGGCATAGGGGTAGTTGGGGAAAGCTGTGATGGATGTCTGGGGGATTGGGGTGTGTGGAGAGGCGGGGGTTCGTGTTTCTGCAGTAATGGGGTAAGCGGGGGAGGTTGGGGTGGGAGAGGCTGGAGTTGGAGTTTTTAATGGTATTGGAGTGGGGGGTTTGGGAAGGCTCAGGTGGATGGAGCTGTGCATGGTAGTTTGGTGTGGCTGTATATACAGGTAATGGACTTGGTGGGAGAGGCTGGGATGGATATCTCTGGGCAGATGGGAGTGGGTGGCAGAGGCTAGTCTGTGGGAATGGAATTGGTGGGCGGCTGCAGGGGGTGAATCACAGGACACCTTGCTTTTTTTGCTGAATTAGACTAACAGGGCTGCCCCTTTGATGCTTGGAAGAGTTTGTTTTTACTCCTCACCCCTCCCTTTCTGGTAAAGGTGATTTTTGTCTCCTTTGAACTACCTCAATCAGCATATCTTTGTAAAAACAAACAAGGAGTTCTGTGTAGGGTTACCAGATAAAAAAGCACGGAAAGGAGGAGAGAGAAGTGGGAAAAGGAGGACATTGGAGGACATGGAGAAAATGTAGTGTTAATATGTGTCATTACTTTATTATGATGTGGAAATGGGTAATGATTAATGAATGCATGGCAGCATGAAAAAAATGGAGAACAAGTTGAACAACAGATATATTAGGCACATTAACTGTAAAAAAAAGATGTATAATACAAAACTGTAACACAATAAAATGAGTATTGTGAATATACAATTTGTGTCAGCAATGTCACCATAGCATTTAACTGACAAAATTACATCATTCAAAATGGTAAAGCCTATTCTGGATAATTTATCAGCTGAACCTGTTTTTGTCAGTAGGCTATCATTGTCAAGAATATATGAGTTAAATTCCTCACATGACATGTCATTCAGATTATACTGAATTAATATAATGCCTTTCACAGATTTAACTGATAATCAATTCCTCTCCTTTGCCCACTGAGCACTGATAAGAGAGAAAACTCGTTCTACATTGGCATTATGTCCAGGAATGCTGACAAAGAAAACAATTGAGCAATTTTCAACAATTCTGTAAAGCAGCCCACGTTTTCAGTTTCACCCTAGCCTCTCTAATCCCCGCCCCTGCCACCCCAGCTACTGCCCAGGCTTCCTTGCTGGTGGGGAACACTGGGAACAAACAGTGGTGGATTAATCAATATCTTGCTTGAGAAAGAGCTGGGTGGAGAGGAATCAGTAAGAAGTGTTGATTATCTCAAAAGGGCTGTAGTCTACTGCAAAATGACTCAGAGTTTGTCTGTACATAAAGATTGTACAGCTTTATACTAGTGTAAAGCAAGACAACCCCCCACCATGGCTTGCATAGGAGTATAAAAGAAGAGTTTAGCCCTCAAAAGATATTTCCATTATACTGGTATAACTACAGCAAGATGGCTAAAAGCACTGACAATTTTATTGGTATAGCAAAAAGAACAAGAGTCCTGTGGCATCTTATAGACTAACAGATTTCTTCAGGCAAGCTTTTGTGAATAGTAGACTATTAAACAATGAATGTCACTGAAGAGAAGGAGGAAAGAGACCTAGTGTATTGTCCCAGCACACAGAACTGCCCATACAACAACAAAAGTGAGAAGGTAGCAGATTGTCTTAAAATGCCCTCATGAGAGATCATCTTTTGATATTGGAAAAACAGTAAAACTGAAAGAAGCTCAAAGAACAGCAACAAAAATATTAGACCTCTGTATAATAAAAAATCATAAAATAATAATAATGGGAGCAGGTCATGTTACAATATGCCATGTCTTGCACTTCCCTGCTTTTATTTCCATCCTATTCTGTAAGTTCCCCCATCTCTTCAAAGCCTCTGACAACATGGGATTTTTCTTTCATGCAAGTTCATGTGATAAATAAAATAGGTTAGTCTTTATAGTGCCACTGGACTCCTTGCTTCTTTTGCCATAGCCCAGGCCATGTTTGCATTGCAATCCCAGGATGTATAAGGCTGCAGTTTGGGTATCTAAATGCCAAGTATCTACTACTTCACATTAGCTTTCAGGAGTCAGACAGTACATACCACACAAAAGCCAGGGGGCAGGTCAGCTTTAGGAACAGGGTTGGGAAGGGACCTGCCAAGTAACTTACAGCCAGGGAGCCTGCCTGGCAGCCTGGGGTCAGAGTGGAGGCTAAATGACGCCAGCCCCGGCAAGAGGGACACCCTCTGCATGCACCTCTGGGACCACTAGGGGCATGACCCTTCCAGGCCAGGTACTCTGTGTGTGAGAGAAGGGAGAGGAGTGGAGGGGAGGAGAGAGGTGGCTGGGCTCATTCCCTCCCACTGCAGCCCCCTGAGCCAGCCAGAAAAGCTATTTTTAAACTGCCATCCCGGACTCCAGGCATCTGGCAAAAAGCCTGACAAAGTGCAGTTTTTCTTGAATGCTTGGAGGATGGAGGATGGCAGGGCAAAAAGGAGGACAAGTCTTCCTTTTGCTGGATGTCTGGTAACTCTAGTTCTGTGTCACTTAAAGACTAACAAATTTATTTATTGCATGAGCTTCTCCCACTTTGTCAGATGCTTTGACAATGAGGGAAATTACAGAATTCTGTACTTTCCCTCATCTTCAAAGAGTCTGACAAAGTGGGATTTTCTCGCACAAAACTTCATGTGATAAATAAATGTGTTAGTCTTTAAAAATGCCACAGAACTACTTGTTTGTTTTCATTGAACTAGACTAACCTGGCTATTATGTAGTTGTGTGTGTCAGGTTTGGTGGGGTATTTTTACTTTTACAAATAAATGTGGCCTATTGCCTTGTCCCTTGAAGAGATCCTGCTGCTAGTATTGTGGGGGAGTGGTATAGCCACCCGCAGGCACTCCCATTGTGATGCCACCTGGGCTTGGGGGGAGGGAGAAGAGGGGAGAGACCCCAGTCACACTGTCTGGGCTATGTTGGAGGAGCCCTCCTCAGCTCCCTTTTGCAAAGTGCATTGAGCTGAAGAATGCTATAAGGGCTAAATCTAACAGAAGTGAGGGATTATTTCAGTGTCTATTTGGCAGTTTTCAGCTGTAGATCTCAACGCACTTTTTAAAGGGAGGTAAGCCTCATCACCATTTTTATTTTGCAGGTGAGGAAACTGAGCCCCAGGAAGGAAAAGTGACTTTCCTAAACAGCTCAGGGTAGAGCCAGAAAGGGACCTTTGGTCTCCCAATTGCCAAGCCAAGTGCTCTAAGAAATGCTGTCCTTCTGTGTATAGTTTAACTTTTTTTTTTTGAACTAGAGACATGCCATTGGTTTTAAACCAGATCATATTACTGTAAGCAAGCCCTGGTATTCTCTCCTCCCACCCCCACCCCAACAGCCACCAAGGGGAACTAGATGAGTTTTCCTGGGAGAAAATCTCACTTTGTCGGATGCTTTGGAGATGGGGGAAACAAACTCCTAAAAAGCCCATGCCCCTTGCTTTCCCTGTTCTCCTTCTTTCCCTGCTGACCTGGCCCTGAAACAACAATCCAAAGAACCCCACTGAACTCACTGTCCTGGGTGCCACTTCAAGAAACAGGCAGCTCTCACCTCAGCTCCTCCTGATCCCCCAGGAAACACAGCTGCTTGGGCTTAGTGCAGGGGAAGATGAAAGAGAGGAGAGAGCCCCAGCCAGGCTGTTTGACTTTGGGGGTGGGTGGGGAGTGTTTGAACTTTCTGCAATTCCCAGACTATGTCATCTGGGAGTAGAGCTTCCTGCAGTCCCCAATGGCTAGTGTCCACCCCACTCCCCCCCAACCTTGCTTATCTATTGTTATTCCCACCTGGACTATGAGTCATTGTAAAAACATGCATTCCATTAAATCTAGAGTGTCTGCCTGCAAAGGCATTTAAAGTACATTCCGCCTACATGACTTAAGCTGCAGGTTGACTAAAAGTTTCTGAGCTGCTAGGAAAGATTTAAAGAGGTGGGAGCCAGCCTGATCTTCAGGGGGGCTAGACACCCCTAAGAACTGTCAAATGAAGCCATGTCTGTCTCTTGCCTCTTAGTAGAGCCAACCCTGTCCCCACTAGAAACTCAAATCAAACTAACATGTCCAGGGACAGGTCTTGCTAGTTCCATTTCGGAGAAGGTTCCATGGGAGGTGTGGCAAGATGGCCCCCTAGAAGGGCTATGCCCTAACCCAAAGTATAGAAAAAGGACAGCGCCATGGGAAGGAGAAGGGCAAAAGTGTTAAATTGAAATAACAGTTAAATAGAAATAACATGTCTATACAACGTTATATCAAAATAACAGTTTCAGTTTAACTGTCAGTTCAATATAATACTGGGTTTTATTATATAGAAATGACTTTCTTTATTGCAAGATAAGGGAGCGCTCTTATCTTGATATAAGGAAACATAGTGTGGACCTGCAATCTTTTAAATCGAAATAATCTGCATTATTTCGATTTACAGACTGTATATAGACTTACCCTTCAAGAAATTCCCAGCCAACTTTAGTTACTTTGATTTCTCTGAGACTTTCCATCATTTGGTGTGATTTCAGAGCTAACATAGAACTCCAGCCCTACTCGATCATGACAACCACCAGTTGAGGGATAGGCGAAAAAAGAGAGGTCAAGTAAATGACACTTTTTTAAAATCGATATTTGCAGTGCTTTGTTTAGAGAAGTTAAATAAGCCAATGGGACAGTTCAAAACAATACTCCGCTCCACATAGTATATACACAACTAATACAGCCCATCTACGAAAATAAACGCTAGTGTATGAACATCACAAAACATAGTAATTCTACTTGAGACATAGAACTAAAGAAATACATCTCACTAATTATTTGAATCAGGATTCTTTGAACATTGACTTTTCTATTTATGAGTGAAGTGACACTTCTTTGATAGTACATGAAGAGATTTTGCATTAGTTTACTTTCTAACTTCTGCCATCATTTTCTATATTATCCTCTGAATATATTGCCACCACAGTTAATATTTTTTCTGTCTCATTATCCTGCATTTTGTTCAAAGTGGTGGTGATACCTGGTTGTTTAGCAGTCAAGCAAAAGATGCAATATCTCTTTCTGGATGTCTTGAATCCAGTTGCTCTGGCAGCATTCACGTGCATGTCATATAGCAGCTTCTATTGAGCAAAGTGTCCATCATCATCATCACTGTGTCTTTACTTGACAGATCCCCATCTTCAGTCTCTACAAAATAAGCTGGGGAATTATTAAAGTGGACTATCAGTGCAGCTGGAGTCTGATAAAGTTATTTCATTATAAGGTAAGTGTAAATAGTCTGACTTAATCTGATTACCATCCCAACTCAATAGTTAATTATTGTGCAACTGAGCCACATGATCCATTTATTATAAAGAAGTGTTTTGTACACAGCATAAAATAGGAAATTGCCAGAGCAAGGTGAAGCCTAAGAGGAACATAGAAACTGTGTAGGGAATTTTTTAAAAATATTTCCTTGTCTTAAAAAAGTCCCTAAAGATAAAGGGCCCACAGACTCTTGAAAAATGGCAATGTGATACAGTGACTGACTACATCAGAGGGCCACTGGGCTGTTCCTGCAGTGCCACACCCTGAATGGAACCCCTTTATACTGGAGATACACCCAGGGGATAACTTCCACCCTGTTTTAGTGGCCAGAATAGCATAAAGTGATCAGGGTAGAATGGGAAATCCTCCCCCATCAAAGTTTGGAACAGAATATTGCACTATGGATGATATATTGATAGAGATATAATTAAATATCTGAAGCAATAAATAGATTTGGTAAGCAAGGCTGCAACCTGGAGGAACTGAGCTTTGAGGAAGAAGAAGGTAGTTATTTGACACGATTGAGGAGGCCGTAAAGAAACAGAACTATATTTTTATAGTATTTTCTTCTGATTAGTTTCTACTCTCATTCTACCCACTGAGGTGGTTGGTCTCTTGTGCCAACAGGCTCTGATGGCTGTGGAAGGTGGGAAGCAGGGAATACAATAAAAGGTTTTCACCAACACATCCAGCTATAATGCTTTGAGTGCTTACCAAGACCAGTAGTAGGTCATGTCCGGCCCTCCCTGTAACAGTGAGTGCTTCTGTGCTGTGCAGCTTTGGCTCAGAGCCCCTGGCAAGAGCAACCTGCTCACAGTGCTGTGTCCTTACCCTGGCTCCCACCACCTGCATTTCTCCTTGCTGAGTGACACCAACAAATCATCAAGTCCTCAGTCTCCCCAAAACCAACCATCCCCACACTTCAGTAATCAGTCCCTCTCACTGTATCATTCACAAAATCCTATCACCAGCCTGTTAGTTTGGCTGAGGATTGTACTCTCCAGATTGAAATGTGGCACTAAGAGAAGTGCACAATAAAACAAGATTAAGTTTATTAACAAAGAGCAACAATTTAAATAGTACTGAGCAGATGGAGTTGGGATAGAAATGCTTATGAACAACAGAAACAGTACACTACTAAGTTTAAAACCTAACTTCACAGACTGGAGTCTTTTGTTCAGCGTCATTTTCTCACTACAGTCATTTGTCCAGCATGCCCAACCAGGATCCAACGCAGAGCCCAATATAATTGGTTTCATTGTCTCCTAATGCGAATGACACCAAAATGGTTTTCTCTTAGTGCTCATATCCTCAAAGTATAACTTTGTTTTCAAAGTCATGAAGCCCTCCTATGGACTTAGCTTTGTGTGCGCACCAGGAGCTGATGCCATGCTAATTTTTGCAGTTTCCTCTCTCACCAGGAGATTTAACTGGCTATGTCCCCCACTCTGTAGTTTGATGACTTAGTTTATCTTTTATGTATATGTTGATCAGCACTGGTCCCAATATGGAGCCTAGGGGGACCCTGGTATTTACCTCTCTCTGTTGCGAAAACTGACCATTTCTTCCTATCCTTTGTTTCTTACGTTTTAATCAGTTAGTGATCCATCAGAAGACCTTCCCTCTTATCCCATGACTGCTTACTTTTCTTAAGAGCCTTTTGTGAGGGACCTTGTCAAAGGATTTCTGAAAGTCTAAGTACACTATATCTCCTGGAACAGACAAGGAGTCCTGTGGCACTTTTAAAGACTAACAAATTTATTTGTCACATGAACTTTTGTGGGAGCAAATCCCACTTTGTCATGTGCTTTGCAGTTGGAGGAACTTAAAGAATGGGAGGACATAAATGCAGGAAAGTGTAAGTCATAGGATCAGGTCACACTGTAACAGAAAATCAAAGCAGCTGTTGAGATTCAACACTTCAATCTTCCTGGTCACTCCATTGATGATTTGCTAATAGAAGTGCTCAAACAACTGAATAAAATCTCAAGGCTTCAAAGAGAAACTGCAGAATTGGAATTAATTTGCAAATTTGACTCTGTCTCTTCAGGACTAAATAAGGACTTTGGATTTCTTTCTCATTATAGCGGGTGATTTGATCTCATCTTCCTCTATATGGTGTTCCCCAGTGTTTGAATCTTAGCAGCTGCTTTGATTTGCCTGGTACTGAAGTACAACCAATTTCCTGGTATTGAAGTTACGTTTACTGACCTGTAATTGCCAGCAGCACTTCAGAAACAATCTAAAAAAAATACATTATACATTAGCTGAATTATGTGATAGATTTTATACCTCAGTTAGTAGTTTTTGCAGTTTCATATTTGAGTTCCTTCAGAACTTTTGGGTGAATGTCATCTGGTCCTGCTGACTTAGTATTGTTTAATTTATCAATCTGTTCCAAAATCACCTTTACTGACACCTCAGTCTGGGACACTTCCTCAGATTTGTCACCTGAAAAAAATGGTTCAGGTGTGGGAATCTCCTACATGTTCTTTGCAGTTAAGACTAAGGCAAAGAATTCATTTAGTGCATTTTGGCACATTAAGCTGCTCAGGCCAGCTGAAACTCTTGCCTCTGGTACTGAGATTCCCTTAAGATCTGCCCCAGGGGTCTGCTGCTTCCTGGCTCTAGGACTGAGCTGCCATGTCTAGTCTCAGTCATGGGGGTTGTTTCTATAATAAAGGTGAATAAAGAAACTGAACTCAGTAATTGGCCCCCCCATGCTTCAGGGCAGAGGCGGGCAAACTATGGCCCGCAGGCTGGATCTAGCCCACAAGCGCCTGTCTTCCAGTCCTGCTCCATCAAATCCAGCAGTGACTCGTGCTGCAGCCAGAACACTGCTGCCACTTCCCTTGCCCTGGCAACTCCATCCGGGCTGGGAGGAAGGAGCAGCGGCAGGTCATGTCATGGCCACAGTGCTGTCACCGTTTCACCTCCTTTCCAGCTCCAGCTGAAGCTGGAAGGGAGACAGCATGGTGGCAGCGCTCTGGCCCTGGTGCGAGCTGTAGCTGGATCTAGAAGGGGAAGGGAGAGTGGCAACAGCACTCTAGGCACAGTGCTAGCCGCTGCTGAAGCTGGGAGGGAAGGGGAGTGGCGCCCAGCTACACCCCTTTTTTCGGGGATGGGAGGCTGGCCACGCTACCCTCCAAGCTCCGTTCCTCCACTGCCCCCACCCCTGGTGGCCCCTGTGAATACCCATATACATGATGTGGCCCTCTGGACAAAAATGTTCCTCACACTTGCTTCAGGGCCACCTGTTTCATGGTGGTCCTGGACACTCTAGGTTGAGGATGTCTTCCTCACCACCAGCTTTACTCCCCTCCCACAGCCACAGCTGTAGGGTTGCTTTCTTGAGCCTCTGGTACCCTTGCTCCAAGGACCCATCACTGGCTTTGTTCTCCCTGCCACCCCTATCCACCTGGCTCATACTGTTTCAATTGTTTCTCCACTTAGGTCCGTTGCAATTGTTTAATTATAAACTCATAGACTTTAAGGTCAGAGGGGACCAAGAAGGACTGCTTGGCAAAGATGGACTCCACTTGTCGAGGAAGGGGAAGAGCATATTCGGACGTTGATTGGCTAACCTAATGAGGAGGGCTTTAAACTAAGTTTGAAGGGGAAAAGCGACCAAAGCCCACAGGTAAGTCACAGTGAGGAAGACCTGGGGGAAGGCATGGAACTTGGGGAGTGCGGGGACTGTAATGGCTGGGATAATAGAGGTGTGGAAGGATAGCTTGCATGACTGGATTGCTGCCATGGATGGGTATAAATTGTTCAGGAAGGACAGGCAGTAAAGAAGAGGGAGAGAAGTAGCACTATATGTGCAAGAGCTGTATGACTGCTCCGAGCACCACTATGAAAGTGGAAACAAGCTGGTTGAAAGTCTGTGGGTTAAGTTTAAAGAGGAGTGCAACAAGAGAGATGTCATGGTGGGTGTCTGATATAGACTGCCAGACCAGAAGGAGGAGGTGGATGAGGCTTTCTATGGACAACTGGCAGAAGTTTCCAGATCACAGGCCCTGGTTCTCATGGAGGACTTCACTTACCCTGACATCTGCTGGGATGCCAATACAGCAGGGCACAGGCAATCCAGGAAGTTTTTGGAGAATCTTGAGGACAGCTTGCACCTCTCGACCTGCTGCTCACAAACAGAGAAGAATTGATAGGGGGTGTAGAAGTGAATGGCAACCTGGGCAGCAGTGACCATGAGATGTTAGAATTCAAGATGCTGATTAACGGAAAAAAGGAAAGAAGCAAAATGCAGACCCTGGACTTCAGAAAAGCAGATTTTGGCTCCCTCAGGGAACTGATGGGCAGGATTCCCTGGGAGGCTGATCTGAAGGGGAAAGGCGTCCAAGAGAGCTGGCTGTATTTTAAAGAAACCCTGCTAAGAGCACAGGAAAATACCATACCAATGGGCAGAAAGAAGAGCAAATGTGGAAGGCTCCCAGCACAGATTAGCAGAGAACTCTGCAGTCAGCTAGAACATAAAAGGGAAGCTTATAAGTGGAAGCTTGGACAGATGACTGGGGAGGCATATAAAGATATTGCTCAGGGATGCAGGGATAAAATCAGAAAGACCAAAGGACAATTGGAGTTGCAGCTAGCAAGGGATGTGAAGGATAACAGAAAGGGGTTCTACAAGTATGTCAGCACAAGAAGTGGATCAGGGATGGTGTAGGTCTCTTACTGAATGAGGCAGGTATCCTCATGGTGGATGATGCAGAAAAGGTTGAAGTACTCAATGCTTTTTTTTTTTTTTTTTTTTTTTACTTCAGCCTTCATAGGCAACGTCAGCTCCCAGCCTGCTACACTGGGTAATGCAGAATGGAGAGAAGGAGAGTGGTGGAAGGTCAGGTTAGGGACTACTTAAAGAAGTTAGATGTGCACAAGTCTCTGGGGCCAGAGGAACTGCATCCGAGGGTGCTGAAGGAGTTGACTGATGTGATTGCAGAGCCCCCACCCATTATCTTTGAAAACTCGTGGCAAATGGGGGCAGTCCCAGAGGACTGGTAGAAGGCAAATATAGTACCTATCTTCAAGAAAGGGAAAAAGGAGGATCTGGGAAACTACAGACCAGTCAGCCTCACTTCAGTCCCTGGAAAAATCGTGGATGAAGTCCTCAAAGAATCCATCCTGAAACACTTGGAGGAAAATAGAGTGATCAGGAGCAGTCAGCATAGATTCACCAAGGGCAAATCATGCCTGACCAACCTCATTGCCTTCTGTGATGAGATGACTGGATTTGTGAATGCAGGAATAGCTGTTGACATGATATACCTCAACTTTAGCAAGGCTTTTGATATGGTTTCCTACAGCATTCTCGCTGGAAGGTTAAGGAAGTATGGGTTGGATGAATGGACTGTAAGGTGGATAGAAAACTGACTAGATCAATTGGCTCATCAGGTAGGAATCTATGGCTCAATGTCTACCTGGCAACCTGTAATGAGTGTAGTGCCCCAAGGGTTGGTCCTGGGGCCCCTTCTGTTCAACATCTTCATTAACGAACTTGATGTTGGCATAGATTGCATGCTCAGTAAGTTTGCAGATGGCACCAAGTTGGGGGGATGGTAGACACGCTGGAGGGCAGGGACACTTAGACAAATTGGAGCAGTTGGCCAAAAAAAATCTCATGAGGTTCAACAAGGACAAGTGCACTTGTGACAGCAAAACCCCATACACTGCTACAGGCTGGGGACCGATCGGCTAAGCAGCAGTGCTGTAGAAAAGAACCTTGGGGTTATAGTAGGTGGGAAGTGGGATATGAGTCAATAATGTACTCTTGTAGCCAAAAAGGCCAATTGGGTTGTATCAGTAGGAGCGTTGCCAGCAGATCAAAGGATGTGATTATTCCCCTCTATTCAGCACCAGTGAGGATGCATCTGGAATAGTGTGTCCAGTTTTGGGCTCCCCACTACAAAAAGGATGTGAGCAAATTAGAAACAGTTTAGAGGAGGGCAAAGAAAATGATTAGGGGGATGGGGCACATGACTTATGAGGAGAGACTGAAGAAACAAGATTATTTAGTCTGCAGAAGAGAAGACTGAGGGGGGATTCGGTAGCAACCTTCAGCTACTTGAAGGGGTGCTCCAAAGAAAAGGCAGCTAGTCTGTTCTCAGTAGTAACAGAGGACAGAACAAGGAGCAATGGTTTCAAGTTGCAGCTGAGGAGGTTGAGGTTGGATATTAGGAAAAATTTTCTCACTAGGAGGGTGGTGAAGCATTGCAATGAGTTGCCTAGGGAGGTGGTGGAATCCCTGTCTTTTGACTTATTTAAGTTCTGGTTAGACAATATCCTGGCTGGGATGATTTAGTTAGAGGGGTCCTGCTCTTAGCAGGGGGTGGGACTAGATGACCTCATGAGGTCCCTTTTAACCTTATGATTCAATATGATCATTTAGTCTGACCTCCTGCAAAATGGAGGCCACAGAACCTCACCCACCCCCTTCTGCAATAAACTTGTAACCTATGATTAAGTTAATAAAGTCCTGATTTAAAGACTTTAAAGTACAGGGAATCCACCAGCAACTGAATCATGCCCATGCTACAGAAGAGAGCAAAAAATCCCCAGGGTATGTTTACACTGGGGGCTCTGTTAAGTCAACCCAACAAGGTCAACTTTAAGTTGACTTAGGGAGTCCACATTGAAAACTCCTGTTGACTGCCTGCATCCACAGTGGCAGGTGCTAGGTTGAACCTTCTAGGTGGCCAGGAACTCTGGGAGGGGTCTGAAGGCCACTTAGGTCGATTTAAGGCTTTCCTCATCTACGTTGGCTTAAATTGACTTAATAAGGTCAACTTAAGTGTTAAGTCGACCTTAAGATGTAGTGTTATTAAGTCAACTTAAGGAAGTGCTTAAGTCAACTCAAAAAAACCAAGTGTGGCCGCAGGAGTCAGTAGGTCAACTTAACCTTCATTAAATTGACCTACAGCTCCAGTATAGATGTGCTCCTAGGGCCTTTGCCTATCTGCCCTTGTGGGAAATCCTTCCCAACCGCAGTATCAGTTAAACTCTGAGCATGTGAACAAGACTTACCTGCCAGGCTCTCAAGAAAGAATTATCTAATAACTCAGAACCCACCCATCAATTGTATTGGGTCAGCAAACAAAGGTCAGCAATTAGACTCATAGACTCTAAGTTCAGAAGGGACCAATATGATCATCTAGTCTGACCTCCCACACAGTGCAGGCCATAAAACCTCACCGACCCATTCCTACAATGACCCTCAAACCCATAACAGCTATTAAAGTCCTCAAATTATGATTTAAAGACTTTAATACAGAGAATCAACCAGCAAGTGAGCCATGCCCAATGCTACAGAGGAAGGCAAAAAAAAAAAACCAAAAAACCCAGCACCCAAGCCAATCTGCCCTTATGGAAAATTCCTTCCCGACCCCAAATATGGCGATCAGTTAAACCCTGAGCATGAGGGCAAGTCCACAACAGCCAGTCAAGAAGAACTTCTCTGTAACAACTCAGAACCCACTCCATCTAATGCCCCTTCCCAGATCATTATTATACCCATCACCAGTAGTAAAAGACAGACAATGGCCAAGCTACACTGCCCATCACATCATTCCCTCCATAAACTTATCAAGCTCGGTTTTGAAGGCACCTAAGGTTTTTGCCCCCACCACTTCCCTTGGTAGACTCTTCCAGAACTTTACTCTTCTGATGTTTAGGAATCTGCATCTAATTTCAAGCCTAAATTTTCTGAAGGACATTTTGTATCCATTTGTTCTTGTGTCCACATTGGTGATGTATTCAAATAATTCCTCTCGCTCCCTTGTATTTATCCCTCTAATGTATTTATAAAGAGCAATCATATCTCCTCTCAGCCTTCTTTTGGTCAGACTAAACAAACCAAGCTCTTTAAGTTGTCTTTCATAGGGAAGATTTTCCATTCCATGACTAATCCTTGTAGCCCTTCTTTGCACCTGTTCCAGTTTGACTTCATCTTTCTTAAACATGGGTAACCAGAACTGTACGCAATATTCCAAGTGAGGTCACACCAGTGCCTTGTATAACGGTACTAACACCTCCCTATCTCTACTGGAAATACCCCTTCTGATGCACCTCAGGACCACATTAGCTTTTTTCACTGCCACATTACATTGCCTATTCATTGTCATTCTGTGATCAACCAGTACTCCCAGGTCCTTCTCCTACCCCATCACTTCCAGCTGATGCATTCCCAACGTATAAGAAAAATTCCTGTTATTTGCCCCTAAATGCATAACCTTGCACTTCTCATTGTCGAATTTCATCCTATTCCTAATGCTCCACTTTACAAGGTCATGTAAATCTTTCTGTATGCTATCCCGATCCTCCTCTGTATTGGCAATGCCTCCCAGCTTGGTGTCGTCTGCAAATTTAAGTAGCACATTCCCACTTTTTGTGCCAAAGTAACGAAAAGGTTGAATAAGATGGGTCCCAGGACTGATCCTTGGGGAACTCCACTAGTAACCTCCTTCCAGCTAGATAGTTCACCTTTCACTATGACCCTCTGTAATCTTCCCTGTAACCAGTTCTTTATCCGCCTTTCTATTTTCATATTAATCCCCATCTTTCCCAATTTAGCTAATAATTCCCTGTGTGGAACTTTATCAAATGCCTTGCTGAAATCTAAGTAAATTAGGTCCACCGCTTTCCCTTTACCCAAAAAATCTGTTATCTTCTCAAAAAAGGAGATCAGGTTGGCCTGGCACGATCTACCTTTTGTAAAGCCATGTTGTATTTTATCACAATTACCATTCTCCTCAATATCCTTAAGTACCTTCTCCTTCAAAATTTTCTCCAAGACCTTGCATACTGCTGAGGTCAAGGTAACAGGCCTGTAGTTAGCTGGATCACTTTTACTCCCTTTCTTGAAAATAGAGACTACATTAGCAATTCTCCAGTCATAAGGTACAACCCCTGTGTTCACCAATACTTTAAAAATCCATGCTAATGGGCTGGCAATTTCATGTGTGAGTTTCTTCAATATTCTTGGATGGAGATTATCTGGACCCCCTGATTTAGTTCCATTAAGCAGCTGAAGCTTGTCTTCCCCCTCAGATATGGTAATTTCCACTTCTACATTCTCATTCCCATTAGCTGCCCTGCCTCTGTCCCCAATCTCATCATCACCATCATTAAAGACAGAGGCAAAGTACTTATTTAGATATTCAGCCATGCCTAGATTATTCTTGATCTCTATCCCATCCTCAGTGTATAGTGGTCCAACTTCTTCCTTCTGTGTTTTCTTTCTATTTATACGGCTGAAGAGCCTTTTACTATTGGTTTTGATTCCCTTCGCAAGGTCTAACTCTGCTTGGCTTTTGGCCTTCCTCACTTGATCCCTACATGCTCTGATGTCTAAAAGTTAGCCCTCCTTTCCTATCCATCCCATCTTCCACTCCTTGTAGGCCTTGTGTTTCCTCCTAATTGCCTGTTTAAGATGTACATTCATCCAACTTGGTTTAGACCCCATGCCTGAAATTTTTTTCCTCTTCTTTGGAATGCAGGCTTCAGATAGCTCGTGCAGCTTTGTCTTGAAGCAGTTCCAAGCATCCTCAATGTTCATATCCATGAATTCTTTGGTCTAGTCCACTTCCCTAGCTAATTCCTTTTATTTTTTTGAAGTTAGCTCTTTTGAAGTCAAAGATTCTTGTCATAGATTTATTTTTGTTTACCCTTCCATTCAGTTTAAATTGGATTAGCTCATGATCACTAGAACCTAGGTTGTTCCCTACAACTAATTCCTCTATGAGGTCCTCACTACTGACTAATACCAAATCTAAGATTGTGTCTCCTCTTGTTGGTTTGGAAACTGCTTGATGGAGAAATTTGTCTGCTATCACCTTTAAGAAAATCCAGCCCCTTTTATTGCTGCTAGTGCATATCCTCCAGTCTATATCTGGGAAGTTAAAATCTCTCATAATCACACAGTTGCCAGTAGTGTTTACTTCCTTAAAGGCCTTAAAGAGTTCTCTATCCATGTCCAAATCAGATCCCAGTGGTCTGTAACACACCCCAAGCACTAATCCAGGAGAAACTTAAGTAGCTTTCTTCTCCAATGTGATTTAGAGCTAGATAGACTCTGTCCTGCTAATTTCATCACTCTGAATTTCTTTGCATTCTATTGCATCATTGATATACAATGCCACACTGCCACCTTTGCCATTACATCTGTCTTTCCTAAAGAGCATATAGCCTTTAATGCCCGTACACCAGTCATGACTACTATTCCACCATGTTTCTGTTATCCCTATAATATCTGGTTTCAATTCCTCTACCAGTAGTTCCAGTTCCTCCATTTTATTACCTAGGCTTCTCGCATTGGTATATAAACATTTTAGCTTTTGCTGCTCGGCTTTGCTTACATTCTTTACCCGATGTGGCCTTTTTTTACTACTGCCAACATCACCCATCAGACCAGTATTTGTGCTTCCCTGCTTTCTAACATCCATACTGCCTCCCACATCTTTGTCTTTTCTGAATTCAGTTTCCTGCCTCTCAATGCTAGTATCAGGTGTAAAGATTGTCCGAGCATCTCCCCACACTCCCTAGTTTAAAGCTCTCTTAATCACTTGAGCTAGCCTCCCTCCCAGAAGTCTGTTTCTCTCCCTACTCAGGTGAAGTCCATCCCAAGCAAACAGTCTTCTGTCCGTGAAAGCCTCCCAGTACCCATACATCCCAAAGCCCTCCTTGTAACACCACTGCCTGAGCCATTTGTTAACTGCCAGAATCTTGTCACACCCGTGTTTTCCTCCTCTAAGGACAGGTAGAATCCCACTGAAGATCACCTGAGCCTCCAGCTCCTTGAGAGTCCTCCTCAGCCTGGCATAGTCTCCTTTGATACATTCCAATGAGAATCTAGCTATATCATTCAAACCCACATGAAGGACAATCAGAGGATTCTTCCCTGTTCCCATTAGGATCCTCTTCAGCCTCAGATCCACATCATGTATCTTAGCTTCTGTCAAGCAACACACCCTTCTGTTCTCAGGGTCACCTCTAGTTATAGGCCTGCCTGTCCTCCTCAGCAGAGAATCCTCGATTACATACACTTGCCTTTTCCTGGAAACAGTGTACTTCTCCAGTCTATCCCCAGTTCTCTCTGACCAGGAGTCATGATGTCTACCACCAGGAGCCAAAGATCAATTTGCCAAACTAAGCTTTCCATATCATCCCCTCCAAGAATTTATCAAGCTCTGTTTTGAAACCAGCTAGATTTTTTGCCCCCACTGCTCCCTTTGGAAGGCTATTCCAGAACTTCACTCCCTGATGGATAAAATTCTGTGTCTAATTTCAAGTCTAAACTTCCCAATATTCAGTTTATATCCATTATTTCTTGTGCCCATAGGCTGTGTTCACACAGCACTCTTATTTAGAAACAACAGAGGTTGTTTTGAAATAAGAATTCTGCTGCTCACATGACGCACAGTTCTTTTGAAACAACGGGAAGCCGTTGTTTCGAAACAACTGTGTTGTTTCAAAACAAGTTAAACCCCATTTGGGGGTGAAACAACCTTGTTTCAAAACCCTTGTTTCGAAACAATGCGTGTGAACATGTTGTTTCGGAACAAGGTGTTCCGAAACAACATTTCAAGGGCTGCCCCCTCAGCACCCTGGCCAGGGAAACCTCAGCACCCTGGCCAGGGTGCTGAGGGGTGTCCCTTGGCTGGCGCCTGCAGAGCTGGGCTGCAGGCACCGGCAGGGTTCAGCGCAGCCCAGCGCTGCTCCCCGCCGGCTTAAAGCCCCAGCTGCCCCCAAACCTGCCGCGGGTCACTGAGGA
>ML681997.1:17001314-17029946 GCA_007922195.1 Podocnemis expansa
AAGCCAGCAAGAAAGAGGGGGTTGCGGTAATAATCCACCCTTGCTGCTCTCCACAGAACCACCACCCCACCATGTCCCAAGTAAAAGTTCAGGCCCTGATTGCATCAAACGGGAACCCTAAAATGTGCAATGGAAGTGTGTAAAATTTCAGCAATAATGGTAAGGGTATGGAAGAAAAAAGAAGCTGAGCCAGGGGATCATCCTGCAAAGGACACCTGACCCCTAGTTACAAATGAAGCTAAGGGACTATCTGGCGTGGCCCCTCAACAGGTACAGATCATGCAATCTGGTTATTTTGTAACTGCAATTTGATGTGATTTTCCCCCACACCACCAAAAGACTCAAATGTATTGCTGAGAGATTTAACTGTTGGGTCACAGTGCATAAATTATTTTTTTCAACTGGGTCCCAAGAAAAAAGTTTGCAAACCATGGCTGTAAAAAATTCTATTACTGCAAGAGGAATTTTAGTTGCAGGATCAGCACTTTAATGTCCATTTTACTTCTGTATGAGCATTCTAGCCTCGACAAACTCCAGAAAATGTATTTATTAGAGGCAATCCAGAATCTTCCAGTGGAACACTTTTCTGTTGGAAACAGCTAATATGGTGAAATTGAAACATTTTGCAAAAACATATCCATTTTGTTGAAATTTTCATAGGAAGTTATCAAAACATTTCAGTATGGTTGAAACATTTCATAGTATCTTTATAGCTTAGAATTTTGTGTTTCTTATATTTGATCATATACGATAATATAATAACTGAAATGATACAATCAGAACAAAATATTTTGTTCTTACCAAAATGCAATGTTTCGATAGGGTCAAAACACAATATTTTCAGAATTCTCTGTTTTGGGAAAAATGCCAAAATTTTCATTTTTTGTCCTGGTTTAGGACAAAGGTAACCATCAGAATTTCAGTGCAACACAATATACCCCTGTATCCATTATGTAATAGTCTTTGTCCAAGTATGTCCTGTGAAATATCATTTGAAAAATCATAATTTGCTCATCATTATTGTCCTGGTAAAATATGTTGTAACACAGTGCTGGGGAGTGAACCAGTCTCTGCACTCCAGCCTCCCCAGCTGAGGGGCAGTGGAGCTAATTGGCCCGGCAGTGGACTGATTGCCTTAAAATAAGAAGGTGTCAGTCTCCACAAGCTAAGCAGCAAGGGGTAACAGCTGCACGGCTGACTGAGCAGGGTTTATAATATTGTGGGCCAGAAGGGAGAAGAAAAGATAGAGGGGAAAAGAGTACAGAAGCCCTGGAGTGAACAAGCTTTGGAGACAACTGGCTGAAAAGGACCTGGAAGGTGGTGGGGTCTTATGCGCACCCTGTAAATAAAGCAATGGTGACTGCAGCTTGAAGAGTCTCTGCTTCCTGAAAGAGTCACAGGGGAACTGAAGCGGAAGAGTGACTGTGAGGAGTCCATTACGTATGTGTGGAAATACTGTACGTAAAATTATAAAATTCCACTGTATTGTGTTACTAAAACATGTTTCAAGTCTGAAAAGTGGCCCAACCAGTTTTTCCAGAGCCAAAGGATAAGCTGTAAACTCAGCCAGCTGTGAACAAGGCCTATGGGACTTTAGCTGCTAAATGGCCATTGTTCAGCAGGAAAGGGTGTGTGAATGAAAAATCTAACTTTTAGTTAAGAAACAGCTTGCGGTTTGTAGAGTTTTAGGGGAAATTATAATCCAATAATGAGAGGCAGCATATTCAGAGCTATGTAAGGAGTCTTTATTGAAAGAGAACTGAGAGAGAGAGGACCTGACGGACAGGTTTCCCTAGGATCTAAACGACCCTCCCATTTATCACTATGACAACCCCAATGACCCTAGGTAGTCCAAAACACAAGGGTGCATATCCCCAGAGACTGCTCCTCACTATGTTCCCAGCTGAAAATGCTCTCAAAGGGAGAAGAGGACTGTAAAAAGAAGGGGCAGGCGTCAGAAGCTCCCTTCTTCCACTATCACTCTGTCCATCTATTCACTGCACCAGAAGAAACAAATGGAGCAACCATACACTTGGGGAAGCAATCCTGGCCTAAGACTTTTGTCCACTAAGACTTTTAAGAACATAGGGTGAGAGGAAATTTCCTTTGAATTTAGCATAGTTTATGTTAGGGACTAGTTGTGGTTTTTTTTCTCGTAACCAATTCTGACTTTTATCCCTCCGTATTTGTGTTCACTTAAAAGCCATCCCTTTGTGTTTAATATTCTTGTTTTATCTAAACCAATGGGTTTGAAATGACATGTTTTGGAGACTCCATTTGTGATAACAAGATTTGGGCAATGGATTTTGTATAAGCCTGTGTGATCTAGGAGTGTGCTGGGCAGTACAAGACAGACATTTCTGGGAAAAAAATCTAGGACTGCGCATGTACTGTGGTCAACTGAAAACATCATTCAGGCTGGTGAGAGTCTTGGTGTGATGGCAGGTTGCAGGTGCACACAGACCACACTGGGAATGACTTAAATGCTAGAAGTTTGTTGTGAGTGCTCCAAGCTGGAGGCAACAGCTGCAGTGCAGTGATAAGAGGTCTGGGGGTTGCACAGCAACTCTGTAGTCTGGACTGTGCTCTGGGTATGTCACAATCAGAATTTCTCAGGGGATAAAAATATCATGTTTCGTCCTGATCTTTTATGTCTATTCTATCAAATGTCTTCAGATGTTTTTATTTGGTGTTTCCTCCTCTTGTTGCTAGGGAATGTAACTGTTATCTGATGTTTTGCTGGTAGAATTAAGCATTGAGGGAAAGAGCCAGGGAACTTGGGGCAGCAGGATAAAAATAGAAAATGTCAACAAAAGGCAGGATAAAATGGTTTTAAAATAGAAACTAGTAGGATTTCCCTGGCAGGGATACATTGCTGGTAAATTCCAGAAGCCATACCCAGAGACTTAAATGCATGCGTTCCATTCATTCTAAATGCTGCATGGAAAATTTACTCCTTAAGTTCTGATACCTACTGAAACCATTCTTTTAATGTGTTGGGTTGTTGGCCCCACACTGGCCTCTGTGAGATAAATAGAGCCCTAGGGAGGCTGTGTAAGAAGCAGCCAATTAGAGAGGTACTGAGAAGAGGAGCCAGGCAGGCCCATATAAGAAGACCTGCAGGGTAGAGCTGAATCAGCTACTTCCTGGAGCTCAAGGAGGAAGACTGGGTCCCTGGCGGTAGCGGCTAGCACCCTGGAGAGAGCAGTGCCACTAGCAGGACATGGGGAATCAGAGAGAGCTCCTGGCCCAGAGAACCGTACTGAGGAGCTGGAGTGGATGCTGCATATGTCTGCCATCTACAGTGTCCCTGGGCTGGGATCTGGAGTAGTGGTGGATCCAGGATCTCTCCTTCTGCTCCTTCCCCCCACTTGCCACCAGGAAAGTCGCAGAATAGTTGAACTTCAGCATTTGCCACTGGAAAACGGGGGCATATCTGGTACATATCAATTTTTGTTAAAATGACAGACAAGTGTAAATGAGCTTGCAAGGTGAGGTGAGGGAGGCACCAGACTTTGCACAGTGGTAGTTCCCAGGATTGTATCTGGGACTGGTGGTGTTTGCTGGCGTATTAACCCATGAGTAGCTAGTGAGAGCACTCTTCCACTGGTTGAGGGACTGATTACATGCAGGTGGCTGGACATGATCTGAGCCAGGAGTGGGAGATCACACAGCAAGGTGGCAGAGGCGGATCAGGGACTGCAGGGCCCTGGGCCTCCCCTACTGGTGGACCTCCCTAGGGGTGGTGGGGCTGACTGGTGCACACAGTGCAGCTTCTGCTGCAACCTAAAGGCCTTGCCAGAGGCTGTACTGCATGTTCATGTCGTCTGTGCCATGCGCAGGGGCCAACCAGCCAGGCCACATCAGGCCCACCCCACCCCTAAAAGCGGACAAGCCAGCCCAGGGATGGGGCAGGAGCACAGAGCCCAGCCTTGGGGCTGGCCACCTCACCCCATGGGGTGGACTGGCCAGCTCAAGAGTGGAGCAGGAGCGTAGAGCCTGGGCTTTGGGCTGGCCTTCCCTTCTTCCCTCCCCAGTGCTGGCAGGATGGAGGGCCCCCAGATTGTGGTGGGCCACTGGACATGGATCCTGTTGGCCCATGCTGTCATCTGCCATTGCAAATCAGGATAAGTCAGGGCCCTGGAGTGGAGAATCAGGGTGCACAGTGACACATGAGTCCAGATTGCTGAATGGGAACATCACAGCCCAGTTTTGGGAGAGCCCTTTGTAACTCTTTGCAATCTGCTTTGGATTTAACTATCTTGAGTAATTTTGTATTGTCTGCAAATTTTGCCATTTCACTGTTTATTCTTGTACCACGATCATTTATTAATACGTTAAACAGAACTGGACCCAAGACAGATCCTTGAAGGACAGCACTATTCACGTCTCCTGTCAAAGGATTTCTGAAAGTCTAGAAACACTATATATACTAGACTTGTCCACATGTTTTTTGACCCAATTAAAGAATTCTAATAGATTGGTGAGGCATGATTTCTCTTTACAAAAGCTATGTTGACTCTTCCCCAACAAACTGAGCACCTCCATGTGTCTGATAATTCTGTTCTTTAGTAGGGTTTCAGTCATTTTGGCTGGTAGTTAAGTTAGGCTCACCAGCCTGTAATTACAATGACTGTCTCTGAAACCATTTAAAAATATTTTTGTCACGTTAACTGTACTTCAGTCATCTAGTACAATAGTTGACTTAAATGACAGGTTACACATCACAGTTAGTAATTCTGCAGTTTCACATTTGAGGTCCTTCAGAATTCTTGGGTGAATACCCTCGGGTCTTGGTAACTTATTACTATTTATCAATTTTTTCCAAAACCACCTCATCAAATGACACATCAGTCTGGGAAAGTTCCTCAGATTTGTTACCCAAAAAGAACAGCTTATGTAGGGGAACCTTTCTCACATCCTCTGCAGTGAAAACTGATACAAAGAACTCATTTAGCTTCTCTGCAATGGCCTTGTCTTCCTTGAATGCACCTTTGGCACCTCAGTAGTCTGTCTGTCATTAGTTTAGGGAGATTTTTAAAGCATAAATATACTTTGTTGCAATTCGATGTCTTAAATTAGATTCACTGTGTATAATTCAGTCTGGTAACATGGGCAAGAATCAGTTTTCAGATCAAGGTCCAAGAAAACATCCATAGATATCAAGGGAGCAGAACTTTTGTCTGCACTCACTGTGGAGTTTGACTAGCAAATATATGTGGTTGGATACCCATCAGCTTCTGCTACTAATCTTACCTAGCTGTCATCAGACCTTTTGTTAACTGGGATGAAGAGTATGTCATGAAGCATGGCCTGTGGCTCACTATGCTTAGGACCCTTTTCTAGGCACCCTGTATTTTGCCCCCCATATGGTGCATTAAACTTTATTATTTCTATTGTTTTAAGGAGAGAGGGAAAACAGTTCCCCCCCTTATGATGAGGGGTCAAATGTATTTTTCTTTGCACATACATGGATCTATCCATGCACTGCTCATTTTACTTCTGTAGTTGCATGGAGGTGAGTGAGAACAGGATTTAGTTTGCTGCAAACATGTGTGGTTTTGCATGAATTCCTTGAGAAAATGAAAACCTCAGTTTGTTGTCTCCACCATAAGCAAATTTCAAATAGCATATTCAGTTATAGACTTTTCAGCTTTGGAAGTCATACCTTGGTGGGAATTATCAGCATTTATAAACAAGGAGTCTTGTGGCACTTTTAAAGACTAAAAAAATTATTTGTCACATAGATTTAGTGGGAGAAAAATCCCAGTTCATCAGACTCTTGAAGATGGAGAACTTTCATTACTTATACGAGCACAAGCTGCCTGGTCTTTACATATTCAAGGTTAGATCCTCAGCTGGACTAAGTATAGATGTGACAGGCTGCTTCCTGGATCCAGTCCAGTGTGCTGCTGTGATCCCCCCAATTCTCTCTCCTGAATTCCGCTTTGCCCTGCTTTGCCAAGTGATCAGTCACTCCTGAGTCAGTCCACTCTGGCCTCTGTTATGAAATTGGTCCCAAGCAATGGGTGTGTGCCCTCTGGCTCCTCAAGGATGGTCCCCAAACGAGCACCCCTGAGCCAGTTACCACACCAGGATCCACTGTCTACAGAGATTGGGGCCTACTCCCAACCACCATACACTCAAGTCCATCCACTTAACATGAAATGGATCGTGCTCAGCCTTCTTCACTTATACCCTCTAAAGATCACAGCTTTAGATAAAACAACTACTAGTTTATTGATTGGATTATAATTCTAAGTGAGAATATGGCCAATCATGGCAGAAACATAATATAAATGAGTCAAGAGTGACCACGAGGAAATTAAAGGTAAAACACACATACTAACCTAATATCTCTACCTAAACTGACATCAAAGTCGAAGTGTCAAAGTCTATGCTCGAGATGTTTGGCTGTCAGATGTTGCACAGCCAGTCTCTGCCTGAGGCCAGGCAGGGCCCACATCTTGCTTGTAGTTGTTTCAAGATGGAGATTCCCAGGCAAAAGGCCCCTGATCCCTCCCAGTGTCGCCTTTTGTTCCCAAAAACCTGCTCTGACCCCTCCCTTTTTGGGCAGAGGTGATCTCTTTGGGCACGTCTACACGCACAGTTTTATTTCAAAATCAGTCCTTTTGAAAGGGCTTATTTCGAAATAAAACCCTTATTTCGAAAGGGTCCATTTCGAAATAAGGAAAACTGCAGAACTGCAATGGCCGTTATTTCGAAAGGGATATTTCAAAATAACGCCAATTGGGCTGCTGTTTCGAACAGTTGTTTCGAAACAACGGTGTTGTTTCGGAACAACAGGTCTAATGGCGTTATTTCGAAATATCCCTTTTGAAATAATGGCTGTTTCGAGGGGGGGGGCAGGTTTTACTTTTTCGACATGACGATCCTTATTTCAAAAGGACAAGGTCCATCCTTTCGAAATAAGGAAACGTCATGTAGACCTAATTTTTTTTATTTCGAAATAACGAGTGTTATTTCGAAATAAAAAAGCCGTGTAGACGTGCCCTTTGTCTCATCCGAGCCTGGGAACTTAATTAACATATCATTGTTGTCTCTTCCAGGTGCTAGCTTTCTCGATGCTGTTTGGAGAGTGCTCTGTCTGTCTCCCACCCCCCGAGCCATGCTACACATCTGTACACATGCATGAAACTGCAAGAAATGCTTCATCATAGTAATCATGTAGAATAGGCTATAAGCATTCATAAAGAAACCTTGCACAGTGTAATTGGCATAAACACATACAATTCCAGTGTATAAGTGGGCAGAAGAATCATATAGATCACATCTCAGGGTGCACAGATGTGCATCCCATAAGAATAGATCAATAGATTTGAGTAATGAACAGATAGGGTACGTCCACACACAGTCTTTGAATCGAAATAATGCTGATTATTTTGATTTAAAAGATTGCAGGTCCACACTACATTTCCTTATATCGAGATAAGGAGCAGCCTTATCTCGCAGTAAGGAAAGCCATAGAATCATAGAACCATAGGGTTGGAAGGGACCTTATGAGGTCATCTAGTCCAACACCCTGCCAAAAAAAGCAGGACCACTCTGACTAAATTATCCCAGCTAGAGTTTAATCCAGCCGGGCCTTAAACATCTCCAAAGATGGAGATTCCACCACCTCCCTAGGTAGCCCATTCCAATGCTTTACCACCCTCCTAGTAAGAAAGTTTTTCCTAATATCCAGCCTTGACCTCCCCAGCTGCAACTTGATACCATTGCTCCTTGTTCTATCCTCTGTTACTACTGAGAACAGCTGAGCTCCATCCTTGGAGCATCCCTTCAGGTAGTTGAAGGTTGCTATCAAATCCCTCCTCAGTCTTCTTTTCTGCAGGCTAAATAAGCGTAGTTTCTTCAGTCTTCCTTCACAGGTCTTGTGCTCCAGTTCCTTGATCATTTTTGTTGCCCTCCGCTGGACTCTCTCTAATTTGTCCACATCCTTTTGTAGTGAGGAGCCCAAAACTGGACACAGTATTCCAGATGTGGCCTCATCACTGCAGAATAGAGGGGAATGATCACATCCCTTGATCTGCTGGTAATACTTCTTCTGATGCAGCCTACTATGCCATTAGCCTTTTTGGCAGCAAGAGCACACTGCTGACTCATATCCAGCTTCCCATCCACTAGGACCCCCAGGTCCTTTTCTACAGTGCTGCTACTTAGCTGATTGCTCCCCAGCCTGTAGCAGTGCATGGGGTTTTTCCATCCCAAGTGCAGGACTTTGCACTTGTCCTTGTTGAGCCTCATGAGATTTCTGTTGGCCCACTGCTCCAATTTGTCAAGGTCATCCTGAATCTGCTCCCTGCCCTCCAGCATGCCTACTGTTCCCCCCAGCTTGGTGTCATCCGCAAACTTACTGAGTGTGCAATCAATCCCATCGCCCAGATCATTAATGAAAATATTGAACAGAACTGGCCCCAGGACCGATATATATAATCAATATATATATCAGTATACTAAAACCTAGTATTATATCAAAATGACAGTTAAATCAAAACTGTTATTTCAAAATAATGCTATGTGGACATGTCATTTCAGTTTAACTGTTATTTTGCTTTAGCACTTTTGCCCTTCTCCTTCCCAGGGTGCTGTCCTTTTTCTATATATTGGGTGGGGGCATGGGCCTCCCATGGTGCCCCTCTCCTAAATTGAACTAGCAAGTCCTGTCTGTGGACATGCTAGCTCAATTTGAGTTTCTAGAGGGGACCTGTTAAATCAATTTAACTTAAATTGATTTAATGATTTTTATAGCTATTTTATTAAATCGATTTAACTGCCTATGTGTGGACACAGCCATACATTTTAAGGTGTCTGTTCCTTTTTCTATACTTATAGCCACTCCCATGAATAACTGTACTTGAATACATGAATAGAAAGGCCCTACTTTTGTAAAATACCATACACAGACAGGGATGAAAGAGACTGACTGCTTCTCTTGCTTTTGTAGATAGGCAAGGGACTGAGAGTAACTTCCCTAAGTTTAAAAATTTTATTTTCTTCTTTTAAAAATGCTGGGTTTTATAGAACTCCAAGGGCTTGGGTTTACTCTTATCACATAGGAACCTCATAGCTCAAAAATGAAAATCAATGCCAGTTTTGGGGGGGAGGGACGGTGGTGGACACCAAAGGGTGGAATACTTGATTTTCTTGAAGATGCAGAGAAATTTGAATCTAAAATGAGGGATGCCCTCCATGCTGGCAAATAAGTGTCTATAGAAAGGTATGTGCTTCAGGTTAGAGCTGTGTGTGTATTTAATAGACACTATCGATAATACAATCTTTTGGACTGAGAAGGCTCTGAATATAAATAAGTTGGCAGCGTACAGGGGAGTTTTAGTCATTAGAAACTGCTAAAAATTCCATGGGGTTTTCCCTAGCACTTGTGGTTGGGTTATGTAGTACTTGTTTACATAATAGACATGCTAACTTATAAAAACTGCCAGATTAAACTGTGATTTGAAATTGACTGTCATTTGGAAGTCAGGTGAACTTGGCAGTAGCACTAACACTGAATCTGGAGACACATGTCTTCTCTTAGGGAGGAATTCTAAAGGCTGAGACTGTAAAAGTACTTAGAGAGACTGTGCTGGCTCTCAATAGGAGTATGAGGAAAATAAGGTGTAAGTGGAGCCGATTCATTGGAACTGGAAAACTGCAGAGAGTTTCTTCTAGTGAAAATGCATGGGTGCTTCCCAAAGAGGCTCATAAGGAAAAAGAGAAGCAGAAATCCAAGGGGATAAAGCAAATGAAAAATGTGGCAGACAAACTGCTGAAGAGTTTGAAAGGCAAAGAGAAGCCAGTGGACAAAGAGGCTTGCCAGACACCATATCTTTCAGGTACTCTTGGCGACTCAGCACTCTCCCATGGCTTATCTAGCACTGCGCCTCTCTGTTCCTTCTTATCATGCACAGAGACTATTTTTATCAGCTCCTGCTATCTGGAAGAGATTCCTGTATGTTTTCTTTTCCTGGATTCACCATCTAATTTCAAATCCTTTCTGAAATATATTTTGCTCCTTGTCTAAGACTTTTAAATTTCTCTTCACTTATCTGTTCATTTTTTGTTCCACTTTGCAACTGTGTTATTCATGCCTGCAAAGCACTCTGGGTTAGTCTGTAAGAAAGATGCAATACAAAACAAAGTTCAGTTGGCAGACTGTTCATATGGTGAACTTGTTCTTCTGTTAATTGCTGGGGGGGGGCATACCTAAGTAACTTACGCCAATATATCTCCCTCTCCCTGCTACATTTAATGGCAGAGAGTGGCCCTTAAATGTTAATACCAAAGAAATCTGTTGTCACAGGGAATTGAGATTTATTGACTTTTACAAAAATCAGAGAGGAAAAAGCACACTTTTAAACTAGATGCAGATTTGATAAAGCATTTTGTAAGAAGCTGGATTCTGGGAAATGTTTTTCTATATGAATTATCATTTACAATTCCTTAAAGGACAGTGATTTCCCAGGTCCCAGCTCTAATGATGAACGATTTAGAACAGAGAATATGCTGTCATTGTTAGAAGGCAAGTTAGGATTTAGACACCTTATAGGCTTTGTTTTCAATGCTCCTTAAGACTAGGTCTGTAGGAAACATGCTTGTGTACTCTGTTTCCAAACTTAAGCTTGTGCTTCCATTAACTGAATTGTAAATCTGGGTTTACCATAGCTGGACCTGGGGTTGACAGCCTTGCTAACATGGCCAAACTGCACCATGTGGAACTTTTGTCTGAGGTTTGTGGCTTGACCTGCATCCACACTGCAAAATGACAGAGCTTGAACCTGAGTCACTGTGGGATGGAGGCTCTGACCAAGCTCTTAGCAGGGTCCTAGCCCTCTTATCTGAAGTGATTGCTGACATGAGTTATACTGATTTGTGTTTGGTTGGAAGAGGTGTGATGCTGTCTAGACTGGGAGGGACCTTTTAGATATTATTTAGCATTACTATTGCAAAATTACAATAATTCAAATGAGATATGCTGTGTCAGGTACCATTAAAAAGGTAAAGCAAAGCACGATGATACCATTTATGTGGATTTGTCATATTTGCATAGTAAGTTATAGATATGTTTGATACATCTGTATTTCAATTTTTGCTGTTCTTCTGGGTGATACCACAGACATGATGGTAGCCGCAATACGCTTATTTAATGGCCCATGAAGGGAACTCAAAGATACACTGAATCCAGAGAAAGAACCCAGGGGCTACACCTGATGAGTCATCAGGACTTGCCCAGGTGACCCTGGACTTCATCTTATTTCTGTGAATTTCCACAAGCTGCAAGGCAAAGGGACATAAAAGGCAGCTGCTCCATCATATGTTGTCTTCATTCCTGCTTCCTACCAGTTTTGGATGGGCTACCCAAGCATGGATGGGTCACACTGGCATAGTCTTAGCAGAATCTACAGACATAAAAGGCAGCTGCTCCATCCCAAATTATCTTCATTCTTGCTAACTACCTCTGGACCAACTCATCTACAACCAAAGCTGTGAAACAAGGACCGAGACGCACCTAGGTACATGATATACATCAGGGGAACTGTGCAAACTGCAGACTCCAAAGTTCTGCTGAGTATCAATATATATGGACTTTAAAGTTATTTACATGTATCTGGTTCCATTGACCAATTTAGCATCTCATTAGTTTCCTTCCTTTTTTTATAAGCCTCTAGTTTTAGTAACTAAAGGATTGGCTGGCAATGTGATATTTTGAGTAAGATCCAAACTTACATTGATCTGGTAATGTGGCTGACCCTTGCGGAAGCAGAATATTTTGACAAAGGGAACAGTTTTAAATAACTTGTCAATTTCAAAAGGGATAGCTGTGTTAGTCTAGTCCAGTAAAAAAACAACAAGGAGTTGTGTGGCACTTTAAGACTAACAGATTTATTTTTTGCATGAGCTTTCGTGGGAGAAGATCCCACTTCCTCAGATGCTTCGAAGATGGGTGAACTTACAGAAAGGAATGAAACTAAATGCAAGGGGGTGTAAAACATAGGATCAGGTCATAAAGTAACAGCAAATCAGAGCAGTTTACAGGCTCAAACCATGGGAAGCCTGTAAACTGCTCTGATTTGCTGTTACTTTATGACCTGATCCTTTGTTTTACACCCCCTTGCATTTAGTTTCATTCCTTTCTGTAAGTTCACCCATCTTCGAAGCATCTGAGGCAGTGGAATCTTCTCCCACGAAAGCTCATGCAAAAAATAAATCTGTTAACAAATCAGTCATTGAGTAATTAGGAAGATGGAAGTGCTGAGCAACTGGTTTCTTTGTTCTTTGATTTCTGATATCAGCTCTGTGCTCATTCAGCCTCTTACGCAGCAATCTTCCTGTTTGTCAAATGCATTTAGTTTCATTCCTTTCTGTAGGTTCACCCATCTTCAAAGCATCTGAGGACGTGGGATCTTCTCCCACGAAAGCTCATGCAAAAAATAAATCTGTTAGTCTTAATGTGCCACACAACTCCTTGTTGTTTTTTTAAATAACTTATCTGTGTATTGGGCATATTTGCTGACTGGGAGCCAGAGACCGAAATGCAGTAAAGGGGACTGTGTATTTCTAGTTATAGCTTCCTGATAACCAGTGTGGGGAATCAGAAGCACGGCTTACGACTGGTTAAGAAATCTAACTTCAGTGTTACCCACCAGTTACGGGAGAATCTTCTCTCCTTTTGCAGTCTGCCCAGACCTTGCCATTTTTGGGTAGGCTACCTTAAGCCCTGATGGATCAAAAGAGGGTCTTGGGCTCAAAACTGACTCAGAGCCCAGACTTAGTGTTCAGTATAGACACACCCACAGTCCCTCTCAAGTACACCTCTCAGGTGACAGACCTGGCTGCCTAAACTTGTCTCAAAGGGGAACCATGTGGCTTTAGCAGCCTTAAACTGGATCTTAGGTTGCAGCCATCCTGTTAATCTTCCAGGCCCAATGGTGTTTGGCATCTGGAAGTTCTTTTCCTGTGGGATTCTGTGAAAGAATAGGTTTGCAGGGACAAAGCTACAGCATCTCTGAAACGAAATATTGGTTATTCACTCAAAAGTACAAAGCATGCAGAGCAAAGACACTCAGCATAAAGGCTTGTATGCTTGTTCCTCCTAACCCATACCTTAATCTTTCCTTGCAAGATTTGATGAACTCCACTCAGTCATTCAATGCCATTTCTGGCCGGGAGAGTGACGCTGCATTCTGCAATGTGCTTTGTGGCTCTCTCCCCCAATGTGTGTGTGACAGCCCACTCAGCTCCTCAGCTGACATCTTTAAGATTTTAGCATCCCCTTTGATCCTGGCTTAGGTCTGGGAAAATTGCTTCTTGCCATACTAGCTGGAGCCAAGGAATGAATATTCCCTGATCTTTGGTTTCTTGTTTGTCTCCTCAGAGATCCTTGTACCCTCTGGACCATATTATCTTTGCCATTGTTTCATTTCCTGTTGTTTTCACCTTCCAGCCTCTCTTCACTCTGTGTGGTTAGTCAGGATCATATTGCCTAAGGTGCATGTGATTAAAAAATAACATACAACCTCCTCATCTTCTGCATATATATTTGAAATTGTTTCCAGGGTATGACCAGTCACACCAGCCTTTTCAGTCTTAATCTTCTCTGGCTCTGATTGCAGCATGGGCACTCATGAGATTTAGGTTCCCTTTCTGGATATGTGTATAGATTTTTATGGGTAAACGTGGGTAGACATTGGGGTTTTTTTTTTCCCTCCCATGTGCACACAAACCAATACATATTTCCACTGCTAATAATCCAAATTTACTGGTAGGTAGAGAAAGAAAAACACTGCTTGAGAACTTATTCATTGCTGATTAAAGGCTATTTACTTTGTATATTTTGACTTGTGATGTTGACAATTCATATTTTAATGGTTATAAAGCTTTAAATTTTTTAATTGCAGCATCTACAGTCATTAAATAATTACTGCCTGACTCCCCCCATTTCACAGAACTGAGAAAGCTTAAATAAATAAAAATTGAAAAGAAATAGATTAAACCCCATAACTTTTTGCAAATATAAAATTTAAATTGATAAAAATAGAAAAAAATGCTTAAAAACAAACATCCATATTTGTTGAACTTGCATATGAAACAAAAGATTTCTGCTAAGCTTAGCTATAGATGACTGTGGGTCAACCACATAACTGCACCATGCCTCAGTTTTCCCACCTGTAAGATGGGAATGATACCACTTTCCTACCTCTCCAGGCTGTTTAGAGTTGCTCAGTAGTTGCTGTGATGGTAAAATTCTGGTTGTGTTTATATTCTGTTTCAGATCAAACCATCTTTGAATTCATAGATCGAGCAAAATTTCTTGATGCTTGTAATCACATTTATGATCTGCAACAATCTGAACATAAGAGAGAAATAAATATTGACTTACTTTACAAAGAGCTAGAAAAAAGAATGTGCTCAGTTGTCAAAGAAGCAGTCAGTGAAGGGGATTACATGTTACTGGAGCCACTGAAGTCGGTAGGTGCATTGCTGAAGTGGGAGAAGGAGAGAGAAAATGAATGGTTTGAGAGCATCAAAAACAAAGAATCTGTTTCTACCTGGAGTTCAAAATCCTGGAATATAGTTGTGGAGAAATGGCTAATGGAGTGCATGGCAACACAGATTCCCTCCTTTGTGTCTACTAGCAATACAGATGAGCCTGCTTTAAAAGATCATCTGAATCAGTTGGAAACCACAATTCTTCCCAAGCTGAGATGCAAAAGAGATTTCTTCAGTGAAGCAGGATTGCTCACCCCCTACACAAAATGCTGTAATGCCTGTTTGTCTTCTCACCTTTCCACCCTTACAGACAATAGGAATCTGAGCTTCAGCAAATGTCTTCTTATTTATGAATGGCTCCTTAACATCATGTACAGAAGGTATGTTCCAATTCTAAGTAATGACTCTGTCTTTATACCTTCCTGTTTCACTCCTCTCAGTTCCGAGCAGGGTCCCTGTTGTGCTTTATGGATGCAATCAACCACTATCTGACTTTGTCTTGCCCAATGCTTATTTTTGTCTCAAGGAGCATTAGTTCACTTTCTTCTATTGCATTGTTACCCATCTTTAGCGGGAGAGATTACATTATCTAATATCCAGGGCCCTGTGGATTAAGAAGAGAAATTGATGAGAGTCAGGTTTTCTTTAGTGCACTTCTGTTTATTTACAAAGAATGGACACAAGTCCTGTTTCCCTAACCACAACAGGAATTAAAAAATGGAGCCGTTTTCTTTGCTCACAGTTTCAAGTGTTTATCCAAGCAACAAACTGCCAAAAAACCTGCTATGAGCTCTTCTCTTACTGCTTCTCTGGATTACTTGCTGTTTGTTCTGACTGCTTCTGATTCCCAGACATGTACAGCTCTATCAGACAATCCCCTTGCCTCCCTGCATTTGTATTCCACCCCTGGAGAAACTCCTGTGGCTTCTGTTCTTTCACCTATTACCATGAAAGCGACATTTTAGCTTCTCCTTTATTTAGCATGAATTGAAGGCACCTATCATGCCTATTAGCAGTGTCCACATAGACGAAAACAAGCAAGGAGTCTGGTGGCACTTTTAAAGATTAACAAATTTATTTATCGCCTGAGCGTCTGTGAGAGAAAATTGAAGATCGTATCTAGTTTCCCAGCCTTCTAAAATGACTGTGATGAGGTGGGGATGGGGGGGTGGTACTGGCTCTTTAAGATCAGGAGAGATTGTGGGAGAGGCTAGTTTCCCTCTCTTTCCTCTGATTACCTGGAAGGAGGTGAGAGGCAGGAGGTCCCAGGGAATAGTTAGTGTCTGGGAGAGTGAAAAGACAGGAAAAAACAAGGCTATCATTCCTTTAAGAGCCAGGAAGCAGGAGTCTTACAGAGTGGGTAGGACACCTCCTGTGGCTACCCTCTCTCTGTTAGACCCACCTGGGAAGGATTAAGGGACAATTTTCCTTCTAATTATTCATAGGCTGTGTGTGCAAAAAATTTCTTTTGTGCAAATTTTCAGAACCAGTGTCCAAATTTGTGTGCACTCCAGTGAGTGTGATCAAACTTGTGAGCGCAACGAAGCAAGTCTGTATGATGCAAATATTATCTAAATTTTATTTTGATATGGTGATGGAAATGATTTTATAAATTACAAAACCTTATTTGAAACATGCTACTTGAAACCGCCTTCTTAAATTAGCATAAAAATATTAGCACTGTTGAATTTTTTGGTGTGTGCTTTCTTACATTGTGTGCGCAGGTTTCATGACCTGTGTGTGCGCGCGCACAACACGCACAGCTTAGAGGGAACATAGTTAAGGGAGTAGTCAGGTGACTGAGTGGGTGAATCAAAATGGAGTCTAGTTAGGGGAGGTCTGTGTACCTCTTAACTATGGGGACGTGGGGAGTCCACCAGCTTGACTAGGTATGTAGAGGCAGGCCTCAGAAAGGAGGACTGTGGATACTCTGAACTTGAGGGGAAATTTTTGTAGCTGGAGAGGCCAGGGTTAGATGTTCACAGACCAAGAAGGAGAACTGTGAAACCCTGAATCTAAAAAGGGAGTTATTTGGGAGGACCTGATTAAATCAAATAAAGGAGACCTGGGATGTGGGGGGCACACTGTTTTTGAAGACTCTGAGTATAAGTGCATTATTCTGGGACGTCAGAGGTAAATTGAGGCAAGGTGTCTTCATTGCCATCCCAGATGATTAGGAAGCGCCCTGGCACGGCATCCATCAACACAGACTTTATAATGTATATTTATGTAAAATATGAATGCTTCAATGATAACCTGCCCATTGACTCTTGTGCAATGAATCAATTTAGCTTGCGTGGAAATAAGTGGTTGAGCTCTATCATTTCCCAACAGAGAATCAGAACAAATAGAACTTTTGACAGGGCTGATGCATTTAACTATCCTGGATATCTCTTTACAGCTGATACCACCTATTGTAAAGTATATATTACTTCACCTGACCCACCACTAGACTCATTACACAAATGTTACATAGCACATTTTAAAGATCAACAGGCTACCCAAATCCAGTGATTCCAGCAGATTCTATTGCAAATTGAAAGAATTTTTGCTTCCTCTTCTCAATGTCAAACATTACCCTGCCCAGCTTTCTGACTGCTCAGTCATCCCATACATAAACCACACACATGCACCTTCCAGGAAAAGCCTAGGAAAATGTGTTGTGTGTGTCTTACGGCATGTTTCGAAGGCCACCAAATGGTTGGTCTGTTGGATTAAGTGGGGAAGAGAGTTTTAGAGCCTTTTGACCTACAAATTTCCCTTCCTATACATGAATACAGCTTTCTAGGGCAAACAAAGCCAAGAAAGGTTCAGGAAGAAGTGCAGAGAAGAATCAGGGAGGGGATGATATAACTGGAGAATGGAACCACAAAGAAAGGCTAAAAAGATAAATTTTTTAAAAGGCTGGAAGCCAGGAAGGATAGAGAAAGGAATTTACCTAGCTGCAACTGTTTCTTATATGAGAGAGGAATGCTCCTTTGTGTGTGCATTTAGTCAGATGAGCCACACATTCATAAATATGGTCAAGCCCAGACTCTCAGTACTGGGTTTGGAAGTGACATAAAGCTGCTGGAAAACTGCTGTTCTTATTGTGGTTTTTGTTTTGTGTGTGCAATGACAGTGAGAAACTACTGATGCCCCACTGCACTTCACAGCAGAGGCTCTTAGCTGATGCACATGATCTTGCATGGATTTTTTCAACTGTGGAGAAAAACTTGCTTTCAGCAGCTCAGGTAAGCACATGGAGTTTCAATAAATGGGATTGCCACCCCAAATCAATCCGCTATCAATATATATTTCCTTGCTATTTTGGCCCTTGCATAGTAAAGATCCAATAATCTTGCCCAGTCGGCTCCTATCTAGCTGTACATCTCAATCTGTTTGTTTAGCAGAGTAATGAAAAAGAAGTCTGGAAAAGAGGAGACTGAAAGGGGACGTAACAGTTTTCAAGTGCCTAAGAGTAGTTACAAGGAGGAGGGAGAAAAATTCTTTTCCTTAACTGCCGATAATAGGACAGAAACAGTGGTCTTAAATTATAGCAAGGGAGATTTAGGTTGGACACAGGGCCATAACTAGGGGTGCTGGCACCCAGGGCAAGCATCCCCAAAGGCGCCCCCAGAGCCCCAATCCGGGGCCCATCTGTACAGCAGTGGGGGGGTATGACCCTTCCCTGTTGCAGCCAGAGCCGGCAATGGGGGTCCCTACCTCCCCGTGATGGGGAGAAGGGACTCCCGCTGCCATCTCTGGCCGCGGCAGGGGGAAGCGATTGCCCCTGCCACCTCTGGTCACGGCAGGGAAGAGATCTCCCCTGTGGGCTCTGGCAGAGGTGGGGGGAAGCGATCTTCTGATGCAGCCAAAGCAGGCAGGAGGGATTCCTTCCCTTCCACAGCCAGAGGCAGCAGAGGCGATCACTTCCCCACAGCGCCCTTTTAAATTCACACCCGGGGCAAAGCCCCTTTCGCCCCAATGTAGTTATGGCCCTGGTTGGACATTAGGAAGAAATTCCTGACTGTCAGGGTGATTAACTACTGAATAAGTTGTGCAGGCAGATTGTGGAATCTCCGTCATTGGAAGTGTTTAAGACAGGGGTGGCCAAACTTCTGGAACTCAAGAGCCACACAAGTCGATTATTAAACCTTCAAGAGCCGCACTGAGGTATATAGCCATATACTTTTAACTACTCCAAAATTACTCAGTTTAAAATTAATTGCACACGTTAATTTTATCATAAAATGAAAACAAATATTGACCCTGGTAATGTCAGATTCTAGTAATTACTTAAGGTTACCATGAAAATTAGGCCTATACAGTAAAAACTTAGCTGCTGCTTGATGTAGAAGACTGCAGGCTAGTGGCTAGTTTTTTAAAATCCCAACCATGCCGCACTTCTCCCCGCCATCCTTGACCATGCTGTGCTGCTCCCCACCATCCCAGCCCCCTCCTGAACTCCTAGGCTGCAGCTGTTTTCTTAAATGGATTTGCTGGTGTTCTTCCAGGAGCCACAATTTTCCCTTCAAGAGCCACATGTGGCTCCCAAGCTGCAGTTTGGCCACACCTGGTTTAAGAGGAGATTAGACAAGCAACTGTCAGGCATGGGTTAAAAAGGTACTTGGCCCTGCCATAGGTGCAGGGGGCTGGACTCGATGACCTCTTATGGTCCTGTCCAGTTTCTGTGATTGTATGTTACCACAAAAAGACCATGTTATTAAAGGAGCTGGTGGTCTCAGTGTGGTTCCTGGCAGACAAGTGCCTACATCACAAATGGTTCCCTTACTAATTTGTTGGTGGTTTTAGTCAAGAAACCAAGAACTGAAGGGTCATAATCTATCTTCCTCACTTATAGGTGGTGCCCTGTTCAAGCACATTAGCAAGGGGCTGCTGAGAGCCTGGCATTGTCTTTTTTCATGCTACGAGGGAGACTCACTCGCACTCTCTAAATCAGAATATTTGGGCTCTGTCAGGTGGATACAGAGAGGCTGTGGAGTTGAAATCCACCATACAACTAACCCAGGGCTATTTCATGGGACCACTGTTCCTCTTCTGGCATGGATGCTCATCAGCCTATTGTTTGGACTAAGGATCACACACCCTTTGCACCAGTCATGCAGGGTATTGGGTCTGTGTAATGTGGATCTGTGGTCACTCCCACCCTGCCCCCAGAGTGGCCTTCCATACTAACGTTTGTGGGGCTGGTATAGTCACAGTTTCCTTAGCAAATCATAAAGGTTTACTCAGCTGGCAGACACCTTTCAGTCACAAACGGTCTGTCTACCATGACGGAAGTCTGTGGTTGAGCATGGCCTCAGATCTAACTGCCCCAACTTTGTCTATACTGTGATTGCACTAACCTAGAGCTCAGAAGCAGGGTCCCAGGACCCTGCCAGGCTGGAGGATCAAGTTAAGCCAGGCCTCGGAGGCCGAGCCCTCTATTACTTTGCTGTTTGGATGCAGCCCTGCTTGATGCAGGTCCCAGGCGTCAGTCCTACAACTTTCTTAGTCTTCTCTATTCCAACAATCTGCAGTCCAGGCTACTGAAAAGGGAAGTCACCTCTCTCCCTTTGCAGAGGGCAGCAGCTCAGGTCAGAGTTAACCCATTGTCTTTTGATTGTTGGTTTGCAAACCCACTGTCAGAGAGCCTCTGGGATGACCTAACTGTTCAAGCCTTTTGCAAAGCAAGCTGCTTTCTGTAATGTGCAGGTTTGGCAGTAAAGTTCTCCTGTCATGCACCATAGTTTCAGGGTTAGAGCAGGGGTCGGTGACCCAAAAGATAAGAAGAGCCATTTTTTGAGATTCCTTCAATAACCAAGTGTTTTGAGAGCCACAAAGGGTATAGCCATCTGGTGGGGGGATCTGGGAGCTGGGTCTGCCACAGGGCTCCTGGTAGGAGAGGAAGAGGTAACCCAGAACCAGGAGTGGGCCCCCTGCAGGGTCTCTCAGCAGTGGTGGTGAGCCTGGAGCCTGGCATGGGCTGCCTGTGGGATTCCCTGGTGGTGGCAGGGGGAGAGAGGATGGAGCCAGGAGCAGACCCCCCACTTTTGGGGTGCTGGGCTTGCCCCCACCCTCCCACGACAACTGCGTGACCCCAAGGCAGCTCAGCAGTTGTGCCGCGGTCCCTAGTGCTGGCGGGGGGTGTGCAGGTGGCACACGCTCCCTCCCTCCCTCCTTCTGTGAACTGGTGGGGTGGAGCAGAGAAGCTCTGCCTACCCCGAGACCACGTGGAGCTGAGCTGCAGCTTGTGGGGGTGGGGCACTGGAACGGCCCCTCTGCGGTGTTTGGGCTGCTTTGACCTGGCCACCCCAGGGCTGAACAGGCCCAATCTAGTAAGGAGGCCTCTCAGTACCTGGGAAAAGCCCTCTATTCCCCTTCAGGCAGGGGTTTATCCTTCCCCCAGAGGCGTTGCTTGCACTGGGCACCCCAGGACATGTGCCCCAAACCCCAGCGCTGGTGCCCAGGATCTCCGGCCCAATTGGGCGAGAGATCCAGGGCCAGCTGCCGATGGCTGCAGCAGCCCCGTCCCCGGCCAGGGATCCGGGGCCTGGCCACCCATGCCCGCTTCCGTCCCCGTCCCCGCCCAGGGATCTGGGGCCCGGCCGCCCGCGGCAGTGGCAGCCCAGTCCCTGTCCAGGGATCTGGGGCCTGGCCACCCACAGCAGTGGCGGCCCCGTCCCTGGCCGGGGATGTGGGGCCCAGCCTCCTGCAGCCACTTCCGGCCCCATCCCCGGCTGGGGATCTGAGGCCTGGCCGCCCACGGCTGCGGCGGGCATTCTGGGGCCCGGCGGCACGTGCCGGCAGCAGCCCCATCACCGGCCGGGGATGCGGGGCCTAGCCACCTGTGGCGGCATGGCGGTGCCTGTCCCTGTCCCTGGCTAGGGTGCGGGGCCCGCAGGCTGGGGATGGGGCCTGTGTTCAGTGCCCTGGGTCCCAGCCCCGGCCAGCGACGCCCCTGCTTCCCCCCCAAGACTTTGTACCTGTGGAGCTGTTCCTCGAGGCTGGAACCACTGATCCATATAAAGTATTCAAAACTTCTTAGAACAGTACTTCTTGACCCATGGCATGCAGGTCACTTGGGGCCCAAATGGCACACAACTGCAGTCCATGTGATATCCTCAGGGCCATATAGGAAGTATATATAGCAGGTGTGGCCAAACTGCGGCTCGTGAGCTGCATGCGGCTCTTCAAAGAAAAATTGTGGCTTCCCAAAGAGCACATCTGGGAAGGACGGCATGGTAGGAAAGAGGGGTGAGAAGTGATCAGTGCTCCAGGAAAGCAGAGGCAGGGGCGTGGTAAGAGCGAGCAGGGACGTGAGGGATAGTGAGAGAGGGCAGAGAAGGGCTGCGTGGTCGGGAACTGCAGTCAAGCAGCAGCACGGTCAGAGCCCTGCAGGGAAAGGCAGCATGGATCGGGTCAGACCCCACGGAAAGGTGGCACTATCAGAGCAGAGCCCTGCAGGGAAGGGTAGCAGGGTCCAGCTAGTGTGGAAGGGCAGCACGGTCCAGCTGGCGGGGAAGGGTTTAATAATCGATTTGTGTGGCTCTTGAATTCCATCAGTTTGGCCACCCCTGATATAGTGTGTGGATGCAGCCCCCAAAACACGTCTGCATCAGCGGCCCACAATGGTCTCCCTTAACGCTGGCTGAAGGAAGCACACATCACATCCTATTATGCTGTCACTTTCTGTTTCCTCAGCCTGTCTCAAACAACACCTACTCACAACCCAGCTGGTGTGGGAGTGGAAAACCATTACAATGTGCTAAATCATGTCAGGAAGTACTGTGAGGCATAATACTTCCACAGGAGTGCTCCAGGAGTGATTTCTGAAGAAAAGGCATATTTAGTCATGTGCATACTCATTTAGGCATTCATTAGGGAAAACATTTACACATATGCTCAAGTCTCATTGATTTGTGTGCTTAAATCTAACCATGTGCTTAAATGTTTTCTTGAATTGGGGCCGTAAGGAGGACCTAATGTTGCTCTTCAGCACACATTTCAGATGAGGAGGTGTCTGTAATCATGGTAGGCATTGTGAGACCAATGTGTCTGAGTCATTGGCAGACCTTGAGGAACCATCCATCCTGAATAATACTGATGGTGAAAATCTTACCGTTTTTACTCCTTTTGTAAAACAAGTACATGATAATCAAGGCAGAAAAAAAATGTCAGCCTACAGGTTATTCATGATTTGGTCTTTAAATTGATTGTATTCCTGGTGTCTTACTGATCATGTGCCTCATGGATCTGGGTGCCATAATGGGCCACAAGCTAAACAGGAATCAGCAGTGTAACACTGTTGCAAAAAACACAAACACCGTTTTGGGAATGTACTAACAGAAGTATTGTAGATATGACACAAGAAGTAGTTCTTCCACTCTACTCCACACTGATTAGGCCTTAATTGGGGTATTGTGTCCAGTTCTGGGTGCCTTATTTCAGGAAAGATGTGGACAAATTGGAGAAAGTCCAGAGAAGAGCAACATGAATAATTAGAAGTCTGGAACACTTGACTTATGAGGGAAGATTGAAAGAGCTGGGTTTGTTTGGTTTAGAAAGAGGAGACTGAGAGAAGACATGATAACAGTTTTCAGGTATCTAAGAGGTTGTCAGAAGGAGGAGGGAGAAAAACTGTTCTCAGCTGCTGATGATAGGACAAGAAACAACAGATTTAAATTGCAGCGAGGGAGATTTAGGTTGGACACTAGGAAATAATTTCTAACTGTCAGTGTGATTAACCACTGGAATAAGTTGCCTAGTCAGGTTGTGGAATCTTCCTCCTTGGAAGTTTTAAAGAGCAGATTAGACAAGCACCTGTCAGAGACAGTTTAAAAGGGTACTTGGTCCTGCCATGAGTACAGGGGACTGGACTGGATGACCTCTGATGGTCCCTTCCAGTTTCTAGGGTTCTATGATCACATGGTATTGTTTTTGCTCCTTCCCTGGGTGACTGAAACTTTTAAGAAGAATGAATGAATGAATGAATAATAACTTTTCTAATTTTTTTCATGGGCGCCCTGGTTTGTTTTCTGATAGGAGTGCTGCTCAAATATTAGCACGCACAAAAAGCTGTTTTCAAAGGCATTCAGAAATAGAGAATAACAAGAGATACAATAACTCCCCCCCCCCCGTCAGAATTTGGCTATGTGGCACCAAACCTTGTTTTGCTATATTCAGTCTGCTTTGGTCTTCTGCCAGCTAGTGTTTAGCTCTCTCATAAGTCATTTCATGGTGCTTTTTGGCCCTGTGACTTAGGTGTGCAGAAGCAGGTGCAGGCGTCAGGGATTCATCCTGAAGCTTTGCCATACAATGGTGGGGAATTTGATCCCTACTTGGGGCAAACTTTCAAAACTCACCTACCCATAGCATTATGGATTATTATCTAATAGTTGATCCATCCTCCCATAAAGAACATGGCAGGGGCCAGGGTGTGCACAGCTGGATGTAAACTTGGCAAGAGGCACAAGTTCAAAGTTACCCACAAAGTGAAAATCTTTGGGCATGTGTCTTTTCCTTTCTTGTTTTATACTGAATATAAAAAGGCCTGAATGTTGTGAGGTGGTGAGGGAGGCTTGGTGGAGAACTAGTGACATCTCAAGAGCTAAACATAAAAGTTTAGCTGCCAAGTGAGGGAAGGATTTTTCATCAGACTGGTAAAGCTGCTTATTTGGTTTTGGTTAATATTTTTGGATAATTTTTTGTATAATAACTAACTAATTCTTTGTTAAAGATTCAGCAGCCTCAGCCCTTCAGTAAAATTAAGGGCCCACCATAAATTCTCATATACTTCCCACTGGTCTACCCACAAATAACAGTGATGTCCTGATAGATAGTGCATTATTGTATTTGTAAGGAGAAAAAAAACCCTACCCATAAGCCTTAAAAAACAAACAACCCCTGCTCAAAGCCTCTAATAAATGACCATTTCTGTTCATCGAAAAGTAAAAAAAAAAGACAGATACCCCATTTATAAAATGTTCTTTGCAGTTCAGTTCACAGCTAAGCAATGAAACCTCTCCCTGCAGTGTCAGACTTTTTTCACAGTTTGTGTTTTAAGTGCATCCAAAATAACACAAGTCTGCCAAGTCCCTGATCAGCTTCCTGTAGGACTACTGCATGATATCTCCTTGGGTTACATAGGACTGGACAATGAATATACCCAAAGGCTGAAGCTCTTCAAATGCACAAGTGTGGTAGGGAAAGTGAACAGATTACAAGGGTGTCATGTTGTAAATATCTGTATTTTAACTTTATCCCATTCAGAAGGAAGTAAGAGAAGCACTCAGAGAAGTCATTACCAGCGGAAAAAAACCCTGCACAGACACTACAATCATTCAGGTAAACGACAGCCTATGTTCTTTGTAGCTTGCAAGTCATTACACACAACATCCTCAGCATTTGATATACTCTAATTTTACAGCTCGAGGCTCAAGCTTGCTTTTACACACCTGCAATCTTCCTGCCTTCTTGTTTTGCTGAACATTTCCATGTTTCTCTATATCCTCAGCAATAGCCTGATCCTACTCCCACTGAAGTCAGAGGGAATTTTGCCACTGACTTCACTGGGAGCAGGTCCATGTTCTAAATGCTACTAGCATATCCACGTGGAACTGGAATATTTCTATGATGGTGGTGTTGAGGAATTAGGCCAGATTTTTCCAAACATAAGCAAGGACAGGGCAGACCCTGAATAAAGGGTGGGAATACTAAGTCATTTCTTTTGGTTTCATTTTTCACCAGAAAGTTTAGTAGTGGTTGGAGGTCTAAGCTAGTGAACACCAGTGAAAATGAGGTTGGAACTAAGGTGAAAAGAGAGAAAGAACAAGTTAAAAATTACTTAGCTCATGTCTGTACATACAACGCTGCTCTATGCCAATGCAGGGGAGCGTTCTCCCATGAACATAAAAAAATAAATACACCTCCACAAGGTGTAACTGTGCCCATCAGTTACACCAACGTAAGTTCCAAAGGAGCAGCCATGTTAGTCTAGTTCAGTAAAACAAACGAGGAGTCCTGTGACAGTTAAAGACTAACAAATTTATTTATTGCATGAGCTTTCGCGGGAGACAATCCCATTTCATCAGGTGCTCTGAAGATGGGGGAATTATTTCCTCCCATTCAGTAAGTTTCTCCTTCTTCAAAGCATCTGACAAAGTGGGATTGTCTCCCAGGAAAGCTCATGCAATAAATAAATGTGTTAGTCTTTAACTGCCACAGGACTCCTTGTTTGTTTTACCAACATAAGCGCTTATGTTGATCAGTGAGGTGGAATAATCACACCCCTGAGCAGCATAAGTTTTGCTGGGACAGACTGCAATGTAGACATAGCCTTAGACAAATTAGATGTCCTCAAGTCAGTAAGGCCTTATGAAATACATCCTAGAATGTTCCAGGGGCTGGTTGAGGATTTATCTTAACCATTAGGGATTATCTTTGAAAACTCATGGAAGACTGGAGAGATTCCAGAGGATTGGAAGAGAGCAAATATAGTGCCAATTTAGAAGAAGAATAAGGACAACCTGGGAAGTTTCAGCTTAATTTTGGTAACCATAAAGATAATGGACCAAAGAGTTAAGCAGTCAGTTTGCAAACACCTAGAAGATAAGGTGGTAAGTATCAGCCAACATGTATTTTTCAGAAACAAATCCTGTCAAACCATCATAATAACTTTCTTTGACAGGGACACAAGCCTTATGATGGGTTGGGGATATTTATGTGGTACATTTCGACCTTAGAAAGAGCCTGTCTAGACTGATGCTTATACTGGCCAAACTTCTGTTGCTCAGGCATATGAAGAAACCACCCCACTGAGCAATGAACATTTTGCTGCATAAGCACCAATGTAGACAAGCCCTTAGTCTTTTTATGCCAGATAGTGTCTTCTTACAATGAACTAGAGAAATACAGCCTGGACTAGCTGTAACCTGTCAAAAATGACGGGAGAAAATCAAAAGGGAATTTATGAAATACTTATTTATTTTAATCGATTAATAGTTTTCTTTAGTTGCAAAATTTTTTGCAAAAATTCTATGGTCAGCTAAAACTTTTCCTTGGTGGTTCATACCCTTCACGTAAACTTAGATTTTCATGGTTTCTTCCCTAAGGGAGCACCACCTATGATTATCTGAAGAGTCAGCATGAAATATTGGAAATCGCTGAAAGCATAGCTGAGAGCTTTATAATTTTGACAAGTTCCAAAGGGGGCAGCTATGTCACTAGAGTGAGCCATCCCTGGCTTTCACTGGCTATTACTGTCCAATATTTAAATCTTCAGCCATTTCTCTTTTATGAATTACAAAGCTACAATAAAGTATGTCTCTCTGCCACGCCAATACACCTATGCGATTGTGATGTCAGAGGTGACTCAAACAACTGCATCTCTGACATCACAATGGCCTGTCACATGGTACACTTTACATTACACATGCACATAGTGAATTAGGAGGGTTCATAGGAGCTATTATAAGGTGGGCACATAGAGAGTGGTGGGTCACAGTCAAGCTGGAAGGGCATATTGAGTGGGGTCCTGCAGGGGTCCATAGAGTCTTGCGTGGATACACAAATATGGATCTGCATCCATGGCAATCATTTTACTGTGGACCACCATCTGCAGTGTGGTGATCTGTGACCACAGGGACATCCTGTGGAACAGCTGATTGATGGCCAGCAGGGGAGCCCCTCTGACATATTTGCTTTGCGGAGTTCCCCTCTTGGCTGCTGATCATCTGTTCAGCTGTAATTCCCCTGGCAAACAACTGCTGGCAGGGGATCCTTGCTAAACAACTGACTGGTAGGGTAGGGCAGGGAAGCCCCTGTACAAGAGAGGTGTTCAGCAGGACTTCCCTCCAGGCCAGCAAGGGAGCCTCGGGAACAGCTGGTTGGCTTTTGGCAGGGGAGCCCTCACAGAACAACTGATTGATTGCTTGGCAGCCAGCACGGGACCCGACCACAAGAGCGGTTCAGCATGACTCCCCTGCTGGCCACCAATCAGCTGTTCCGCTCATCTTTTTCCAGCTACTGATCAGCTGTTTAGCAGGGCTTCTGGTGGAATTGCTGATTGGCTAGGAGGGGAGCCCTTCAAAACAGCTGATTGGTGGCCAGCCACTGCCACTTAATGACAGGGAAGCAGCCTCAAAGGCTATGAACTGCAAAGAGCTGCTTTTCCAGCTTCGAGATCTGCATCCACTCTGCTACACACCAAAAAATGATCTACAGATATCCATGGATTTGCAAGACTCTAGGGATCCATCTTGCATCTCGTTCTGTTCAGTATCTTCATAAATCATTTAGATAAATAATGCCATAGACAGTACAGTTATAAAGTGTGCGGATGATAACAAGCTGGGCCGGGTTTCAAGTGGTTTGGAGGATAGGATTAAAATTCAGAATGATCTGCACAAACTAAAGAAATGGTCTAAAATAAATAGGGTGAAATTAAATAAGGACAGATGCAAAGTACAATGCCTAGGAAGGGACTCTCAGGGCATGTCTACACGCATAGTTTTATTTCGAAATCAGTCCTTTCTAAAGGGCTTATTTTGAAATAAAACCCTTATTTCGAAAGGGTCCGTTTCAAAATAAGGAAAACCGCAGAATTGCAACGGCCGTTACTTCGAAAGGGATATTTCAAAATAATGCCAATTGGATTGCTGTTTTGAACAGTTGTTTCGAAACAACGGTGTTGTTTCGGAACAACAGGTCTAACGGCGTTATTTCGAAATATCCCTTTCGAAATAATGGCCGTTTCAAGGGGGGGGCAGGTTTTACTTTTTTGACATGACGATCCTTATTTTGAAAGGACGAGGTCCGTCCTTTCGAAATAAGGAAACGTCATGTAGACCTAATTTTTTTTATTTCGAAATAACGAGTGTTATTTCGAAATAAAAGAGCTGTGTAGACATGCCCTCAATAGCGCATACAAAATGGGAAATAACTGCCTAGGCAAGAGTACTATGGGAAGCAGTCTGGGGATCATAGTAGATCACGTGCTAAATATGAGTGCAATACTGCTGCAAAAAAGGGATATTATTCTGGGATGAATTAGCAGGAGTGTTGTAAACAAGACATGAGAAGTAATTCTGCTCTACTCCATAAAGCCTCAGCTGGCATCTTGTATCCATTTCTGGACACCAT